>JAWNNP010000866.1:0-224208 GCA_035044805.1 Leucophenga maculata | reverse complement strand
CATGTCCGTCTGTCCATCTGCCCGACTGTCCGTCCGTCCGTCTGTATGAACGGAAAGGATCTCGGAAACGGGTAACAGATAGAGACTTTGTGTTTTTTGCATTCGACTAGGACTGCTTCGGAATTTCACAAGTTTATTTTAAAAACTTGCCCCTCCCCCCCCCCCCCCCCCCCTTCCCCATAAAACTCACCCCCAAGGGTAAAAATTTCTTCGGCACAAAAAGTAAGTATGCCAGTATAGAGATATCGTCCTTCTTAGCCAAAATACGAAAAGTTCATCAAAATCGGATAATAAATGACGATTTTATAAGCAATTGAATTTGAACGACTCCCCTTTTCTTTTCATTCATATTCGCGCAGTGAGAAGTGGTCATGTGTTTGGTCATCAGCTAGCGGAAACATTTAATGTGTTTGTTAGGCGAACTGAACTGGTACAGGGCCTCTTACAGTCGGTTACGCCCGACTGAAATTTCCTTACTTGTTTTTTTTTTTGTTCTTTCGGTGGTCTTAAAAAAGACCGTTTTCGCGACCTACTTCTTTTATCTACTCTAGAGAGGTGAGGATGTTTTTTTACTCTTAAATTATATATCAAAGGGCGAGGATTATTTGGACGCTTGAAATTAATTAAAGGGCAGGCTCAGAATTGGGGCCTATTGGAGTGGACCTAACGGATTGAGACGTCTGTTGGGTAGTGGACAGGCCTGAATTGCTGGTAGGTGTGGGAGTGGTACGCGGAGGCGCGTTGCAGTTAATACAGCGAATTGTCAGACGGGCTGGGGTTAAAGTTAATGTTTGTAGGGGTGGGGTCTTTATAAATATAATTAAGGGTGGGTTCTAAATTTATATTTGTAGTTTTATATTTACGTTATTAATTTTTATTACTTCTAAAGTTTGTACCAATAAATTATGTAAGGCAAATACGCCGAAATCTTTCATATTTTCTTCTATCCATTGGGCTGCTTGCCCTTTAACACTGTCTTTTTATTTGACAGTTGAGGCCGGAGGAGCCGTATTGTAGCCGCTTCCACCGTCTCTGCCTCAGGGCTTAAAAGGTTCAAAACGCCTGGCGCACAACCACCCCGAAGCCATTCTCCCATAGTGCCCAGATTCGGTCAAACTTATCATGAGTATGGCCGAATGGGGTGGAAATATTTTCCGAGGTCAACAGACCATTCGCCATTTTTGTTTACAGGGCTGCCTGCAAGTGATCATGGTGCCTCGACCCACATCCCTTTCCAATGTAAAAAATGGAATCGAGCCCATGGATGGTGGGCTCTTCCAAAGAATACACGAAGTATTTTTTTTCGGCTTTCGTCTACAGTGTGATACTTTCGTACCACCTCCGGAAATCATCCCACAAAAGTTTATCCTTTTGCCTCCGAATATGTGATGGTTGCGGCAGACTGGGTGGAATGGAACTAGGAGTGGTGCGCGGAGGCGCGAGTTGCAGTTCTTGCGTTGCATATACATCGTAGTTCTTCTTCCAAAAGTTTTGTCGCACTTGGTGCAAATTGTCCTTGTCTGCGTATTTTTTTTTGTAATTGTTCCATTTTTTCAACGGGAGAAGCTAGCGCCTTTGAAACATTCCTTTGTCACATTAAACAGTTGAGCGTCAATATGCCCCCAGAATGGTATTGTGAACTTTGCAATATGAAATTTAAAATAGAGTACTTGCAAATAGTTCACAATCACCAATTTCATTGCGGTCCCAAGCCCTACTCCCAATGCACCATTTTTTAAATTGGAAAGGGATGTGGGTCGAGGCACCATGATCACTTGCAGGCAGCCCTGTAAACAAAAATGGAGAATGGTCTGTTGACCTCGGGAAATATTTCCACCCCATTCGGCCATACTCATGATAAGTTTGACCGAATCTGGGAACTATGGGAGAATGGCTTCGGGGTGGTTGTGCGCCAGGCGTTTTTGAACCATTTAAGCCCTGAGGCAGAGACGGTGGATGCGGCCTCAATACGGCTCCTCCGGCCTCAACTGTCAAATAAAAAAATTACAGTGTTAAAGGGCAAGCAGCCCAATGGACAGAAGAAAATATGAGAGATTTCGGCGTATATGCCTTACATAATTTATTGGTACAAACTTTAGAAGTAATAAAAATTAATAACGTAAATATAAAAACTACAAGTACAAATTTAGAACCCACCCTTAATTATATTTATAAAGACCCCACCCCTACAAACATTAACTTTAACCCCAGCCCGTCTGACAAAAAACAAATTCGCTGTATTAACTGCAACGCGCCTCCGCGTACCACTCCCACACCTACCAGCAGTTCAGGCCCGTCCACTACCCAACAGACGTCCACTCCAATAGGCCCCAATTCTGAGCCTGCCCTTTAATTAATTTCAAGCGTCCAAATAATCCTCGCCCTTTAATATAATTTAAGAGTAAAAAAACATCCTCACCTCCCTAGAGTAGATAAAAGAAGTAGGTCGCGAAAACGGTCTTTTTTAAGACCACCGAAAGAACAAAAAAAATAAATGTTTGTAACAATTCACGAAGCAGCCTTTTTGAAGGCTATTAAACTATTAATGCAGCCACATGGTCAAGGACGAAGCGTATACTGAAGTCTATGAGTTGGTTTTCAAACTATTTGCATACAACAATCCAAGAAAAGTAAGAGCATAAAACTCATAATAATATTATCCCTCGTACATTATTATTTTTCATGTTTTTTTGTTGGCGAAGAAACGTTCCAAGCGTCGGGTGTCGACTAAAATGACATTTTTCCGTAGTGCAGCGGAAGCGACTAGGTAAGTACTGTAGTGTCAAGTCTTAGGTAAAAATTTATTACTCACTTCAATTTCCAGGTGCTCCTGACAGAAAGCCATTAATATGTGTACTTAATGACGATTGGGTGGACTTAGTGAGGTTGTCGGATTAAAGAAGTCTAACCTTGTGGGAGAAACGTGACTTCTACCGTCTGGCTGGTAATTGCGTTGCAGACAGTGCATGTTTTTAACAGTTTCCTAAAATTTTCAAATGAACAAATTGTCGTGGACGTTGGTAAATACTACAATATATACTGCATTTGCCAAAATATTTATTAATAAAACAATATCAATATTTTATTTAGTCAAAACATTGCTTAGATGATGAGTTTGCTAATGTAATTTTTCTCATTGATGGTCCAATTGTGAATCTAAAACATCCATGGACCTACTTAAACACTTCTCAAAATCAATCCTGCAGAACAGAAGAATTATACATATATGTATAAAGATGTAGGGTCTACGACATCTGCTTTAGTGCGTTACAGACTTCCAGTCAAAAGTATAACATTTCACTCATTTTGAACTGGATTCTGTTGACTGTGAACTAAATAACCTTCAATAGCAATGGTGGACAGCTGAATTACTGAAGAAACGAGAGAAATAAATAAAGATCTCAACATAATCCGTGCACCATGTTTTGCCCGAAGTACTGTGAAAGAAGTAGTTATTCTCAATATGGGTGTCTCATTTGCCTAAAATCAATCAAAAATGTTAGTAAAATTGCAAGGAATTTCGCTTTGATTCAAAACTGTTGATGAAACATGCATCCACCACTACACATAATAATATATAAGGGGCAACTAACCGTATATGGTGGGCGCTGTGGGCGTGCTACCAACAAAATGTTATAGATGTCTGCGGACGTTTTTCAAATTGAAAGCCTCTTGCTCATGTAGTTTCCTAGTGTGACTTGTGACTGATTTATGTTGGATTTGTGTAATCAAATTTTACAGTTTTTGGTTAAACAAGAAAAGTAGAAACCTTTTTTGAAGTCCACCAAATTTTAACAGTGCTTTGGGAAACTACGAATTTCACAAAAATCACGCTTGCAAACAGATGCTTTTTTGGGCTGAGCAAGCAACTGAGAAGTAAAGGCCACTCTCGAAAGACGAAAATAAAGATCTATAAGACGCTGATACTCCTGGTCCTATTGTATGGCGCAGAAGCATGGACCGTGATTGAGTCAGATATGACAGTGTTGAAAGTCTTCGAGAGGAAGATTCTTGCAGGATCTTTGGTCCTTGAGTCGGCGACGAGTTTAGGTCCCGTATGAACCGCGAGCTGTACGAGCTATTCGATGAGGTTGACATAGTCCAGCGCATAAAATTCCAGCGGCTGCACTGGGCTGGACACCTCATTCGAATGGATGAAAAGCTCCAGCACGCATAGTTTACATGGGAGGCCCAAACTTGACTGGTGGACGCCGCAATAGAGGACGACCGGGCACTCGATGGAATGACCAGGTATGAAGAGATCTCACAGTACTTGGCATACAAAACGACTGGCGCCAGCGCGTTCCTAGACACGGCCATGACCGGTAAACGGTTGACGGCCATATAAGTAAGTAGTAAGTAAACGGTAGATGTGAATCACCTTTCAGTGATTCGATTTTGAATGAGTAGCTATTTCGTGATGCGCGCTCAAACAAACAAAATTTAGTCTAGGATTCTATTATGATTAGCATCAAAAGGCGCGTCGGAACAGACATGTCTGTCTTTATGTAAGAGATAGACTGTCAGAGCCTTTAAAATTGATTATTTAAATTCTATTATTCCTTCTTCAGAGCATTTATAATCAATGAATGTGCTAACCGCCACCCTAAACAGGGTTGGCACTAATCATGCAATTCTTTTCCTCATTCTGAGTTTTTATATGAAAATAATGATTATTGATGTGGTTAATTTAGTTTACTCCAAATTCGGTTTACTCCATGTTAATTCTTAAAAAATATGTCATCTAAGGTTCAAATCGGACCAATAGAAAGGGTCGCCCCTATATAAATTCGTTCTACTTTTCTGTGTTTTTGTATGGAAAAATTTAGATTTGCTGTTAAATCAGCTAGAAATCCCTATACGAAATTGGACTACTAAAAGAGGTGGCCCTTACAAAAAATGTCGGCAAAGACATGTCCGTCTATAAACAAAAAGAACTTGAAGAGACGTATAAAGTTTGGATATTTCTTCTAGCCATTCTTGAGATAGTAATCAAAAAAATCTGACCCTCTTTTCTGATTTTGTTGCTATTTTAGCTCAAAATACCAAGATTTGTGTATTTTACATAAGAAAAGCAAAGGAACATCATCTACTAAAATCTTATAGAATGTTAAACCCGATAAATAAGAAAAATTGACGGAGACATACTATTTTCCACACATTTTTAATGCTGTCTGATGCTATGTGCATGCAATTATATCCACTTTTTTCACACAACAAGATATTCCAATTCAAATGAAACACACTTTAGTTGTTTTGGCTTACGTGCATTTGACCAAATCCTGCAAATCCGATGGCGATAGCGCATACTCCGGATCCAGTATAGGTTCATCACGTTTACGACGTCCACGACCGCGCCGATGCTTTGTAGCACCACTTGCATAGGCGAGTGCATAACTATCGAAAAAAGCATCACTATCCTGTACAATTGTGGCTGGTGCACCACGTTGATTAGGACTACGCGCGCGTTCAATAGCCGCACCGACACCCGCACCACCCGTAGCACTTGATGCTCTGCCAGCAGTAACAGCAGCATTACCACTGCCAGAACCACTACCAGTAACACCAGCTGTGCCACCAGATGTTGCACCACCGCCGCCCGCACCGGTTGTGGCCTCATCTGGCGCCTTTCCTTTATCAATAAAACTATCGCGACGCCAGGACGGTGTTAGGGTGCGTATCACGTTATGGGCATCCGCATAGCCCTCGTAATTATAACGTTTACGCAAACTAACACCGGACAAATATTCGAGCGTTTGCCAGACGTTCATTGTGTTCGTCTCGAAGAAGTGCTCGTCATCGACTGACCAATCGCTGCGTGCAATACGCTCGGCAAGCATCATGGTAACGGTGGCACACTTGGCACCTGACGGCGGCGGCATTGAATCCTGTGAATCGGAGCGCCCCGCAGCACCAGCTGTGAGTGACATGAGTTGTTTTGTTATGCCAACTTGCAAGTATGCTACACGTAAAGTTTTGAGTTCAAGTTGTATGTGTGTGTGTGCTTGATTTGATAATCTGCTGTGTATGTTGCACACTTAGCTGCGAAACTTTGTTCTTGACGTGTGCTGGGCGAAGTATAGCGAGGTGTCAGAACTATGTTTGGAAATATTCGCCAAATTGAAATGTAATTAAGTTTTTAAATTTAAAACTTCTCGCGCTCGCGTTTTTCACACTTTGCAACGTTCGCGTTTCGCGTGCTACGCTCCGAAAAGCCTGCCAACTCGTCTGCTGATGGCGGTAAAATGCGATTCGAAACCAATCAGTAGTAGCAGCGACTGCCGATCCAGACAATCAACTGTTCCTGCTACTGCTTCATTCAATCTATCTAGCTCTGTAGGTGGCACCTACTGCCACTTTTGTCTTTGATTACCATAGTACACCTCCTGCTAAAAACTTCTGCATTGCGTGGCTATGTCGGCGTGTATTTGCGGCGTTAAATGAACGTAACTACTCAGTTCATGCGGCAAGTGGGCGTCATTGTGGGCTAGTCTAGATTCTAGTCTAGCAGTGCCGCCAAGTTCCAATTCCATATAATAGCTCTGCAGCGTTTGTTGCTTTTGCAGGAAGTTCAATTTTACGCCATTAAAAATAATATCATTCTGATTGACTGAGTGACTAACTGACTGGCGCGCCGTTTAAGTACTTTTTCTTCTATTGTACGTTGGTTGTTAGACGCGCTGACACGCCGTTGACACCATTTCCTTTCGTTTGGGCCTTTGTCCCAGTCGACGCTTTGTTATTCAGTTTATTTGCTTTTCCATTAGTTGCTTTTCTTCACTCGTCACGCAAGGTGTTACTTCTTGAATAAATGCAAATTTATGGCATATTTTGTTTGAAGACAATTTAATTGTCGTTTTATTTATTCTGATGTTGGCGATAAGTTCGATAATTCAAGTAGTACACCAGTGGAGGCAGAAGTGGAGCATGTTGCAGTTATATGTCAAGTTGTTGAAACACTAAACTCAAAAAATTTCTTTTCGAACAAAGTGTTTAAAGGTCTTTGTCAGTAAATAGTTTGTTTTTTTTGTTTGTAAGTAAATAAGTTAAAAAAATTCATTCATGAATTTTGAATTATCAATTTTGTTGAAGGCATACAACGGATGATTCGCTTTCTAGAGAAAATGGTTCATTGAGTTTTGGAGGCCGTGCAAAGCATTCTGCAGAGTATTGGCTTTTTCTGTTGGGCATCGTCGGCTGCCCTAATATAAAAAACTATCCATAAAGTAAGCTTGGCATGTATGTTTTTTATGAGTTTCTGTTTAATTTTCATCAGAGGGTGAACATTGTTGTACCCAGACCTAAAACCAAATTGTTGAACATCGAAAAAGCCATTATATTCATAATAATAAGTAATAATTTCGTCTATAAGATTATTTTCTAATATTTAACCTGGTATATTCCAGAGACTTAATGGTTTATACGAATCTGAACTGCTTTCGTTTTTATCGGGCGTTAAAACAGTGATGACTAGACTTTTTCTAAAACATGTGAAAATAGCACTTAGTACTCTAGTTGCTTAGGCTTACAGAGATCGAATGGTTCGTATGAAATTTTTGGGGCTCTATTTATGCCATTTTCTTTTAGAGTATGAATACTTTTATGCTTCGTCCTAATAATTTTAGAAATCTTCTACAACTTTGGAGAAGCTTTCGAGAGACTCGATAGGACTATATTTCGAATTCTACATTGCTAACCTCTTTTTTGGAATTGGGGGTCTCTGTAATAAATCCAGTTCCTTCTACGCTTGTTTCGAGTACCTCAGAGGTGTCTGAAGCGTGATTTTGGAGAAATGTCTTTCCTAATGGTCGGAAATACGAATCAAAAAATAAATGGGGAACATTTTTGTTTTCATGCAATTAAAAATTAAAATACGTGTTTCGTCAATTTTGGAAAGATGACAAAAGAATTTATGGATCATTGGTATCTTCAAACACTATTTGTATAAACTCTACGTCGGGCAACGACGGAAAGTCATTCATTTTATGATGCTTACTAAGGCGGTGTTTTGGGGTTTTGGCAACAACTTGGTATGCGTCGGTAACAGAAACGCTGGATGGATTTGGTTATGGCCGGGGATTGGATTCTGCAGGGCTCAACTAACGTTCTTCCAACTAATTCCATTTAACTCGAGAAAAAAAATGCTTAGAAGAGTTCACTACGGTATCTAGGTAGCATAGTTATTGAGATAAGATAACATATTGAAGAGTTTATAGAAGTATTTGATGTAATTGATGCGGCTTATCCAAAGTTAGACGCGATTATACAAAATGGTTAAGTACTGCGGCCCATGCAAAACTCGCACATTAGCCATGCCTGAAGGCTTAGTCTTAGGGCTGCTTCTCTAGAACATTATGTACGACTCTGTGCTGATCTTCACCAACAAGACGGTGATTTTGTAGGTGACATCTCAAAATTAGCGACAGCGAAGTACCTTTATAAGGTTAAAGCCAGGCGCATTCGCAGAACTGCCTTACATCAAAATAACTTATATTTGAGCAAAATACGGAAGTCAGAAAAGTGTGTAGTAAGCGGGTGAAAACTGTTGGCAGTAACAGGATCACTGCGATGTGTTTAATTTTTCAATGTAGTTTCAACCTGGAAACATGTTCTTGTTTTGGGGGCACTTGGAGTATACAAATGCGAAAGCATCGTAAGCCAATAGAGCGCAAAGCTTCATATGAGGAACCCAAGGCAAGGATGGCTGTTACTGGTCCATTGTGTAGTCAAACCTATAAAGCTGTACTGTGAGCCTATATGGTGCAATGAAGACTGTAAGATACAGAAGATCACTTGATGCTACCTATGGACTAGGAGTTATACAAGTGCGTAGCGCATCCCGTATCTTGTAGGAGGAGTTAGTACTCTTTATTACCTGAAACACATTTTGACAGCTGGTATATAAAGCAAAAAGTTAGTCCCCACTGTTGACTGTAGAAGCTTAATATTTTATATTTGCTTTTATATGGATGAAATATTGCAGTTGAAATTGCTACAGGCACAGCTTGGTGTATCCACCAAAAATCTCGTAGATAAGCTACAGCAAAGGTGACCAGACTATGCATCTTAGAATAGCACTTAAACAAAGCCGTGTTTAGGAGTTCATTAACTTTGTAAAATTGATCTCAGAAGAAAAATGGAATTAGGTCTTGAATATATTCGCGCGTTGATTTATTAAGATTTTAGAAGTGGATTATTAAGGCAGGAATGCTTCCATCAATTTACTTCGACTTTTAGCGTTGAAGCAACAAACTTAGCCGCAGCCACTGTAAAGAAACTGGTTTAACGATTTCGCTTGTGGCGTTCGTTCGCTGCAGTTGGTTAGTTGGACTAGTATATATTCCAAATTACATGAAAATTTGGGCGTCAAGAAGATTTGTTCCCTTTGGATACTGCATAATCTGACCATCTCCCAAAAACAAAGTAAGCTGGTGCAAAGAAATGTTGAAAAAACACAAAACGACTCCAAACAGTTTTATGATATCGTTAAAGGTGAAATGTGGATATGTGGAACCAAAGCAGCAACCGACAGTACGGATGTTTTTTAAAACGAGCCAAGTCCATCTAAAGTTGTTTGCGAACGCAGCACGTAAAAGCAATCGATCGCCTATTTTTTCGGAAAAATCTCGCAATGTGACAACTATTTCGCTAAAGCAAAGTAGGACGGTGAACACTGGATGGTTTGCAACCATTGGTTTACCAGAAGTTTCCAGAGAATTGAGGAATTCCAATCCCGTATTGTCTTTCATCACGACAATGCTAACAATACAATACGACTACAATAGCTTAATCAACAGGGTTTTTAAAAAAATAGAATAGATCTTTTATTTTATAGCATTGACTTGACATCTAAAGACATCTTTTTGCGAGGTCAAGTATTTCCTACATAGTTTTAAGTATTTTTAAATACAAAAACTGCACAACGCAAGCGCTTAAGTAAAATGGATCAATCAAAATATTGTCTGTCAAGCGCCCAAGAACAATAATGGTGTCAGCCACGTGTCCGCCATCAAAAAATATGATGCAATTCTGCAAAAAATTGCGTTTTCAACAGCGGCACAACGAGTGAATGTTCTTAAATGCATTTCATATCTTAGATAAGCGTTTAATTATTGATATTGCTATAAGCGCCGCCGCTGCAACGAATTACAAAAAAAAAGGTGTGGTCTGGCTGTCATAATTCAAGCCGTACTTGACAATCAAATGGATGCAATAAAACTTTATGCGCCAAAAGAATTTTAGTCGAAGCGAGCAACGGCGCCAATTCATTACCCCAGCCAAGGCAACAAAAAAACACGTAAGGCTTTCCCAATTATATTGTATTGAAATTCTATACGAAATTGTCACCCGATAAAAACCTTGTGTGATGTGCATAAATCACACGAAAAGATAAAAATCAGAAATTATTCGATAAACGCAAATCGGCAACTAAGAACGCCACCAAACGTGCCAAAATCGTGCTACGTATGCAAATGTTTGCGTTAAGCGCAATACTTATGCTATGAAGAGGCTATGCAAATTGTTTCTACTCACGCGACAATGACATCGGGATCCTCCCACCATTTCTTATTCGATGGCTGCAGCAGGAGGCTCACTTGACGCCAGTGATTCTTGCGTTTAACCTGTGTGCAAAAGGAGGGTAAAGAATAAAATCATTAAATAAACGGAAAAAGTTTCGATAGTCTTCAAAGAATAAAAAAATGTTTTTGCTTACCTTATATTTTTTGGAATCATAGGGCTTGTCATTCTGTTCTGCGAAAACAAGACGCGCCATTTTATTTAATGTTTTCTTTCCACCCGAGTTTGTTTATTAAATTCACAGCGAAAATAGTTTTCTTTTGTGCGTGTACTATAGAGCTTAACGGCTACAGCTTTCGTTGAAAAAAAAATACAAACTAAAATATCTGAATTTTTCTTTATAAATGAAAATTCAGTTCACTTATGACACGCCCTTCTCAAGCTACTAGATTATTTATATTGAAAGTTTTCAATAAATAAAAATAAATAAAAGGATGTGACTTGCAAAAAAAAAAAATGTGTTGCAATAATGGCTACACTACTTTATGAGGGTTACGCGGTGTTGATTCATTAATGCGTGATAAACTTTCTGTCAAACTACAAATATCTTTTCACAGAAGGTGCAAATGTCAAAAACCAATCGATACTTTTATTAGTATCGGATCTATTTTGGTGCATACTTTCGCAAAGAATTTCCGAAACAAAATTCCGTTTCGAGCAAATTTTTTTTCTTGGAAATCTGTCAATCCGTTCTCGAGATATGATAAAAAAAAAAAAACAATTCCATACAGAAAATTTAAGAAACTGAATTTTCATCATAAATTTTTTATGCGTCCATTTTCGCGAGGACAAAGACAAATTTTGAGAGAATATACCTTTAGGGTTGGTCGTCAGCTTTACCTGGATTTTGACTACCTCAAACTTAATATTTTAGAATAACGATGGCACAGTGCACTGCTCATCTTGAAAATCTTTTGGTTGGTAGTAAAACGGCAGACAAAATCCTCTGAAACTGAATCGTCTACATGTTGACTCTTACCGAAGATGATTTTCTGAATTTAAATTTTTCAATGGTGGTCAAAAATCCATTTGAACCGGTCACACCATTACAATTATGCAATTATTGCTCTGACACACAGACATCAGTGCCAACTTACCGATTTAAACTAATTTTTGGCATTGTGATCGGCCGAGTTACAGAGAAATAAAGGAAGGTCAAGGAACAATGTCAAACCAACAAAAAAGTCACATGCAGTCTCTCGGAAGAAGGCATGCTTAAGAAATTTTGAAAGGCCCAGTGAAATCTACACCGGTCACCATAAATGGTCTCGACAATATACATGTCTCAGTTCAAAGATCCGTTATGTTTTAACTCCTCTCTAATTTTTGCAATTTTTACATCTTCGAAATATAAACTTTATCAGATTCTTAACTCGCAGTATCCAATACTGTTCTATCAACAGACGCAACATCAATTGTTTGCCACCATGAAGAGTGATCTTGTATGAAAATCTGGTACCGGATGTAGCTTTTCAATTGTCATCGAGGGTGCTATTGCCATTCGCTCAACAACTAGACCTATTATCAAAACGCTTGGATAGAACATCATGGCGTGACAAATCACCTAGACTATCAGCAGAATCTACATGGTGATTCTTTCTTCATAGATCATTTTCTATGTGCTTAGAAATTTTCGAGACTCTATAAACTACGAAAAACGGTTCAAGAAGACGGAGATTTCTGTCACCAACTCAAATCCATTGCAGAGTCCAACAATGCACTCTGTTTCACATTTGTTGGGCAGAACTAACTATGTCAACTGTACCACACAAATTTAAATGGGGTACAGATATCATTTTTACCGGTGCTACAATATTAATTGACTTCCAACTCAACTCTCAAAAAGAAACAAGTTTTTTTTGTAGATTCGTCATAGATCTGAAATATGGCCATAGTTGAAAAATGCGCCCAACGATGAATTTTGATATCATTTACTCGTACATATTCCTCCAAAAAGAATATTTCCACTATTGCTTTCTGATAAACAGTGATCCCAATCCATTTTTTCCAACCAAATTTTTTTGTAATCTAATTTTGGCCGAAACAACTATTGCAGCTAAACATCCAGCCGAATCAAAAAACTTAGCGATGACTTCCAAGACTTTCCGTTTCGTAAAAGCCAAAAGTACAAGGGTTGCACTGTAAAATAAAATTTATCAGAACTGGCATACCACCGAATGTGAACTGGTGTCTTACATTCTTAAACATATTTCCAACAACAAAAAATCGCTAGGAATCACTGCTAAGACCTCTTCATGATTTGCATAAGCACCAGCTTGTACATCATCCACATACATTACCGATTGTAGAACCTCTTATGCTAGAGGATATTTATCATAGACATTATCTGCCTAACGACTTAAAGTTCGAATGGCCGGATAAGGGGTAGAACTAAGTACAAAGGTGACTGTAATCCATCCGAGTTATTTTTGCGCAAGGTTTTATATTCAAACATTTACCAACTACCTCAGCATATTTTGTTTTAAGCTCTGGGTTCCAAGAAGCGAAGACTCATTTCGTATGAACTGCTTTAGTATAACTAAGCGTGAAGCTTCTAGCAGCTGCTCACACTGATATTCAGGGAGAACAGGAAGAGTCACTATATAGTTTTCGTCACTATGCCTTCAATTGATGTTTACGAAATAACTGGTCCTAAACACTCTGTGAATCCCTATTCAAAATGTTACGGCTGACTCCAGCTTAACTCTGTGAAACAGAATGGCATCTGCTGTTCCCTTCTGTAAAAATCGTCTCAAAAACTGTTGGTTGGGCCAGCAAATGAGTCCAAAATATTTTATTGTATACCCTCTCTAACTAATTTTAGGTATTTTAGGGTAGATATCACAGCCAATCTAAATGTCGACGAACACCTTTCTTCCCATCATCACAGGTACTACATCATTATCAATCAAGTTGCTTACCAACACGTGTTCAAGATCCAGAGATTCTATGTTGCTGACGGTGTCGCCCCATAATATCATTTTTTATTATTTAATATAACATTTTTTTATCGGATCTCACAAGAAATTATTTTGAATGTACAGCTGATCAGTTTGTAAGTATTTCATATAATATAGTCTTCTGTTGAACGAGGTAACAACTTATACTCGTAGGAGCAAAAAATTATTCTGCAACTTTTCATTCTTTCTACTTTTCTGTTGCCAAGCAACGACTTGTCTACGTCCAACACAAATGTAATCGCTCGATTACCTAATCTTGAGCAACATTTCATTTCCTAATTGAGTGCATTTATATGATATGCAAATAAAAGCTACTGCTAACAAGCAGTAGGAACTGTCTCTGCAGCACTTTGTAGTTTGAAAGCGATAATATTTAATTATTTTCAACAAGAAATGCTGATGAAATTGAGTGTAGGGCGTAGTGAATAAATATTAAAAGTATGAAAACGAGATCGATCGATCTGTCGTATTTATTTATTTATTTATTTATTTATAAACTATAAAATGTCCACAAAGAACTCGTTATTCAGAGCTGCTATTCATTCATTCATTCGTACCGTCAGCTATTATGGACATTTGCTGCCAAAGCTTGACCAAAACTGACACACTGGACACTGGTCTGAGTTGATCGGTTTTGCGTCTATCTATAGTTGGCATTATCTTGTATCTTGTACTTGTCAAAGTGCGGCGGCTCAAATTGTCGCTTAAGTCGCGGCGTACTTGAATTAGACACGGCTATTGGCTTACCATACCAAATAAATACTTAAGATTTCAAAGAGGGAAGGTCAAGCGGGGCACTTGTTATCGCAATACTTTGCGGAGAATTTATACTATGTATGATATACATATGTTTGAAGTCGGAGCCGTTTCCGCATTTGTTAACCCATTTGTGCTATTGAAATCGAACGTTTGAAAAAGCTATGCGGAAAAAAAAGCTTTGTTGTATAGAGTAAAGATTTATTGAACTGTTCTGGAGCAGCATTCATTTGGATCGAACGTTTGCTGGGTGGTACTATAAAAGGTTGTGGCGTGTTGGCAGATGACAGTAGTAACGTTTGAAACGTCGTCAAGTCGTTAAGTAAAAACAAAAAAAAAAAAACAAACAAATAAGCAAACATGAAGGTGAGCACAGTGTGTGTAAAAAGTGAAATTCCAAAAGGATAACTTTATAAAAAATAAAATAAATCCTGCAAAGAAGTGTTGCTATTCAAAGTGCAAAGTGTTAATATACAAGTAAAAAAAATCAACTGCTAAACTCCTCCTCTGCATACTTCATCTATTTGCAGTTCGCCGTTGTCGTAGTCTTGTTAGCTTTGGCTTTGGGCGCACACAGCTCGGTGGTTCCACTGATCTCTACAGTGCACGGACCCGCAGTAGTTGGTGTCGCACCTGCCGGCTCCGTTGCCGTACACGCCTCAGCCGTACCCGCAGCAGTTGCAGTTTCACCACTTGGACCTGTACAGATTATCTCCAGCCCTGCTGTTGTGCATGCTGCTCCTGCAGTCGTCGCTGTTGCTGCAGCTCCTGCTTCATATGTCGCACAAACACGTGGTGCTGTGCATGTTGCTCCACTGCCCGGTCACTCGCAGTCCGCCGCTTCCGTCAACTTGGAACCTGCACCAGGCACTTTGTAAATTTGTCAACATTTAAAACATTCTGACCGCATGAAATGGATTCTGTATTTGGTATCACCCGACCAGCATTGCGTAAACTTGCCACAATTTGTTTAAAGTTTTCTTTTCCTTTTTTTTTTTACCTTTTATTTTCTTTTTGAACATAAGTTAAATGCAATTAAGAAATTTTTTTTTCGCTCATTCAGTTATATTTTTATTAACGAAATTCTTTTCCACTTTGAGATGCACTTGGCTCCATTTGGAACGCACTTTCTTCGATGTGATATTTCTTTGCAAACTTCTCTAAGTCACTAACAAACTATCTTCCTGCCAGTCTTAATGCCATACGTATTACACATGTCAGTGTACTATCCTACTATATTTTCTTTCTGGTCTATCAATATTAATTTAATTCTATTCTAGTTACACATAAACCTACTTTCATTACTTTTATGCAAAAAGATATTCACATTCTCTCTGTTGTCTTTGGAAAATGTTTTGAAAATGAAAATAAATATATTCATTGTTGAAGAAGTTCTGTTTATTTTTTTGATTATTTATTTTTATGTAGAAATTCTCTATCGTCAAGTACCGTCCAAGACGCGATGACGGCATGTGAGTAGATATGACGGCATGTAATATATATCATCTGGCCATGTTTCACCATTAAACCCATGAGTCGAAATTGCTTTTAAATTTCTGGAGTCACATGGCTAACTCAGCGAAACAAATAAAGTCAATGATGTAAAATACCGAGCACGATTGATCGCGCGTCACCCTGCGTAAAGTCTTTTCTAGCATCAAAAATATCCATAGAACGACGAATAACATGTACTAGGATACATATTCCAGATAGAGTGTCGAAAACTTTGTTCGTAAAGGTGTGTCGAAAGTGGCAACTCACGGAACTTGTCTAGGACTTTTAGTGAATGACGGTAGTTGGCGCAGAGGGTGCCTCATTTCTCAAAAATAGAACACTGCGATTCCAGTCATTTATCGGAACATATATGTATCATAAAAATTGGTGCATACTCCTAACAAACTCTTCGCCGCCTGCCTTGCATAACTTAGCTGGCAGCTCATCAGAGCGGGCCGATTTGTTGGCTCACACTTTTTTTCTAAGGGAGTTGTCCTCATTATAGTCCAGTGGCTCTACAAGAAAGAGATTCTGACGCTGCTTCTCTATCGGCGGCATAGTGCACTTCATCACCAGTTTGCTGTTAGACGGCGATATTTTTTTTGTTTTGTTTGTTGTGGCTCTTGTGTCTTTCTAGCGCATTGTTGTATCTCTCTCTCTAAGTATGCTTTAAGTTGTTGTTGTTATTTCCTTTTTTTAAAAAAGCCATACTAACGTGTAGTGTAAACGTGCCCTACCCGGCATTACATCAAATGATGTGTTTCCAAAATAGTTACACAAGAATAAAATTATTAAAAAACTTGAGTCTGTGGTCATTGACCTTTCCCCCCAAAAGTCATCATTGAACTTTACACCCAAATATCCTCATTGACCTTTCCCTCCAAAAGTCAGCATTGACCTTTCCCCCCAAATATCCTCATTGACCTTTCCACACAAATGTCATCATTGACCTTTCCCCCTAAAGGTCATTATTGATCTTTCCCACCAAAGGTCATCATTGACCTTTTCCCCCAAAGGTCATCATTGACAATTCGCCCAGCGGTCATCATTGACCTTTTCCCCCAAAGGCCATCATTGACATTTCCCCGGTGAGGAATAATAAATATTCATACAATATTAGATCCGGCCGAATTCAACGAATGCCGGCCAATATCACCTCCGGCGGAGTTCAACGATCACTGGCCAAGTTCACCTCCGGTCGCATTTTAAGTGAATAATTTTGAATGTATAATATACTAACCAACGCCTAAAAGTATGCAACAGAAAATGTACATAATTTGGATAGCCCTCCTCGGCGATTCACAAAATTTGATATACCTAAGTTGACATGAGCTGTGTTTAGTACAACGGCCGGCAGTCGGTAAACTCGGCCGGAGGTGATCTTGGTAGGCGGTAGTTGAACTCGGCCGGAGGTGATCTTTGTTGGCGGTTGATGAATTTCGCCGGAGCTGGACTTGGCCGGCGGTCGTTGAGCTCGGCCGGAGCTGGTCTTGGCCGACGGTCATTGAATTCGGTCGGCGCTTTTTAATTCTGCCGGAGCTGATCTTGGCCGGACGTTATTGAACTATAGCGGAAGTCATTGAACTCGGCCGGAGCTGATCTTGGCCGGCCGTTATTGAACTATAGCGGAAGTCATTGAACTCGGCCGGAGCTTCTTGGCCGGCAGTCGTTGAACTGTGCCGGAGCTGCTCTTTCCGGCGGTTGTTAAATTCGGTCGGAGGTACACCCCGGGGTCAATGACCTTTACCCACCGGGTCAATGACCTTGGACCGCCGGGGTCAATGACCTTTGACCCCCCCGGGGTCAATGACCTTTGACCCCCCCGGGGTCAATGACCCTTGACCCCCCCGGGGTCAATGACCTTTGACCCCCCCGGGGTCAATGACCCTTGACCACCCCCCCCCACCCGGGGTCAATGACCTTTGACCCCCCCGGGGTCAATGACCCTTGACCCCCCCGGGGTCAATGACCCTTGACCCCCCCGGGGTCAATGACCCTTGACCCCCCCGGGGTCAATGACCCTTGACCCCACCGGGGTCAATGACCTTTGACCCCCCCGGGGTCAACGACCCTTGACCCCCCGGGGTCCATGACCTTTGACCCCCCCCGGGGTCAACGACCCTTGACCCCCCGGGGTCAATGACCCTTGACCCCCCGGGGTCAATGACCCTTGACCCCCCCGGGGTCAACGACCCTTGACCCCCCGGGGTCAATGACCCTTGACCCCCCCGGGGTCAATGACCCTTGACCCCCCCGGGGTCAATGACCTTTGACCCCCCCGGGGTCAATGACCCTTGACCCCCCCGGGGTCAATGACCTTTGACCCCCCCCCGGGGTCAATGACCTTTGACCCCACCCCGGGGTCAATGACCCTTGACCCCCCCGGGGTCAATGACCTCGGACCCCCCGGGGTCAATGACCCTTGACCCTCCCGGGGTCAATGACCCTTGACCCCCCCGGGGTCAATGACCCTTGACCCCCCCGGGGTCAATGACCCTTGACCCCCCCGGGGTCAATGACCCTTGACCCCCCCGGGGTCAATGACCCTTGACCCCCCCGGGGGTCAATGACCCTTGACCCCCCCGGGGTCAATGACCCTTGACCCCCCCGGGGTCAATGACCCTTGACCCCCCCGGGGTCAATGACCTTTGACCCCCCCGGGGTCAATGACCCTTGACCCCCCCGGGGTCAATGACCTTTGACCCCCCCGGGGTCAATGACCTTTGACCCCCCCGGGGTCAATGACCCTTGACCCCCCCGGGGTCAATGACCTTTGACCCCCCCGGGGTCAATGACCCTTGACCCCCCCGGGGTCAATGACCTTTGACCCCCCCGGGGTCAATGACCCTTGACCCCCCCGGGGTCAATGACCTTTGACCCCCCGGGGTCAATGACCCTTGACCCCCCCGGGGTCAATGACCTTTGACCCCCCCGGGGTCAATGACCTTTGACCCCCCCGGGGTCAATGACCCTTGACCCCCCCGGGGTCAATGACCTTTGACCCCCCCGGGGTCAATGACCTTTGACCCCCCCGGGGTCAATGACCCTTGACCCCCCGGGGTCAATGACCCTTGACCCCCCGGGGTCAATGACCTTTGACCCCCCCGGGTTCAATGACCCTTGACCCCCCCGGGGTCAATGACCCTTGACCCCCCCGGGGTCAATGACCCTTGACCCCCCCGGGTCAATGACCCTTGACCCCCCGGGGTCAATGACCCTTGACCCCCCCGGGGTCAATGACCCTTGACCCCCCCGGTCAAAGGTCATTGACCCCGGGGGGGTCAAAGGTCATTGACCCCGGGGGGGTCAAAGGTCATTGACCCCGGGGGTCAAAGGTCATTGACCCCGGGGGGGTCAAAGGTCATTGACCCCGGGGGGGTCAAAGGTCATTGACCCCGGGGGGGTCAAAGGTCATTGACCCCGGGGGGGTCAAAGGTCATTGACCCCGGGGGGGTCAAAGGTCATTGACCCCGGGGGGGTCAAGGGTCATTGACCCCGGGGGGGTCAAGGGTCATTGACCCCGGGGGGGTCAAGGGTCATTGACCCCGGGGGGGTCAAGGGTCATTGACCCCGGGGGGGTCAAGGGTCATTGACCCCGGGGGGGTCAAGGGTCATTGACCCCGGGGGGGTCAAGGGTCATTGACCCCGGGGGGGTCAAGGGTCATTGACCCCGGGGGGGTCAAAGGTCATTGACCCCGGGGGGGTCAAAGGTCATTGACCCCGGGGGGGTCAAGGGTCATTGACCCCGGGGGGGGTCAAGGGTCATTGACCCCGGGGGGGTCAAAGGTCATTGACCCCGGGGGGGGTCAAAGGTCATTGACCCCGGGGGGGTCAAAGGTCATTGACCCCGGGGGGGTCAAGGGTCATTGACCCCGGGGGGGTCAAAGGTCATTGACCCCGGGGGGGTCAAGGGTCATTGACCCCGGGGGGGTCAAAGGTCATTGACCCCGGGGGGGTCAAAGGTCATTGACCCCGGGGGGGTCAAGGGTCATTGACCCCGGGGGGGTCAAGGGTCATTGACCCCGGGGGGGTCAAAGGTCATTGACCCCGGGGGGGTCAAAGGTCATTGACCCCGGGGGGGTCAAGGGTCATTGACCCCGGGGGGGTCAAGGGTCATTGACCCCGGGGGGGTCAAGGGTCATTGACCCCGGGGGGGTCAAGGGTCATTGACCCCGGGGGGGTCAAGGGTCATTGAGCCCGGGGGGGTCAAGGGTCATTGACCCCGGGGGGGTCAAGGGTCATTGAGCCCGGGGGGGTCAAGGGTCATTGACCCCGGGGGGGTCAAGGGTCATTGACCCCGGGGGGGTCAAAGGTCATTGACCCCGGGGGGGTCAAGGGTCATTGACCCCGGGGGGGTCAAAGGTCATTGACCCCGGGGGGGTCAAAGGTCATTGACCCCGGGGGGGTCAAAGGTCATTGACCCCGGGGGGGTCAAAGGTCATTGACCCCGGGGGGGTCAAAGGTCATTGACCCCGGGGGGGTCAAAGGTCATTGACCCCGGGGGGGGTCAAAGGTCATTGACCCCGGGGGGGTCAAGGGTCATTGACCCCGGGGGGGGGGTCAAGGGTCATTGACCCCGGGGGGGGTCAAAGGTCATTGACCCCGGGGGGGGTCAAAGGTCATTGACCCCGGGGGGGGTCAAAGGTCATTGACCACGGGGGGGGTCAAAGGTCATTGACCCCGGGGGGGGTCAAAGGTCATTGACCCCGGGGGGGGGGTCAAGGGTCATTGACCCCGGGGGGGTCAAAGGTCATTGACCCGGTGGGTAAAGGTCATTGACCCCGGGGCTTACCTCCGACCGAATTTAACAACCGCCGGAAAGAGCAGCTCCGGCACAGTTCAACGACTGCCGGCCAAGATCAGCTCCGGCCGAGTTCAATGACTTCCGCTATAGTTCAATAACGTTCGGCCAAGATCAGCTCCGGCCGAGTTCAATGACTTCCGCTATAGTTCAATAACGGCCGGCCAAGATCAGCTCCGGCAGAATTAAAAAGCGCCGACCGAATTCAATGACCGTCGGCCAAGACCAGCTCCGGCCGAGCTCAACGACCGCCGGCCAAGTCCAGCTCCGGCGAAATTCATCAACCGCCAACAAAGATCACCTCCGGCCGAGTTCAACTACCGCCTACCAAGATCACCTCCGGCCGAGTTTACCGACTGCCGGCCGTTGTACTAAACACAGCTCATGTCAACTTAGGTATATCAAATTTTGAGAATCGCCGAGGAGGGCTATCCAAATTATGTACATTTTCTGTTGCATACTTTTAGGCGTTGGTTAGTATATTATACATTCAAAATTATTCACTTAAAATGCGACCGGAGGTGAACTTGGCCAGTGATCGTTGAACTCCGCCGGAGGTGATATTGGCCGGCATTCGTTGAATTCGGCCGGATCTAATATTGTATGAATATTTATTATTCCTCACCGGGGAAATGTCAATGATGGCCTTTGGGGGAAAAGGTCAATGATGACCGCTGGGCGAATTGTCAATGATGACCTTTGGGGGAAAAGGTCAATGATGACCTTTGGTGGGAAAGATCAATAATGACCTTTAGGGGGAAAGGTCAATGATGACATTTGTGTGGAAAGGTCAATGAGGATATTTGGGGGGAAAGGTCAATGAGGATATTTGGGTGTAAAGTTCAATGATGACTTTTGGGGGGAAAGGTCAATGACCACAGACTCAAGTTTTTTAATAATTTTATTCTTGTGTAACTATTTTGGAAACACATCATTTGATGTAATGTTGGGTAGGGCACGTTTACACTACACGTTAGTATGGCTTTTTTAAAGAAAGTAAATAACAACAACAACATAAAGCATAGTTAGAGAGAGATACAACAATGTGCTAGAAAGAGACAACAGCAACAATGGAAAATAAATAAAATATCGCCCACTAGAACGGAAGTAAAATTATTGCGAATTTGCTGTTTTTGTTTTTATTCTTGCTGGTTCGGTTAGTTGGTCGATCTGTCGCGCTCGGTTATCTCTTTTGGTAAGGTTGACTAGTTTTTGTTTGATTAGATGTTACTCTTAGCATAGTACTTGCTGTTCTACCTTTTGTTGTTGTTCTTGGCTGCTTTTTCATAACTCTAATATGTCGTTGACTTCGTTGTTTGTTCTCTGGTATTTGTATTATTATTGTTATAGATCTTCTTGTTTGCCAGCTAAAGGGTTGTCATTCATATAAAATGGTGAAATAATGAAGACGAGTGGTTTTTAAAATCTACATAAGTATTTATTTGAAACCTCAATTTGTGCAGAATTATGACTTAAAATATTCTCCACATTTAACTATGTCCAACTTAATTTTTTTTGTTTTTTTTGTTCGATTCAACTTAAGCATTTATGTATCTGTTTATTATTGAAGATTTATGCAATAAAATCGAACATTTCGTCGATACATTCAAAGTCAACAAATAATACATCTAAAGACATAATGCACTCGCACTTCAAGTATCACTGAACCAGTTTCATTAAAACGAATTTCAATTGATTCATTGTATTCACAAGAAATACAAATAAAAATAAAAGCTAAGCACGCAATAAATAAAAGTGCAAAAGCATGCCACAAAAGCCAACAAGATACAAAAACTATTTCGACAAACAAAAAAAAAAACTGAATGAATTGCATAAGAAACATGAACCAGATCAGAGGCAAGTTATATACGAGTATGGAGTATCTGTATCTGCAGAGCTGTCTGTGCGTAAGTTGGTCAATGAATGCGTGCTTAGGCTTGAACTCAAAATTGCGTGCAATGAACTTTTTGCAGGTGAACAGGAAAACTGAAAAATTGTGCGTAAACTTGAACTTGGACTCGATTTTAAGCAGCTGGCTGTGGTATGGCATCTGGCGTCATTTAACGCGTTTTACGCAGAATAAAAATTGTAGAAAAAAAAGTGAATGGAATGGCGCGGCGCGGCGCGTAAATAGGCTCCATAAAACTAGACTTGTCTTGGCTGTTGGCTTAAGTGTTGGTCGCCGTTTAATAGATTTATGTGGATTTGCGTTTTGGGCTTGGCTGACAACAGAAAACGGCTGCTGTTTTCCAGTCAGTCACTTTGTTCATACATCTGTCCGTCCGTCTGTGTGTGAGTTGCATGTTGTATATCTCAGTACGCCTGTCTGTTATGGTTTTCGCCTTCAATATTGAAGTATTTCTTTCCTTGATATACTATATGTTAAGACACGTTTTATATTTTGAGCCAGCTTTGACACTTTTATTGCGCTAGTTCGCTGTCTGTTTTAGTTTTCCGCTTATCAAGTTGTATCATTGATTTTCTTTGACAATGCTTGATATTCTACTGGAATTCACTTAATAATTGTACTTATTATTCGCATTATTATTGCTTTATGCAATTGCATTTGAAATTTCCATAGAAATAAATCTAATCGCAACGCCCTAAATCGATGCTTTTGAACAATGGAATTGCGCCACTTTGTGCACCACACCCAAGATCGGTGTATTTAATTGAGTTAAATTGTGTCTGGTGCAATTTTTATTGTTGGTTTTTATAAATCGCACTAAATCTTATCTAAATGGTGTATTTGTTTGGTGGTTAGTTTTAGTTCAATTATTGAATTACGCAACTTATTTTTCAGTATTATAACTAAATATGCAAACATAATTCAAATTAATTCAGCTGTAGTCCCATGCGACATAGGCGGAAAATATGGGAGACAGATTTATTTTCATTTGCATAAGTATTTTGTGTTTTTTCTCACGGTATCATATGAAAGGTTTTTAGAGCACAATTTAACGCATTTTTTAAGTGAAACTTCTATAGGCATCTCTTGTTGTGAATCGAATACATGAGAGTGTTGCTATGTAACGAAAAAACCACACATGTTTTTTTTTTTTATAATTCCTTAATACTTAAATTTTTATAACTTAAAGTATTACTCCTAGTTGGAGCATAGGGCAACAGCTTACCAACTTCATCTTCTTTATTTGAACCGTGATTCAGTGATGTGGTAGTCTTTAAAAGTAAGAATTCGGTCAAGTTAAAGTCCACAGTACTTCATCTTGTCAGCCTCAGGGAGAGAATCATTATTAAAATTAAGTGGTGGTGTGTTGCTGCTTCTTAGTGTAAAACACAGGTTTTTGTTTTGTTCGAAGTTTCCACCTTATTGACCATTCTTGTGGGGCGTGGAGCTAGTCTTTCATACTGTGTCACACTACTCACTTCAAGATGTCGGGAAGTGTTGCATCCTCATTATTGTGTTGAAGATCAACAATAAAAAGGGAAGTGCATTCGTAGGTAGCGCTTTGAGCGTGTTGTTGCAACCCCTGTCGTGTCCTGATGCCGTATTCTTTTTTAGGCTTTTTATGA
Organism: Leucophenga maculata; assembly: GCA_035044805.1. NCBI lineage: Eukaryota > Metazoa > Arthropoda > Insecta > Diptera > Drosophilidae > Leucophenga > Leucophenga maculata. The sequence goes on along the minus strand of JAWNNP010000866.1, from coordinate 200,085 downwards.
GGTGACATCCGCCAAAGTAAAGTTGGTCCATCTATACTGCTTAATCTAAAAATACTTCCGTGGTGGTTATAATTGCATAGCGAAGACATTTTAGTGTTCTGCATCTGAATGACACCATTTACCGATTTGTTCATGCTGGATGATCGAAGCCTAAATCTGGTCGGTCTGATACGGTTAGGTTCCATTAAGGGATGCCTCCATATATAGCGATATGGATATCTAGTGGAGACACCAGTCACCAGTGGGTTCCTTAACCTGGTTAAGTAGTGTTGGATTGGTGAAATTTAACGTCTAGATTTAGAAAACAGAGTGGCATTATTTTTTTTTAAGATAGGAAAAGAACATTGAGATTCCAACAGTTGCAGTTGCGGATACATTCGTCGGACCATATCTTGCATAAAAGTTGATGCGTTCTCCTTACTAATTTTTGGCCGCCAGTCTTCAAAAGCTATGTCAAAAAAGCCTTTTCATTTATTAATATATTCGAATCAGATTTCTCTTAGTGCGGTGGCTCTACCATCAGGTCATCATTGATGATTGGTGTGCTTTATCGCCTCCTAGTAGAAGTGATTTTTCATATTCTTAGTGATTCCTGTACAGCTGTAACTATATTTCCGTTTTCGTATTGGCAGAAAGAAACTCTGGTTTTAAAGCCTTCTGTCAGTCCTTTGACCTTTGGGTAAAATTTCCGAGCTTCATTTCTATGGCACAACCTCTCAACATAATCAAGCACACGCCTTTCTTGATCCTTTTTCTTCCGTGTAAAAGATGGCGTTGCTCCTAACTGCTGTAGCATTGCGACGCTCCTCGTCACAAGTTTTGTATAATTAATGATTTCCATATCAGCTCTAACCATTGCTCAAATACATCTTCAGAAGCCGATAAAGTTTTCCGGAGCAGTAGGGAGAAAATAGCTGAGAAAGATTCGGCGATCTAACTTTTGGTGAATATTGGTTCGTGTGGCGAGCCTAGAACGTACCTTGGGTCCGAGTCGATATTGGGTCCACGTAACTTTTGCACATCCAATACTTTCGATGCCTACTTTCCGTCAACGATCAATTTAATTGCGTGTAACTTGATCAGAACTTACCAGAACTCAGAAGGACTGCGTTTGTTAGGATATTGAAACCTGGTGCTGGAGGTAAGTCATGAAGGGAAATTTGTACACGGTTGTGCCAAAGATTCCTTCCTTCCCTCCCAATTGGATATCTGCCCATATCAGTCATCATAGGGGATCGTATCCGACGATTGCTTGGGCTCTTCGTTGTTCTTAAGTTCTATTTTGGGGATGCCCACATTTCATTAGGCGGAGCATTAGGCACCGTTATTCGTTGTTTTTTTTTTTCTTCAAAAAATAAAGATTTTCCTGACAGATTATTGGTTGCATTCGGTCTCCATAGATTTATTCTTGATTGCCTAATAGAAAAATCTACCAAATTAAAACTCAAAAAGATTATTTATAGAGTATACGAGTAGCTTCATGTTAGTGCCTTCACAATATACTTAGGGACGTATTGTTTAAAATGTATTAAACAGTATAGCGTATAATTAATATCTGAACTTTGGCACAATTCAACACCTCCAATTGAGCATTAAGCTGTATATCTACGATAACACATAACCAAAACAACAATTTCTGAGCCTTGAACCAATTCAACTCATTACTTAACCCGATTTACTTGCACCAACGCCGATCCGTGCTGATAACAATTAACTCAATTACGGATAAAATCTGATTAATTGCGCATTTAAGAAAGACAAAACATGCAATTGTCCGCATTGTAAATTGATTTCTGACGAAAGCCAGAACAAAAATTAGCCACTAGAAAAATGTGAAATAACTGTAATTAAAAGCGAACCGTAGGTGTCGAGGCGGATTTCAGCACTATGTATCTATGTATCTATGTATCTACAAGATACACGTAGCTAATGTTTTAAGCTCAGGTGGGCAGTGAAAAACAGCCAACATATTTGCATACAATATTTTTTTGTTAGTTAAACTGTGGCAGCTTTTCTTTGCTACAATGCATTGGTAGATACGCCGTATCTACTACTATGTATCTATAAATGTATGCTGTCGACTTTTTCTAATAATAATTACAGCGATCAAGGCAAACTGCCGCTGCTCCAGATATGCTCTACGGAGACTATACTCTAGTACGTCAGTGAGTAAGTGAATGAGTGAGAATTGGCATGGAACATGTGTTGCCACTCCAAGAGACACAGCAAACGCTCCCAGCTGCGTTGTCAACGCCCTGCTTAGCAGAACAGTGCAGCACAGCACAGAATAGAATAGAATAGCTTAGAACTGTCTCCATGTATTGTACATATATCTGATCTAAGCATGCTCTGGCGCAAAGCTGATTTTGATTAATTACCTCATGATAATTGAACTTGTTTGTTTCTTGCCAGTTAATTGCCGCAAACCATTACGAAATCATTTTGATATATTTATTTTTTAAATTTATTTTATGGGAAATTCCTGCACATAGTAAATTACAAATGCATAAAATATGCGATGCAAATTAACCATAAACCATAATCAAAATGACGCCAAACTGAATCACAAGCAACAAGCCAAAAGATATTTTTATACTTTGTTGCATGCAACGTGCATTCATATTCAATCAAAAGCTTAAAAAGCAAGAATATAAAATAAAAAACCATTTGGTCGACTTTAATTTACCCTCCTATTGTTTGTGAAAGAGGTGTAACTAAAGATGTACAAGGAGTGTCTAAATATTCCAAATTGAAGCCTTTATATTTTATACTATCCAAGATCTCGTTACCCAAACTGATACTGAGACGGGCATGTCAATATATTAAATATTGGTCAATTTCTTATGCTTTATTTTGTCTGTTACATACCATACCATAAAGTAAATATACCCCTTTTAAGCTATGCATACAAAGTCTAAAAACTATCATGCAAAAATTGGCCACATCTCATTCGCTTTCGATTCGTTTCACTTCTAGTTGAGTTGAGTTAAAAGTTGTTACCGATTTTAGCATTTTCCAACCGCAGTGCAGACACGAACACTCAAATACTTCATATTCCGCCATATAAACTAAGTCTCTTTAACTAGCCACCACCCCATTCCAAGCACCATTAACTACTTAGTTGTTAGCTTGACTGTTTGTTGGCTTATTATTATTGTCATAAATAGTTAAAATATTTTGTAGCGCACAAAAAAATGCTTGAAATAATTTGAACAGCTTCGCCGTTTGCTGTGACAGTTATGACCTCTTTGTCTCGCTTTAGTGCTGGACAGCATAGCTGTCCAATTGGACTTCAGGAGCTTGGCTTATTATAAATTTCAAGTTGATGTTCATTAGCACAATATTTATCATGATTATTGTAATTAGCGTTTCAATTAGCGCTTGAAGGGCAGTAATTAATGCTGCAGCTGATATAGTTTTAATGAAGTACTTTTACAATATTGACTGGTGGTGGTTTTCTGATTAGTTTAATGTAATTCAGATCTAAAGATAAGCCACAGGTGTGTGCCCTTCCAACATAAATATTAAATTTACAAAGTTTTTTAACAATTGGTCATTGTATTTGAATGAAGGCCAACTATGTCAGGATCTTAAAAGAAAAAATGTACGGCTCATTTATATATGGGGGATTGGGTAGACTCAGGAGTGCACAATAGTGGGGATAGTTAATGACTACAGAATGGGCAAACAAGACTCTCTTGAAAACGCCTCAAAAAGCTCACAAACTTCCGTTAGTCTATGGGTTAGTTCTGGGTAATTTTGGTCATCCGTTCGAGGGTGCGTAAATTTTAAGAAGGTGGAACTTGAAATAGGAATAAGTGCGCCGGATTTGACAGATGAAGAAGCTAGTCTTTGATAAAAAGATTCACGATTTTTTGACATATTAGAGTTGGCGCACGGTATCCGTCTCGTATGAACAACAAGCAGTAAGAGCTATTCGATCCGGTTGATATATTGTTCTGTGGCCAAAACACGTTCACACGGAAAAACTACCTGTCTTAATTGTACCTTGAGCTCTGGTATGGTGTGATGGACCCATGTTTCGCCTACGCTAACAAGATGGCGCCAAATTTCGTAAGTATTGTAGATGAACATTGGCAAACCCTCTTTTTAAGTGTTCAAGATTTTGGTCGATGGCGCGGATTGTTTTTTAATGTAATGTTATGCTTGACGTCAAATCACTTGACGTATGAATCCCTTTTTGCTGAAGCAGTATTGGTCTTCTTATAGTTTAGTCTTCTGTTTTTCTCCCTCCGTCGCATTCAGAATCGAAACTTTCAATTTCGTTTGGTGTTGCCACTAGTAAAAGTTTGATTTGAGATGTTTTACAAATAGCCACCTGTTCAGCCTCCTCATATTACTCTCATTAGTAAGATTGTATGCTGGATTGAATAGTCTTCTAAGTGTGAGCTGTTTGTTTAATTTAAGCTCTTCTTTCTATACACAGGCGTAGGGTATTAGGGGTATTAGCTCAATACAAGTATTTTGTTAGCTAAGAACTGTAGAAAACCTCTCAGAAGTCAAACTATTGTGAACAGTTTTCCTCACTTCTCCACTCCTCACTACTGCTAATCTAACTATTTTCTGCAGTAAATAGTCCCAATGTGGGGTGCTTGACTGCTGAAGTTGCAAAAATTTTTTTTCAATACATAATCCTTCTTGCTAGATACCAGATACATGTTGGATCAGGTATACCTATTGTTCGGCCATGTACAATATCTCATACACATTTTATCTACATATTGCTAAAATCGGTGGTATATGTCTTGATGCAGTTGTGTAAAGTGTATCAACATCTGCAGCCTGTTATTTTGCCTATAACTCGCCGAAAGAGGACATCTTCATATCCGTCGCACATATGCTGTTCGTTGTTTCTTGTTCTATTTGCAAATCATTCGGTGACTACACCATAGAGTTATCTTCTTAATACATGAACCAGTCATTGCTTCACTTAGCTTAGCAGTTTCAAACTGTGTCGCATTCCATTGCAATTACGCGGTTACGACTCGCCAAAGTGGATGTTGTGTAGGTGGTTTTGGACTTGCTAGACTTAATGGATTCGGTATTGCTGCATGGACTCAAGTAGTGACAGTATTTTGGCATAGTAGTCATACTCTAGCTTGTCCTTGTCCTGTCCAATGAAAATTCTGAACTGGATCTTGCAAGAAACTTTTTCAGTTCTACTTCTCTTTGGACTCGTTCAGATTAGTGTTTCATATGGCGGCAGTACGCACCACGCTCACTGCATGTAACTAGCAGCCCTGACAGTGAGAAAGAATTATTTATAATAAATAATCGTAGTAGCACTTGGCACTGGAGTATTAATCTCATTCCACAATGTCAGCACAGATTCAGTGCAGCCAGTGAACTCCTGATCACTGAACAGGATGTGTTTACTGACAATTTGATCGCAAATTGAGCTAACATTATTAATACCAAAAATACGCAGAATTTACCCACCACTCGAACAATTCGGTTCGATTAACCAACAATGTATGTACTTGATTTGGTTTTTATTATATAAACCAATATATATAAACCAATATATAAGATCGACTTGATGTTCCTCAAATCACACTAATCCGGCTCGAGTTGTTTTCTGCAGAAACTAAAGAAAAAGTTGTTTAGTAAATCTTAAAGCAGATCGGAGTTATGGACATTTTTGTTCGGAGCTTAGTGACTTGCAGATTGGTGTCAATCTAAGTAAATATGAATTTTAATGCAGTTCTCAAGCTAATTGCTTAAATAGGAAATAGGCATTCACATACAAGTACAATTGAGTACTTTTACAATCTTTTGCAGAAAATCCACGTCACGTTGTTGGAATTAACAAAACCAATAAAAAACCTATTGCACAATTGACTGCAAACGAAAAAATGTTTAAAAATGCTGCAGAAAAAAAGAAACGTATTAAATTTTATTTAAGTTGCTGTTGTTCTTAAGTAGTTATTGTCGACACACCTTTTAGCATAATGCAACTGCGATCATTTTTCAAATTCTTGGCGCAAAAACTAAGAGAATAACAAAGCATAACACGTCGCATTAAAAGTGGGTTCAAAGCATTTTCTGATTGGACCAATGCGCCATGCGAATGCAAATCAAGTTGGCATTGATCTTGGACACCAGCAGCAGCAGTCGACAATAAGCAACGTGGAACGCTCAGCTGCGCATGCAACCCAGCGAATGCGAATGAGTGACCAAGTGTTCAACTTGGAGCATAAACGACGACATGGATACACATGAACTGCTGGTATGGTGTAGTGTATTATGCATTATGTCGAGGCGTTGAGCCATTTAGGCGTTAGTCGACATTTTCTGTTTTGCACTTTGCTGCCACAATACACAGTGCGCTGCAATGAGATACTTTGTTATTGTTGTCGTAGCCGTTGTCGTTGCACTGCACTCTACTCTACTGGTCAAGTGACATAAATCAGATTGACATGATATTATTATTGCATAACAATTGTTTCGAACATGATTTTGTATTCAATGGGAACATAAAGCTCTAATAACATAATCGTTTTGTGGCTGTCAGGAATTGCCTAAAATAAAATTTAAAAAAAAAAAAACGAAAATGTTAAAATATTCCGCAGCACATTTACCGCTTGACCTAATTTTAATGGCATTTCTATTATAATAAAGCCACCCAAGTTAGCCGCCAGACAGTCGCTTGGTAAATGGCCAACAATGCGCTCGCTTTCCATAGAGAATTCCACTCGTAACGCGCCACTTGCCATGCAGTTTAGTTGATTGGAGGCTGTGTTGTTACGACTTGGAAAAGTCCTTATCAAATTTTCAGTTGCGCGCTGCACTGACGCCCATTTTGCGACGGCGTTGTTGCTGGCCAGTAGCCAGTTACACATTTCAAAGTTTAAGCAGCAGCGATTAAAAATTCATAGTAAAAAATTAACTAATTATAGTGTGCTAACTGTCTGCGAGTATCTGATATACACTTTGAGATACTTTTGCAAAATGAGCGCAAAATATAAGCAGCTAATGTCTATAATAAAATGTTAGATACGGCTCACTGCATTTTTGAATGCGATATTTTTTTCCATTATTGTTCGAAAATAAAAGAAATAAAAAATAATAATAAACGCTTGATTTAATATCAATTTAAATGTGCTTCAAGTACTTGCAAATGCAGTTGCTAAATGTTGCACCCACGTCACACAATACATGCGGCTTAAATTCGTTTCGAGTTGTTGTTTTTTTTATCGAATTTTAGATACAAATTCATTTTTTTGTTGTTGTCAGTTGCATTTGGAGTTCATTGCGTGTCTAACTTGCTCCAAGTTTTGATTTAATTAAATTGCTTGTTTGAAGTGCCAAATGAACGTTTTTGGAATTTGAGTGGGTGGCCTTCGTGGCGATTTAGGAAATGTTTGGCATTGTTGCATAAATGGCATTCATTTTGTATTGAATTTATGCTTGAAATTTTTTGCATAAAAAGGACTTATAATAATATTATATTATAATGACTAATCATTATAATCATCAAAATAATTTATGCAAATATAGAAAGCCAAACCATTCTAATGGATCTTACTTCTCCTGATCCCATTAACATGTATTCCAAATATCATTTCCATACCTCATATAGATGCAAAAATATGTCGATTTTTATTGCAAAAGCCTTTTAGTGAATCTAGTTTGTGAAAACCGCACACTTGCAAGTGATATAAAGTGTTCAAGGATGGTCGGGATATTGTCGCAAACATGCTCCGTTCTGGACGGCCTTCAACAAATTCATCAAGTGCTTCTGAGGTTGACCGACTTTATAGAGTCGTCTTCCTTCTGGAGCTACAAAAAGTTTTAAGAATAAATAGTATAAATAAATAAATAAAATACAAATAGAAGCAGGAGACATTATTTTTATACCCTGTACCAGTAAGGTCAAAGGACATATTAAGATTGTGCAAATGTATGCAATAGGTGGCAAAAGGGAGGCAAAGTAGACCCTAAAGTATATTTATTCTCGAACAGTAACAAAAATCGAGCACATATTTTTATGTCTGACTAGCTGTCAGTATAAACAACAAGAGCTTGGAGACTATAAGAATTAAAGCCTTCAATTTTAGATTTTAAACACTCCTTTTCCCACTACAGATAATTAGAATTAGAACCATGTGCTAGTCCCTTCTAAATATTTATTTATTATTTTTTTTGCAATTAATTAAATTAAAAATTGATAATAAATAATTTTTTTTCTTTTTTCAATTTGAGACAAGTTTTTCTATTTTATTTACTTGCTTTGATTTTTTCTTTTGTTTTTGTTTTTTTTTTATCGCCAGCGTTGGCAAATTAAATCCCAAGCGCACTCGTACTATAAAAGTTGCCATAATTTGGTTGTGGAAATCAGAATCAAATCGTTCGTTGAACACAACTGCAGCAAGCAGCCTTCTACATTTCTCCTTCTCTTCGAGTCAACTTTAAATAAAACTCAAACAACATGCAGGTAGGAGAAGGCGCTGTCAGCACATATTAAAAAGGATACATTAAGGCGTCTATTAATGCAAAAAAATTCTTTTACAGTTCGTTGTTGCCGTAGTCTTGTTGGTCTGTGCAATTGCCGGTGTCCAGTCATCATGGAGTGCACAACATGCACCCGGTGTCTCCTATGTGAGCCCTCTTGCTCATCCGGGTGCAGGTCACTGGGGTGGTGCATGGGATGATGGTCACTGGGCTGGTGGTCCCTGGGCTGGTGGTCACTGGGCTGGTGGTCCCTGGGCTGGTGGCTGGGCTCATGGTCCAGCTGCTGTTGCTGTACATGCTGCAGGTCCATGGGGTCTGACTGGTCCAGCACATGGTGGCTACCCAGGCATCGCACTGGCACAGGGTCCTGGTCATGCTGGTCTTGCTGCTCCATTGGCTGCTCATGGTCATCAGGGTGTTTATGTTGCCAAGACACGTGGTGCTGTACACACTGCTCCACTCGCTGGACACATTAACTCGGCTACTTCTGTGAATGTTGCACCAGCTCCTGGTACCTTGTAAGGTGTTTCTTAAAAAATTAAACAATTGATGCCAAAATGGCAGCCTTAGTTGGGTACAAGGATTGCAGAAGCAGCGGTAGCAACCGACAGCATGAGGAAGTTACACAAGCCACAACAACAAAATATGCAGCCAGGCGATCTCAGTCGATTGCGGCGACAACCCACCAAATGTTGTTGTAGTTGCTGTCTATCTACAACTCTACTTCTATACTTCTTGGACTCAGCTTTAGCTTCTGTTACAACGATTTCGACTACATCTTCTACACTCATGGATCTTCTCTACAACAACTGTCGTTCTTTTTTAATGTTTAAGCTTTCTAAAATTCCACATTGCACACATGACCAGCACCCACGAACCACCCAAGCACTTCTTCAGATCACCAGCCAACCAACAACAACCAAGACACAAAACACTCTCGCGCACACTTGAGTATTGTGCCTGGCAGTTTCGTTAATTAAGTCCAATAGCAACAACAACAATTACAACAAAAAACAGCATGTTTATTTCTAATTCAAACAAAAAAGGAACATTTTCTTTGAGAACTCTATCAATTTTCTATCTTCTGCTATATACCCCTATCTTTCAGTCTATACTATATTTGGTCTCATTAACTGTTTGAGATCAAATCCATCTCTAATACATTGTATATATAACAGCTACATACATGACAAAAAAGAAACATACTCTCTTTGTACTATATTTCTAGTAAATTGCAACAATTCTAAGATTGATGAAATCAATATGAATAAAAATCGTTCAAAGTTTTTTATTTATAGAAAAATAATTTGTTTCTTTTGAAGATAATCTTGCTTTTTCTATATGTAGGTAGGCTTCAGAATAGAACTGAGCTGGAAACTAACGTAAAACCTAAAACCAATTGAAACCTAATAAATTTTTTTATTCTGGAACTTCATGTCCATATTCAAAGTTTTAGCTGTCCTGCAACCATTGTTCTGTCAGGCTCTACAAAAAACTAAAAATTAAATAAATTGATGGAACCGATTTTTATTTATTCGAAATTTAAAATAGTATAAAACTTGTAAAAAAAAGAGTTTGAAAAAAACCTAGCTAAGCTAGCTGTGTTTGTGTAGGACTATCTCTTAAAGTTGTCCGGTCCATTTTAAGGGATATTCGCTTACAAACGCACTAACTCAGCTGTTTACCCCTTTAAGTTGTAGAAATCTTTGTTTTGTTTCATGGTTCCATTTGATATATATGTGAAGTATTCATCGGTAATTTTGTGATTTTTTTTTAAATATTGAATTTCTTTTGGATTTCAGTGATGATTCCTTGAGTCGACCCAAATCTCTTAGCGAACAGGCATTTCTTCGGATTTTAAAATAGAATACAGTCACAGAAGGGTGGATCTAAAGAATATTTTGAATGGGATAGTTGTTTGTAGCTCAGTTTATTTATTTGTGTCATGGTGATTCTACGCGTTTGGACCGGTGCATAGTTTTAATAGAGCAGCATTTTTTCTTCCTTAAATGCGGTCATTTCTGTTTGAAATCAATATCGAATCTTTTTAAAAGATCTGTATAATATTTACTGATGAACGTTATAACCTTTTCAAGATAATCAATGTGTATGATACCGCGTGCAGCCCAAAAAAAAAACTTCTTGGCCGACAGACCTACCTAGATTTTCTTTAGCGCACGATATTCCGGAGAAACCCACTGTCTTGATTGTTCCATGATGTTCCAATATCGTTTCTAGGATTTTATTGACGATATCTAGCGTGACGACTACTTTTGGGCGACATTATAATTCTGCGTTACATATGCTTGTACGATTTCAACGGAACTCAGTAAATTTCTTCTAATCCTTTGAAGTTGATGGTACAGAGTCTCCATACTGTTCATGAAGCTAATTCTTGCTTTTGGCAATAATTTATTTACGAAATAATAAATCTGTAGTTCAAGGTACGAAGCGCTTTTCCATGAACTATCCATAAACTAGCGAAATAACGCACTCTGAAAATTATTCTTTAAACAACTTCAATGCGATACATTTCGTCATATTTTTGGAACCATATGATGTCCAGGTGTATGTCAGGCAAGTATAGGTTAAGATTGTCAGTTACCTTCTGGCCATTCTCGCTTCGGAAGATGTTTGGTCCTATGACGCAGTCTGACCAAGTTCAACACAAAACTGTTGACTCCAATGCAACGATGTTTCTTGTTTCTGATGGGTTGGAGAAAAGTCTTTTCGTATTTTCGCTTTAATTTCAAATTTTTATAAAATTGCGTACAATCATCGGATTTAGTTCAAATAAGCCAACGAGATTTCAACTTTATTATGCCCCGCTCATAAAAGCTTGTTTCCCTATTGGCAAAATTGTGAGAAGTCGATTTTCGCCAGCTAAATCGTTCGACATTGTTAGGAAGAGATTGCAATCCTCCCCGATCTTCTGGCGCGTTACAATCGAAGTGTGTGGTCTGGAATTGTCTTGATGGAACACAATTCTTCTCCTATTACTCAAAGATGGCCGCTTCTGGGCGTTTGCTGCCATCCGAATTGAGCGTATGGCCATAGCGGAGCAGCTCATATTAGATGATTCCCTGCCAATCCTACCAAACACAGCAAAACCTTCCTGACCGCCTATCCGGGTTTGGCAAACATTTGATCCGCTTCGCCACCCTTCACCCACGACAGTTTGCACTTCACGTTGCCGTAAGTGACCCACTTTACATCGCCAGTCCCCATTCGCTTCAGAAACCGGTCAAATTTTGTTGCGATTCAGCAGCGATTCGCAGATGAAAATTCGGTCCATGAGGATTTTAGGTGTCAATTCGTGTGGCACCCAAATATCGAGTTTTTTTGTGTAGTCAAGCCTCTTCAAATGCCTTTGAACTGTCATATGACTGATATTCAGCTCACGGGCGATGGTACGGCTGCTACTATGGCAGTCTATCTCGATCACTTCCTTGATTTTATTGACTTCTTCGACGACAGGTCTTCCTCCACACCAGAACGGAATCGAGTGAACCACTGACTATGTACTTTATACTTTATAGAGTCGCTGAAGCCTCCTTTTGGCAGCTAAAAATGATTATAGATCTAAAAAATTAAAAAGAGCATTGCTTGACTTTATTTTTATACACTAAGGTAAAAGGCAATATTAAGATTCTGCAAATGTATTTAACAGTTATCTATGTATAAGACTAAAAACCTTCATTTTTATATTTTTAAATACTCCTTTTCCCACTTCATATAACTAGAATTCGATGCATGTGCTACTCCCTTCTAAATATTTATTGATTCATATTTTTACAATTAATTAAAATAAAAACAATATTAAATTTTTTTTTATCGATTTGAGACAAGTTTTTCTATTTTATTTACTTGCTTTGATTTTTTCTTTTGTTTTTGTTTTTTTTTTATCGCCAGCGTTGGCAAATTAAATTCCAAGCGCACTCGTACTATAAAAGTTGCCATAATTTGGTTTTGGAAATCAGAATCAATTCGTTCGTTGAACACAACTGCAGCAAGCAGCCTTCTACATTTCTCCTTCTCTTCGAGTCAACTTTAAATAAAACTCAAACAACATGCAGGTAGGAGGCGCTGTCAGCACATATTAACAAGGATACATTAAGGCGTCTATTAATGCAAAAAAATTCTTTTACAGTTCGTTGTTGCCGTAGTCTTGTTGGTCTGTGCAGTTGCCGGTGTCCAGTCATCGTGGAGTGCTGGTCACTGGGGTGGTGCATGGGATGATGGTCATTGGGCTGGTGGTCATTGGGCTGGTGGTCCCTGGGCTGGTGGTCACTGGGCTGGTGGTCCCTGGGCTGGTGGCTGGGCTCATGGTCCAGCTGCTGTTGCTGTACATGCTGCCGGTCCATGGGGTCTGACTGGCCCAGCACATGGTGGTTACCCTGGCATCGCACTGGCACAGGGTCCTGGTCATGCTGGTCTTGCTGCTCCATTGGCTGCTCATGGTCATCAGGGTGTTTATGTTGCCAAAACACGTGGTGCTGTGCACACTGCTCCACTGGCTGGACACATTAACTCGGCTACTTCTGTGAATGTTGCACCAGCTCCTGGTACCTTGTAAGGTGTTTCTTAAAATAAAACGCTTTACAATTGATGCCTTAGTTGGGTACAAGGATTGCGGAAGCAGCGGTAGCAACCGACAGCATGAGGAAGTTAGACAAGCCACAACAACAAAATATGCAGCCAGGCGATCTCAGTCGATTGCGGCGACAACCCACCAAATGTTGTTGTAGTTGCTGTCTATCTACAACTCTACTTCTATACTTCTTGGACTCAGCTTTAGCTTCTGTTACAACGATTTCGACTACATCTTCTACACTCTTGGATCTACTCTACAACAACTGTCGTTTTTTTAATGTTTAAGCTTTTTAAAATTCCACATCGCACACATGACCAACACCCAAAAACCACCCAAGCACTTCTTCAGGTCACCAGCCAATCAACAACAACCAAGACACAAAACACTCTCGCGCACACTTGAGTACTGTGTCCTGGCGGTTCAGTTAATTAATTCCAATATCAACAACAACAAACAACAGCATGTTTATTTCTAATTTAAACAAAAAAGGAACATTTTCTTTGAGAACTCTATCAATTTTCTATCTTCTGCTATATACCCCTATCTTTCAGTCTATACTATATTTGGTTTCATAAACTGTCTGAGATCAAATTCATCTCTGAAAAATTGTATATATAACAGCTACATACATGACAAAAAAGAAAAATACTCTCTTTGTACTATATTTCTAGTAATTTGCAACAATTCTAAGATTGATTTAATCGATATGAATAAAAATCGTTAAAAGTTTTTTATTTATAGAAAAATAATTTGTTTCTTTTGAAGATAAGCTGAATATTCTATATGTAGAGAGGTTTCGGAATAGAAAATATATTTGAAAACCCTTAGCCAGCTAACGGCCTTACCCTTTCAAGATAATCAATGTGTATGATACTGCGTGCATCCCAAAAACTTAGTCATGACCGACAGACGCAACTTGGCATCTTTTGCTGCTCGTTTATCCACTCTCTTGATTATTCCTTGATCTCTGATGTGATGTCTACGATAACGAAACGGCTCAAATATGAGTTTCAGAGTTCGGCTTAACATCACTAAACGCTTTTTTGAAGTGTTCACATGTTTGCGCATATGATCAAGTCGTATCCAAATATTCATTTAAAATGTGATGTACCCACTCAATTAACTAATATCATTTCTTGCATTTAATCGACGATTTCTCGCGTGACGACTGCATTACTTATGCTAGACCACAACGGAACTCAGTAAACTATTTCTGAACCATTGAAGTTGATGGTCCATACTATTCATCAAGCAAAATCTTAGTTTCGGTAATGGTTTATTTACGAAACAATAAATCTGTAGTTCAAGGAACTATAATGAACTTTGAAATTGATTTGTAAGTCATCGAGTTTAGGCTAAGAATGTCAGTTACCGTCTGGCCATTCTCGTTCGAAAGATGTTTGGTCCTATGATGCAGTCTGCCCAAGTTCCATACCATACAATGCAATGATAGGTCTTGTTTCTGATAAATATTATTCTACACCCAAATGCGGCAATATAGAAAATTTACGTGATCCGAAGACTAGTATTAAAATTTTTGAGACGACGACGCTTTGTTGTTTGGTAAACTGCTCCATTTTGTAATGGTGTTTATCCCCAGCTGTCCGTATGAACAAAATATTCTGGGGCCAAATATAATCTCTTTTCAATTATCAACTTTTTTTGCAGTTTTGTATGAAAAACAATTTGTTGTGAATTAGTTTGGATTTTTGAAAATTTTTCATACTATTCCCAATAAAAAATTCCACATGGATCCAGATCTTGAGCTTAACTAATTTATTAAAATAGTATATTTAGCTGATTTCCCAATCTAATAAATTTATATAAACAAATTTGGAAATGAAATGAGGTAGAAGGTAGTGTGCACTGCCAGCTAAACATCATTGTGGAGCAAGAGTCTGGCTATCTACAGTCAAAGATGACTAACATCACGACGTTTGAGGCATCTCGTGGCTGCTGCTTGAGTCAGAGGTCTTGGAATTCGATGATTTAACTGGCGCTTTATGTGCTCGTGAAGAAACATATCTAATCTTTCACAAAGGGAATAGCTTTCGAGGTTTTGCCGTTGAGCAATATTGGTTGCATGCTAAGCTACGTTGCTGCTTTTGGCGTCGTTGATCTGAACATTTTACTTCTTTACACAGTCATCTAGTGAGAGAGGGTAGTCTTTTAGGTCATATATTTTCTGTTCCGAAATTTTTGGACCAAATGTTGAAATTGTGTCTTGTATTCGTTGGATTAATAATTGTAGCTAGTTTCTTTTCAGAGAGCTAGTATTCAACGAACGTGACAAGCATTCTTAAAGGGATTGCTCCAATAAAAACTGTGATTTGTGTGACTAAACCTTTGATTTTCTTGTTGTTCTAAATTTGGTGAATCTTTAATTGGAAGGGATAGCCAACATTCAAATCTGTCCCCTTTTCTGGGTAATTGTGAAAGGTTATATGTGACAATTGTTGATAATCATTTGGTCACCAAAAATACCTGTCAAAAATAGTATATTTAAAAATAATCTCGAGTAATTTAAATCGGCTAAAAACACGAAAAATATTTGTAATCTATTGAACCGCATGCAAACTGTTCCATATTTGAAGAAAATGTATTTCAGCAATTTTGCATTAATCAAAATTAATTACGGTCCTCGCTCTATACTCGTACATAAATCTTTACATATCGAAAATCGCAATAGGCGGGCTAAAAATAAACAAATAAATGAAAATAATCAAGTATTAAATGATTACAAGATCTCGTGGCGAAGAAATCGGAGCTGGTTGCTGACTAGGAGAAGGCCGCCAAATGGCAACGAGGAGGCAAACATGACGCCAACGGCAAAATGAGCAGCTTGTATCTTTTTTTTTTGTCTTTTTCTGTTGTGTGGCGCATGTGCAGCAAACTTAAACGGGTTATATATATTAAAATCACCAGAGGCAAAGTGGCAACAGTTGCAAGTTTGTAAAAATAGATTATTGCAACTGTCAACGACATAAACTGCTTATATTCGTATATTACATATAAGTAAGAGTTCACCAAATCAAGCCGCAGCGCAGCGATATGCAAGTTTGCATGGAATGCCACCGATGGCGATGCTTATCTGTGCTGCTGGAATGGAGTAGGTACTGGTTGGTGCAGCATGGTGCAGCACTCAACGTAATTAGAGCAAACACCTCAAGGTGTACCAGCAACAAAAATATCAACTCCAGAAAGTCAGGACTGTATATCATATAGGATAAAAAAAATTGTGACAACGAAACTATAATACACTTTAAGGGGGGTAGTGATTTGGATGATAGCGAACAAATTGGAAATAAAGTTTCCATAACGAGTTACAGCTGCAAATATTTGAAGTTCGTAAGAAAAAAAAAAAACAAGTCAGCTGGACAGAGAAGAAGTCTTTCTATAAAACTTTGTCGGAATTCTTTAATATTTTGTCTGAAGGGTATTCAAAAAAGTATTTCGTACGATTATCTCAGTGCAATAAAAGAAACTTAAAATTCGATTTACTTGACTGGCTTATCGTTGATGACTTTTGATTATTGTTCGTTGTAAGTTTTGTAAAAATAATTACTTTGGTGCTATATAGATATATAGTTAGCTATATGTCTGATGAAATACTATTCTGTAATTGTTTTGAAATAGTTTCAGTTTCTTTTTATTATTCATTTATCGCGCACGTTGGTCAATAAAATTGCAAATAAGCAATAAACTACACGCCGCGGCATGTCTGCCGCCCGGCGTTGCATTGTATTCGGCAAATTAATGCAAAACTTTTGGGCAAAAACCAAATCGCCAAGAAATAAAAAAGAACAACTAAAGCTGCCGACGCCCAAAGATTTCCGACGATAATTTATTTGGAGTAAGCATTTTTGTATTTTGCAATAATTTTATTCGCTTGTTTTTTATAGTATGCGGCACCCTGCACCTTAATCTTGTAGAACAGGTGGGTGGAGTTACTGGACATTAGGCAGCATAGTTTATGCTGCACGATTAGGGTTTAGCACACTAGATAATCGGGAAATTATTTCGATAATCCATCAGAGCTGACATTTACAAAATTAGTACTTGGAATTAATTCTTTTATGCAATGTAATAAAAAAAATGATTACTTTGTGCTTTTGCAGATTGGAGCTAAACAAAGAAGTAAATTCGGTAGCAGCATTGCAATATAGTAGCTAACTAATAATGTAGTTATACTTTGGATAAGTTAGCGAACAGATGTCCTTAGATTTCCTTAGGTTGAAATGAAAAGCAAAGAATTAAGACACTTTAAGAACTATTTGCCTCAAATAATATTATGTTGATGGGAGTTCGCACAATAATGCCATCAGTTTATTTAGATATTTTCACACTGCAATACTTTTCTTTCAATAAAGTGCTGTCCAAAATATCCACGGATAGGTCCACTATGGAGCATTAAAAAAAACCAATTGGCTCGTACTTATAATGGGCGTTAATGTTGGTGCCGGTGCGATGAGACATGAGTCAATACCTTACAGTTTGGCGACCACAGAGGAAGAATGTGAAGCATATGGCTATTTAGCTTCATCATATCAACTACAACCTCAGTGCGTTTAAGTCCAAATAATATGGCAATAGCAATTTTTTTTTTATATTTGGAAAACTGTTCTGTTGAGCAAAATCAAAGATGCTTTTCTGGCTCCCTAGTTCTTAATGATGCAATCTTTTATAGACTGACGCCACCTTTCTGTTAAAGTGTGATCGGCTATGTCAGCCACTTATCCAGTCCTAGCTAGAGGTACCGTAAAGTAGTGTATTGGGACCTATTCTGTGTTTCATCTTTTCCGCAAATATTTGTGTCTCAGATCCAGAGTACATGAGTATAATATCATCCAAATGGTTTATTGCGGTCTTACTTGAACGACCGTAATATTCAGGTGTAAGTGCGAGAGAAGTCCTCAACTGTCCATCACGTGAGAGCCGGAGTTCTACAAGGAAGTATGCTGGGACCGTTGCTTTACTCCTTGTTCACTGCCGACCTCCCTATTCCCGATGAGGATATAATCCCATCCGGGAAAATTATATTGGCATCATACGCAGACAATGTTGCAATTCTCTACAACACCAAATGCGAATACGATGTAGCAGATGGGGTGCAGATTTATGTCCACGAGCTGGAGAATTGGGCCAAGCGATGGCATATCAAACGAAATGCAGTGAAGTGCATAAATGCTTAATAACATCGCTCATGATCAGGCAAACGAGGTTAAGTTTCTAGGTGTGACGCTGGACAAGAGGCTTACATTTCGACGATATGTCAATAATTTAATATCTAGCTGCAAATTAGAAGTCTTCGTGTGATTACAGGGTGCCCCTGGTACGTCCGCAACTGAACATTACACCGAGACTTGAGGCTGTTGTCTGCAGAATACGGCGGTTGGGGTTAGACTTCTCATCTTAGCATTTCAAAGTCTTGACTGTTTATGCAGTATGTAGCCAAGCGTTGTTATGTTGCAAAATCACTTTTTCGTGCCTTTCTTCTTATTCCGGCAGCGGCTAGCGTATACACGTGATCGTTTCATTCGGTTTGTAATGGATGCACTTTTCATCGCAAGTCTTAATGCGATGCAATTCCTCTTGGATGCGTTCGTGAAACGAAAAATCGCATTTCGACATCGCGCTTCGGCTTCAAGTCGTCTGACACCCAGTATCTTCGATTTTCAATCAATTCCATGGTTTTAAGCGTTGGCTGACTGTCGACTCATCTACTCCTAATTATTCTGACAACTGTTGAAGCGTTTGACGTTGGTCCACATAGAGCAATGATTTCAAATTTTCGTCTTTTTGGGTTGACCCGGCCAAAACAAAGATATACAACTAATAACTAGTTTAAATTGGTATGTTCGTGTAATACCACTGTTTGACTACAGAAATCGGCTGCTCAAGTCAAGGGCTTAGGATAACAATAAAGGTGGGGGTTATGATACGAACCAATGTGCACATATCACATATCTTTTCTCACATCTCACACCTATAGGAGACCACAAAGATCGTTGACGTACATTGCGATTAGCATCTTCGATGGAGTTCAGCATCAAGATGTGGTTAGGAGATCACTGTGAAAAGATTGTAATTGAATGAGCCGAACATGTGGCATACACCCCGCCAACAAAGTTTCGGGACTTAAATTATTTTAAATCTCCCGAGTATTGTCAAAGAAAATAAGTAATCCCTAATTCGAATCACAAATATAAAACAAAAAAAAAAAATTCTGAAGGCACAGATACTTTATATATATTCAGTAAACGGCAATCTGCAACCTATAATCCAAATATTTGTATTTTAGAATCTTACGACAAAGACAATGTATCTTATTTGTACGAGTATGAACTACTCTATCTTCAAGACCATCTATAGATCTACATAAACACTTGCAGCCAATTGTAACAATTAATTACACATTTGTTGTTTCTTTCTTATGCACTTGTAGAAATAGGCACGCGACTGACTATACCCCCTACCTATACATGCCCCTACAGTTAAATAACTCTGAATGAGTTACTTGCAAATTGCAATAAGTCGTTTATGCTGATTGCATGCATTGCGTTGCATAAAATGTTTACAATAAAGTAATTGTTTTTCTTTTGTTTTTATTTTTTTGTTCTGATTGTTTAAAAAATTCTTTGATTGCAAATATGATTTTCTAAGGCTACACACGTACTTTAAATGGTATCAATTTAATTTGGTGTTGTTGCAGAAATCGTTTGAGCTGCTATACTCGTACTAGCGCTGAGTAGCTCCGAGTAGGTACGACGAGTATTTCTGCTTTTGGCGCTGCATACTAGCTGTGTAATTTGCGCAACAATGTGGCAGCAGTTTGAATGAATATGCTTCAATATATGCTCAATGCATGTGCACTGCGACGCCCCAAAGACGGCCGCGTCGCGTTGCCTCGCGTCAACTGCTCCAAATGCATACAATCTAAAGGTGGCGGTGGCGGCAACTGCAGCGGCACTTTTGGCTAAGATCTCACCTGGCCGATTGCAGTTTTACAGTGAGTTATGTTGCTTTTGGGGCGGGCAGACCATGCCGGCGACTATATCGACGACGACGACGACTCGCAGCACAATTGAGTGAAGTAGTAGAGTAAAATCGAGTTGATTCGGGCAGTGAAAGGTTAACGCCATACGGCATAGAAAAAAAAAAGACGGACAAACGCTCTGCTCTGTATTAAATGCGCTACACAGTTCTGCAAGGCGGGCGGACAGACAGCCGGACGGACGGACAGACAATTGGCGCGTGTTAGGAACTTCGTTTCGATTTTGGAGCGTTTGAGTGGTTTTTCAGTTCAATTTGATTGTTTTGTTTATTATTTTTTTTCGATTTGAGACAAGTTTTTTTTTTATTTTTTATTTAGTTGTTTGGTTTTTTTGTTTGTTTCGCTGGCTTTGGCAAATTAAGTCCCAAGCGCACTCGTACCAATTTTTACTATAAAAGTTGCCATAATTTGGTTGTGGAAATCAGAATCAAATCGTTCGTTGAACACAACTGCAGCAAGCAGCCTTCTATATTTCCTCTTCTCTTCGAGTCAACTTTAAACAAAACTTAAACAACATGAAGGTACATATTAAGAAGGATTCATTAAGGCGTCTATTAATGCAAAAAAATTCTTTTACAGTTCGTTGTTGCCGTAGTCATGTTGGTTTGTGCCGTTGCCGGTGTCCAGTCATCGTGGAGTGCTGCACACTATGCGCCAGCTGTTTCCTATGTGAGCTCTGTTGCCCATCCGGGTGCAGGTCACTGGGGTGGTCCATGGGCTGATGGTCACTGGGCTGGTGGTCACTGGGCCGGTGGCTGGGCTCATGGTCCAGCTGCTGTTGCTGTACATGCTGGCGGTCCATGGGGTCTGACTGGCCCAGCACACTATGGTGGCTATCCTGGCATCTCACTGGCACAGGGTCCTGGTCATGCTGGTCTTGCTGCTCCATTGGCTGCTCATGGTCATCAGGGTGTTTATGTTGCCAAGACACGTGGTGCTGTACACACTGCTCCACTGGCTGGACACATTAACTCGGCTACTTCTGTGAATGTTGCACCAGCTCCTGGTACCTTGTAAGGTGTTTCTTAAAAAATTAAACACTTTACAATTGATGCCAAAATGGCAGCAGTAGTTGGGTACAAGGATTACGGAAGCAGCGGTAGCAAGCAACAGCATGAGGAAGTTACACAAGCCACAACAACAAAATATGCAGCCAGGCGATCTCAGTCGATTGCGGCGACAACCCACCAAATGTTGTTGTAGTTGCTGTCTATCTACAACTCTACTTCTATACTTCTTGGACTCATCTTAAGCTTCTGTAACAACGATTTCGACTATATCTTCTACACTCTTGGATCTACTCTACAACAACTGTCGTTTTTTTTAATGTTTAAGCGTTCTATACTTCCCGAATTTTGCACACACGACCACCACCACCCAAGAACCAACCAACAACCACTTGAGATCACCAGCCAACCAACAACAACAACCAAGACGCAAAACACTCTCGCGCACACCTGAGTATTGAGTCTTGGCGGTTCAGTTAATTAAGTCCAATAACAACAACAACAAACAGCAACAACAATTACAACAAACAACAGCATGTTTATTTCTAATTCAAACAAAACAAAATACCAGAACTTTTTCTTTGAGAACTTTGTTCTTTTGCAACAATTTTTTACTTTTTCTATCTATGTCAATTTTCTATCTTCTGCTATATATCCTTCTCTTTCAGTCTATACTATATACGGTCTCATAAACTGTTTGAGATCGCAATTCTATCTCTAATACACTGTATATATAACAGCTACATACATGACAAAAAAGAAACATACTCTCTTTGTACTATATTTCTAGTAATTTGCAACAATTGTAAGATTGATGAAATCGATATGAATAAAAATCGTTTAAAGTTTTTTATTTATACAAATATATTTTGTTTCTTCTGCTCATTGATTAACAGGTGTTCTGAAGATAAACATCGGCTAGAAATGGAGAAACATCCGAACTTAAACTTTTAATTGTCTTGCAAAGTTTATGCTTCGCAACCCAATTCCATTTTTATTTTCAAATTGACATATATTCCAACCATGAAATAAACCAAATAATTTATAAAACCAGAAGGTTAACTAAATACGTTTATACAGGACTATCCCTTAATGGGGACGGGGCACGTTCTTTTATATATATGTGGAGTATTCATTTGTAAGAATCTAATCGAATTTTAATATGGTATTAACTGAAAAAAAGGGTTTTTTTTCAAAAGCATTGAGGTGCGTAGTGAGTACATTGTATAGAAACGTCCCCTTAAAGTGGTCGGAGTATGCTTATTGATGTCAAAGATGAAGCACCCGTTCCTTTGTAAATGTGGAGTATATTTTTACCAATTTATTAGTCCTGGCGAGTAGAGATTTTACGACCCTATTAATTGTGTTTTTTTTAATGTGAGGCATTTATAACCAGCGTAGTGGTCGATCAGTTGACCGAGGAGTACGACCCTAGGACATTCGTCAAGTGTGAGTGTGTAAAGCCGAGTGGAGTATCTTATTGTAGGGGTTTTTGCATGAAAAATTATTATGATTACTGCTTGCATGCGCAGTCAAACACAAACTAAAGGATTTCTTAGAATTTGCTCAAAATTTGAATCTAATAAAAGATTCCATAGATGGTACATCAAAATTTTGTAAACGATGTATGGGTAATTCTGGGTCGGCCCAGGCAGCTCACAAACGTCAGCTAGAACACCTATTTCGTGTAGCCTCTGAACAACCGTTCAAAGGTAAGCATTCTGTGAGAAAGCTAAAAACACCCCCTTAATAAAGGGTTGGAACCCATCAGAGAGATTTCAACACCTCGACATTCACAAGATTACTTGGCAAAGTCCCGATCAAACTATACGCAATAAAATTGATCATGTTGTGATTGACGGAGCGTGTTGAACGTATGAATGTTACGTGCAACAAGCAACGAAAGCTAGACGTCGGTTAGCTGCAATCACAACAGACCGTCAAAGCCTTCGCAGACACTCTTACGACTGCTCCGGGATACCTCTTCCTCTCAAGATTTATGTGAGCAGTGGAAATATTTCACTGGCTCCATGTATAGGGCTGCCAAGGAGGTCATTGGTTATACCAAACCTGTGACTAATTCTTGGTACAACGAGGGTTCTGAGTTATTCAAGACTAGCGGCAAAGAGTTGGTTAGGAGTATGCACCAACTTTAAGCCAGATATGGTCCGATGACTGCAATCTCAGTGTTCTTTGTCCTATCGTTAAGAATAAGAAGAAAAAGACTATGTGGTGTGAATATCTTGGCGGAGGTGTGATTGGACCAAAATTTTTTTGATACTGAAAATTCTCGCTATATTACGTTCCATGGAGCTCGATATCATGGCATGTTTGAAGACTATTTTTGAGCATAATTAGATGAGCTTGACATCAGTGATGTGTGCTGCCAACAAGATGGTGTCATATGTCACATATCCGGTTAATTAATAGAAAATTAGGTAACAGTGCAATCGGGAGATATGTTTCAGTCGATTGGCCGATCTCACTTCTGTGATTTGTATTTATTTTTATGGTCAACAACATAAGAGCAACACATGAACAGTATCGAACGTTAAATATCAATGTTCCATCCGATATGTGTCAAACAGATCTAAAAAATTGGCTGCAAAGTATCAAATGCTGCAAACGAGCTGGTGGTGGTCGAATGAATGAGTTAGATTTCCATACTTAAATGTAATATGAGAACTGTATCTTAATTATTCTGTATCATTTCCAGAAACAAAATACTTACAAGTCAAACATTTTGTATCTAATATAATTTTGAATGAATTGATTCGTTTAAATGCAAATTAATATAAAAAGTACGGAAACTTCTGGAAAATGTGCAACAATTACGTCATTTCAATGTTTTATATAAGAGAAAATAGTACATAATACTGCCAAAAGCAATTGTTACGAGTATAAATGTCAACTAGCAACGCTGCACCAGGAAGGCTTCATTAGGCGAAACGTCAATTGCGAAAAGCACTCAATGCTGCGAGTAGGTGGCAGGAAAGTTACGATACTATTAATCTTGCACCCACTACTTGCAACCAGTTGCGGCAGAAATATGCAGAGCTATTAGAGTAAAAACAATTAAAGCACGAAACACAAAGCCACAAACAACCAAACTTCAGTAATGCAAAATTCAATTCAATTTAGTTCAACATAAAATAAGCCAAGCAACAAAAAGCATTTTTTATTTTTATTTTCCAAACCACTTTGGTTCGCCTCTAAAGCAAACGAATTGTCATTTTGAATACTCGTATAGAAAATTATCCATGCTGTGTGCACCATGTCAGGTGTGGACAGTTGAATGAATGACCGTCGTATGACGCTAATGGATCTACTGGCGAGAGATGCAAGATTATTCGTATCGATAAGTAGTCCGAGTCCGTCCAAGACATTTCAATTTTACGTTTACATTTCGGTTGCAGTTGGCACTCATAGTCAATACGATCAGGCATTAAATTCCTTATGGCCGCTTATCTGATTCGATTTATCGTTTGAGTATTTTTTTTTTCAATATAAACTTTTACTTTATAACTCAATAAAGGCGTCGCTGGCCAAGTGAATTCTTGCGACAAGCTGCAATTAGCTTTTAATTTATATACGTGTGGCAATTTAGTTCGATATTTCTGGTCGAGTATAAACTTATGCATATACATTTTGTCGCAGTTGGGTCAGGGTGCAATTAGCTTCTGCATAATAAGCATACGCCCTGCGGTCGCGATACGATTTGATTCGAAATACATTAATGCGCAATGATATTTCATTATTATACATCGGCACCTTGGCTCAACTTGTTGCTCAAATTATCAGCGAATGTGGCAATTAATACAGATTAACATTGTTGCAGAGAGCAACTAATTGTAAGAATTAAGTGACAGGAATAGTGTAAATAACTGCTATCAAACTAAAGCAATTCTAAGTTAAATTATTTATTCGTTTCAATTAAATTAGTTGTTTAAAATATAAATTTTTATTACTGTTATATACATATAAGTAAATTTTATTATAAACTATATCTCCACTTAAATTGGAGATAACGTGAAAGCATTTATTGACAAGAAATAAAACTGTTGATGCATAAATAAGTCAGAAGGTCATGTCACATTAGTATTTCTGGTACGTTTGGATGGATTGCAATGTTCTTGAATTAAAATTTAGTTTTTAATGGTTTTAAATTTTAAGTGGTTTCAAAATTTTCAGAACGGTAAACTTGAAAGTGTACGAACACGCGAAGTTAGAAGTATTGTTCGATTAAAATTCTGGCCAAAAACAAGCATAATGTGCAGTTACATTAGGAGTGTCTCAAGTCTCAGAAATCAATTGAACATCATTTAAAACCATTCGGCATGATTGAAAAACAAAGAAATTGGAATCTTTCTACACCTGGTAGTTCCAACGCGAGCCCGGTCCTCCCCTAAAACGTCAAATTTGGTCAAAATCCTGTGGAGAATCTTCCTATGATTCTAATGCTGTTTCGCCTAACTCTATCACGTTCCATGCTTGTGAGCCATACAGTACAAACGACAGTGTTAGCGTCCAATAGACCTTGATTTTAGTCTTTCGAGAGAGGACTTAACTTCTTGCTCAGCCCAAAATAGCGTCTATTTGCAAGCGTGATTCTTCGCCTGATCGCTAGGCTGATGTTGTTAGACAAAGATTTCTACAACATTGACGTTAAAATTCTCCATCGTCACTGACCGCGCAAGACGCGATGTCGGCGCGCGGGAAGACACCAAGTACTTCGTCTTGTCCTCATTCAACGCTTGGCCCAAAAGTCGAGACTGTTTTTCAACCTTCGTGGACGCCTTGCTGACTCCTCGTTCTTGAATACCGATGATACCAATGCACGATATGCATTACTTTTTTATGGAAGTAAGATGTATTCCTTCAGAAGATTGAAAAACATCTTTTGGTATCGTAATCTAAGTATTTGGTATCTGGGCGACCTTTTTGGTCTGAAGCCACACTGATATGGTCCTATCTGTGAATCCGTATACGACTTCAACCTATTAGACATTACAATACGAAATATTCTTATATACGATGGAAAGAAGACTTATTCCGAGGTAGTTGTCACAGACAGCTGGGTCTTCTTTTTTATAGATACGACAAAGAACACTGAGATTCCAGTATTGGCTATGACCATATCTTGCATAAAAGTTGGTGCATACTCCTAACTCCTAATCCTCTTTGCTGTCGGTCATGAATAACTATGGTGGCAACCCATTTGAGCCTACCGCTTTAATATTTCTCAGCTTTTTGATAACCGAATCGAACTCGTTATAGTCGGGTGGCTCTACAATAGTGCCATCATTTACTGGCGGTTGCGGTATCATTGCTCTATCGGCGGAATTGTGCGCTTCATCGCCTCCAAGTAGGTAAGAAAAATGACACTTCCATAATCTTAAATGATTCCTGTGCATCCGTAAAAAATTTCTATTTTCATCCTTACAGGAAGTTACTCCGGGCTTAAAACCTTCGGCCAGACGCTTGACCTTTTGATAAAATTTTGGAGCTTCATTTCTGCCGCATAACCTCTCAACATTTTCAAACTCACGCCTATCTTGCTCCTTTTTCTTGCGTCTGAAAAGGCGTTTCTTCTTTCTCCGTTTCTCTCTCGATTTCACTCTCCAACAGCTCGCGTCGCTCCCTACTGCAGAGTTCGCTGATAGGAAGCCTTCTTCTTTGAAGCAGCATTGCGTTACTCTTCGTCATACCAATAATTAGTCACAGGTTTTGTATAACCAATGACCTCCTTGGCAGCTCTATCCATGGAGCGGGTAGTACGTTTGCACTGCTCACATATATCTTGAGAAGTCGGTGAGGTTTCGCGGAGCAGTTGGGAGAGTGTGTTTGAGAATGCTTCGGCAGTCTGTTTTGATTGCAGCTTGCCGACGTCTAGCTTTCGATGCATGTTAGGATCTGAGCATTGTGCGTACCTTGGCTGCGACAAGATAGTGGTCCGAGTTTATGTTGGAACGACTTTACGTTCGCACCTTCAACAGGGTCGATGCGAGCCTTCTGTGATTCATAACATAATCTATTTGGGTTCATGTAATTTGATCTGTACTCAGCCATGTAGCCTTGTGGATGTCAAGGTGTTGAAATCTGGTGCTCCCATCTGCGGTGAAATCGATTAGCCTCTCTCCATTATTGGAGGAAGTTTCGTGCATGCAAAATTTTCCGAAATTTGGGCCAAAGATTCCTTCCCATCCTGTGATTGTCGCTTACTCACAGGTAGTTCACATCCGTACAGCTGTTCAGAGGCTACCCAAGAGATACATGTACGTAGCGGACGTGATTTGAAAACAGCCGCAAAGCATCCTTGCTTTCCTGTGACTTGTATCGTTGCTACATTCTGAATGCGCAATCACAGTTGGTGCCAAGCATAACCGGAGAGCTATGAATAAATCACAGCGAGTCGCGATTCAATAGTGATAAATGCTTCCAAACCCGTTGCACAATGGTTAATTAGCAAAATGTAATTGTTCCGCTGCTCATTAATATTTCTTTATGGTGACATAAATTTATAATTAAGCGTTAAGTAAAATTATTAAATAATTTATTAAATTAAAATTCAAATTATGACTTGCTACAGTTTCCAGCCGCACTTAAACTATTATTTTATTTTATTATAAGTTCTCTGCGGTGACGCCCTTTGAAAGACCTTAAATGGTACACAAATCAATTGTTTTACACCTACCTAACAACACATAAAGCTTTCAAAAGTTATGGAATATATAATCAACTGACAACTGAGGGTATGACGACAATGCATGCGCCCATAATTCGATTATAAATCGCTCGAAAGCAATTAAGACGCCGAATGCAGGCAGCAAACAATTGCAATAAAACTATTTCAAAGTCGTACATAATGTATCCAATGTAAAGCAGAAACGATTAAGTAATTAAATCACTGTTTAATTATTCAACAAATAGAGCAGCCGAGCAAAGAAACTTACCGGAACTGCATACAAAAATGGGTTGGGTTGGGCATGAAGCAGTGCGCGAATTGGTTTTTAGTTGAACGTGTGCATATGGGCGTCTGGGCGTCAGATTATAGAACGCGCTGTGCTACTAAAGTGGTCGAATATGTCGCAGCCAGTTGTTGCTGACGTGGACCAAATGTAAATAAATAAAATAAAAATAATAGCTGAGAGTTCAAGTCTAGAGTGCAAAGCAATCGAGTTGCATTTGAAAGTGGTTCGCGTTTTTGTTGTACAGGCAACTTTTATGTAGATTTAATGTTTATAATTTTTACAATTTATAATATTTATTATAATCATGCATCATTGTTATGTATGTGCAGCTAAGATTGATCTGTGTATGAACTCTCACTTTCATGCAAAAAATTTCTCGCATGAACAAGAACGCCACCTTCTCGGCTACACGTTAGCTCGCGTTTTGGTATAAAAATGTCAGTCGAATGCTAATGAAATCAGTCTAGAACAAGAGTTCAAGCAGCACACTTAATTGTGATAGATAGTTCTTAACAAAAAAATCTCAAGTAGCAAAATGAAAGTGAGTTAAAGGATAACACCGCCCGGAAGACATTTTGCATTTGCTCAAACTACAATTTCCTTTACAGTTCGCCATTGCCGTCATCTTCTCGCTGGCTCTCGCCATGGGTGTACAGTCGTCTGTGATTCCATGGGTCTCTCAGATCGCTGCGCACGGACATGGTCTCGCATACACCTCGGTCTCGGGTCCAGCATTGGTTGCTGCCTCGCCTTGGGCACATGTTGCTGCCGCTCCTTGGGCACATGGACCCGCCCATGTCGCTGTCGGTGGCTGGCCAGCAGCAGTTCATGCTCCTGCAGTCGTTGCTCATGCACATGCTCCAGCTGTTGTGGCCGCCCACGCTCCAGCGGTCGTTGTCTCACCAGCACATGAGGGTGTCTACACCGCACAGACTCGCGGTGCCATACACACTGCTCCTCTTTCTGGTCATGTACAGTCGGTTGCTTCGATCAATGCTGCTCCCGCTCCAGGCACTGTTTAAATTTAAACATGCAAATTTAAACAGTTTGTAATTTCGGCTAACGGCTTCTGCTTTTGCTCAAACAAGGACTATTCTCACAGACTAACCTACGACATGTTCACACTGCCAAAATGTGTGTAGTTCGCCTAATAGTCGCTCTTCATCGCAGGCGTTTCTTTCAACACATTTCACATTTTGTAAAAATATTTGTACAGACAGGGTACATACATACAAACATACAAGCGAAATTATTTTCCCAATACCATCTAGTACACAATTTTTTTTTTTCATAGTCAGTCATCGCTCTTTGTACATAACTCTTTCAGCGAAAGAATTCCTATGTTCAGTCATGCATACAAATTTTCCTACTATTTCTGCATCATTCTTTCGGAGAATTTGTAGTTTCCTTTTCTATTTTGTGTAAATACTCATGCAATGTACTTCTAAAAGTGAAATAAAAATCATAAAAAAATATAAATGTGTTGTAAATATTAGTAAATATTATAAGGAATTAATGAAAAAGATGCTTTTGCGTCTGCTGGCGCAAGAATGTACTGAAGAAGTTTGATGAATGCGCTTCAAATAGGTGAGCATAGCTGATGAATCATTTAATCTAGTTGTGAATCAGTTTTTTTAAAGAAAAACTCCTTTAGATCCATTAGGTTATGTCGGCTTAATGAAGCGCGGACCGAGACGAAAGCGGGGACGGCTATCGCATGGTGAGAATCGAAGCGTGAAAGTGCTACCCATACATACAATTTACACCGCTCTCATCGCACTATTGTACAGTTACTCCAGAGAAAGAATTCTTTTCGGGAATCGTAGAAACCTATTCACTCACCACAGGGCGACCATTCAGTGCATTTGGAAGTTAATTATAGTTTGGCAGGCATTTTTATTAGCGGGCAATGACGTAATTTCGAGTGAAAGTTTACTGGTGACAAGAAGAGAGCGGCCTTGGGTTTGCCGCTCAACTTCTATCCACTACCTCACAGCACATACGCGTTGTGTTCGCAAAACTGGCAGATCGTGACGAAATATATCCTATTAAGGAGGTATCGACCTGTCAGTAGTTGTTAGGCAGGTATAATTTTATCCAGTTTAGTTTGTACGATCTGTCAACCAAATTTCTGTTCGAAAATTTTTTTTTATAATAAGGTTTTGGCGCGCCTTTCGGCTGCTTTATAACACGCTAATGAGTGCGTTTTTGACAGAGCAGATTCACTAAAAGCCTTTTACAACATTAAAAATGTATCAGCACACAATATTTCATTCGCAACACAAAATTTTTGGTAGCTCTATACAAACTTAATTGTTTTTAAGCTTAAATTATAATAATAGTTTATTATAATCAATATTAACTTGAATTGGTATTTTTAAGACCAGAAATCGCTGAGCACTGTCGGTCGTATCGAAAAGCTTTTCACCTATGCTTTTTATTTGAATGAATAGGTGTCATTTTTTTTTAAATTTTATTTTTTTTAATTTAGACGTAAAACATTTTTGTTTTTTTATTTTTAGCTGATCACCTAAAACATAAAAATAACAATTTAGATTTTATTCGTACCAAAGTTAAAGTTTCTCAATCTTTTATTTCTTTTATAGAAATATATAATAAATAAATTGAAACCTTGAACTTCACCTTATTGCACTGAATTCGTTAAACAAGTATTTTAATGTTTCCCAATTAGTACATTTTTGCTTAATTATTTTTCATTTATAGAAAATCTAAAAATGAAATTAAGTTGAGAACAATGAGTGAACCGACAAGCGTATTTAATTGCAATATTTTTAACTTACATTTATTCAACTGAAGCCGTTAAAACGAGAGCAGTTTGGTAAGTTGCTATAAGTTAATAAAGAGAAAGTATTTTAACAATTAATATGAAAAGGTTTGCATCAGAACCAACACTCGCAGATTCATTGCCAAACGGCCTCCAGCTGCTCGAAATTTCTAATAGTAGACAAACTGTATTATAATAAGTGAATAAACGAATTTAAAACAAGTAAGAAAATTACAGTCGGGCATAACCGACTATAAGAGGCTCTCTACTGTCGGGAAACAAAAACCTTAAATATGTCCTTAGCTTATGACCAAGCAGTCCAAAACCAAAATTAGTAAGAAATATAGTACTGACGAAAAGTATTTTGCTCCCCCCACTTCTCACTGTACGAATAAGTGCCATTTAACACATTTTTTTTTACGTATGAAAAGAAAAGGGAGGACGAAAGCATCATAGGTCGTTCAAATTCTATTGCTTATAAAATCGTCATTTATTATCCGATTTTGTTTAACTTTTCGACTTAGAGGAACGTTATTTCTATACTGGCATACTTAATTTTTTAATTTTTTAAATTTTTAAATACTGTATCTCTTCTGACAAACTTATAACACTGCCCTCGTATAACAATTCAATTGCAATACAAAGTTCACAACGAGTTCATATGCCCTCTAAACAAACCAAGTCGATCGGAAAAAACTTATAAACAAATAGCGTGAGAGCTTAAATGTAATTGGATAATTAACGCATTAACGAGGGTCTAACTAAATATACGTATGAGGTGAGTGAATGTGAGTAGAAGTGCATGTTCGACGTCATGGTCGATCATATGAATAGGTGCAAAGCACATGTCACATACGTCTATACTCGTACAAACGATATATGTAAGTGTATATAGGAATTAATACTCTCTTATTAACAATTTACGAACTTAACATGCCGCAGGCGAAACATGATCACCATATTAGTTGTTGTTGTTTTTATTGCTGTTGTACGAGAGTAGCTGTTGGTATTTACATCAAATCACACATTGTACAATAATAAAAAAAAAATCGACAGTTGTCTTGATTTATTGCTTAGCGATTCCCGTAAAACGCACATGCGATATATATGTACGTATGTACTACATAGTATTTATTTATGTTGTACGATTATATATCAGGTTTATTCATGCGACCGCCATCAATGGCAACAGGAATTATAGTTGATTTGGCGATTTGCCAACCAAGCCAACCACACTGACTGAATGTACGTTCAACCGACAAATATGGCCGTCAGCTATTGATGAATAGAAAATTTTCTCATAGTTAACTTGACAAGTTGTAGAGACATAAAATAATTGTGATTGCCGTAGATAGTAATCAAGTGAATGAATGAACGTATGTGTGATGTGTATAATTTTCTATTGGGCACGATGCGCAATCACCTGTTCGCAAGACGTTAAAAGAGATGGTAAAAGAGAGATAGAGAGAGGGTGAAACAGACGCATCTTTAAGAGCACAAGAGAAAGGTGAGAAATGTGTTGTGTCTGTGTGTATTCGATTGAAATGTAAACAGTGAAAGTTTGTGCGGTTGTGGTAGTTTTTTAAAGCCGCTACACTACAGATTACGTTTCGATTAATTAGTAAAACAGTTTCAAATGACAAAGATTTAGTTTTTGACCATATATGACTATTGAAGACTATTGAAATCAATTTCGAATGAAATATTTCAGTGAAAATCATATGAGAACTTAAACTTAACATTGAATTGCGATTAGTATCGAATCAAAGTTGAAACTCGTCATATGCCCGTCTACTTTTATTAATATTTTTTTCTTGAGAGTCATAATTTAAGGAAATTTAAGAAGTTTAAGAAAATTGGAACTTCGTGTTCCAATATTTAATTTCTTAATTAAGGAAATGTAATAGAAAAAAAAATTTGTTTATATTTGGAACCAGCTACAAAAGTCAAGTCAATATAGACATGTCCATCTGTTCGTCTCGATGTCTGTATTTATAATTAGATCTTGAGACTGTAATAGTTTAAATTTTAGATATTCTTTTCTTTTTCATAAGAAAATAAAGTGTATTAAAATACTATACCAATTCTAAAGATCAGCCACTTATAATCGTTCCCAGCATCATTGAGTTTTTGAAAGAAACTTTAATTTTTGTTTATATTTTTATTTGCATTTGCATTTATATTTTGCTAATGCTAATAAAATTGTCCACAAATATTTACTTCGGAGGGTATAGCCTCCATACTATTTTCGAATTTATTTGGTTATATTGCGTCAATACTATCAAACATGGATACAAATCGGAACTAATTTGAAATAATATTTAAAGATCTCGAAAGTAAATTATTGCTAAAATTTTCAGATGTAAAACATCATCAATGTCAGGTTTAACATCTGTAAGCAATATTAATTTGATTTTTCATGCGAAATATGTCGAGATTTCAACCAAATAAATGTCTATTATGTCTTCTTCACATTGATGCAATCTGCAGGTTGCCTTAAATGAGAGAAGTTGTCAGGAGTGCTTTCTTAATTTTATGAACAGTAATTTTGACATTGAAGACAAAAAAACGGAAGGCCAAAAGTGTATGAAGACACTTAGTTAGAATTATTATTGGATCAATAGGCAGAATGACTCAACATGCCAATAAACATCGCATAAAATCTCTGAAAATGATTCTAAAATAAAGAAAAACAGATAAAGTGAAACATTGAAGTCGATTTTCCACCTGTGCAATGCTGCTTTACAGACATAAAAAAGGGGTTTCTGTACTTTAATAAGAAATAATGGAGACCACCTAAACACATTTCAAAATCTACAGCTAACTAATATGTTCGTGGAAAACAACTATATTTGTAAAGGGTGCCCTTAAATTAACGCCAGAAGTAATTTTTATTGAAAAGACGGATTTTTAGAGAACATTTTTAAATTGCTTCAAGTAAACAGTTTAAGGTTATCTATTGATTAGCATATTGGGATTATCGAATAAAGGAGAATGAATTATGCAACACTCAAAAAATGGATGCTGATTTTCCGTACAAGAAGTTGAACGAAGTTCAGCCAAATTTATGCAGAATGGCTATGAAAAATTTTGACAAAAGAGTGCGTATGTGCCATCAAATCCTTGTAGGCTTTGCTTCTGAAGTGATTAAGCTCTTCAAATCTTAGATCAGCTATTATGTTTCCATTGGAAAAGATTGACATGATTTTTTAAAAATTTAACCGTCAACCTTGTCCTATGTATATGGATGTGCTTATCCTCTCCATAAGAGGGAGGGAGGAGGGGGTACTAAGAACTTAAACCTACCTCTCATTCTTTGTTTTTGTACAAACAAATTTTATTGATATGTATTGGAAAATTTGCCAGGAATGTCAAATTGTTGCATACTTTACGGTAATCCTTATAAAATATACTGTATATAGCTAGATAGATCCACTAGAAGGGTTCGCCCCATACAAATCTGTCTCATCTTTCAGGGTTTTTGTATGAAATAAGTATATTGTTGTGGTTAATTTAGCTAGAAGTACCGAACTCGGTTTGAAATATGCGTTCGTGGCTTGTGTAGAACTATGCTTAAGAGTTGGATGTATAGGCTGGATGCGCTATATATTAAATATTTAAAATTTTTATATGAAAAACAAATTGGTTTTAGCCAATATAAATTTTAAATGGCTGCTTTTTATGGCCGGCTTTACATACGTACATATTGATTAAAGTGTACTGCTCACTTTTAGGGATATCTGCACAGCAAACCATCAACCAATTTGTAGTCTTTGTAATCAAAACTTTGTCATAATTATTTTGTGTGGGTATAGCAACAAAAAATTAGGATTTTGTAAAAATTATTAAAGTTTTAAACCTTAAAACTAAACTTTTTCTTTTTAATTGATAGTTACACCAGTATTGTTGTTACTTTTCGTTCCAACAAAACAATTAAATTATTAAAATATTTCATCTGTAGCGCACCTGCCAAAAATACAACAACTATAAATACTGCATTTCTCTTCTGCACAGAAAGCACAACGAAATGAGAGAGCGAGACTGACAAAGAGAAAAGTTTATTTTTGTCATTGCGATTGCAAGTGCGAGTGTAAGTGAGAGTGCAATAATTTGTTTCTATGAATGAATCACAGAACAGAGCCACAATCAGCAACAGCACCAACAACAACAATGGCGAACAAATGAGCGAATCCCGAACTCTGTCGAATTGAATGGCAATCGATTTGGGTGATTGGCGCGAGATAGACGCAAAACTGTCGCTGACGCGGATACGCAACGCATTTGCATTCGACAATTTATTTAAGTAAAAAAAAAAAAAAACAAAAAAAAAATTGCAAACTTGTATCTTGTATTTTATAATTTTACACGAGCGTCTCGCGTGTGCATCGCATTCTTTTGTTGTGTTCAGATTACAGTTACAAATGCAAACAAGCCGCAGCTGAAAGTGTTCAAAATTAAATGAAAATCGCTTCAAATTGTTGAAAATCGAAA
The DNA here is from genome assembly GCA_035044805.1 of Leucophenga maculata. Lineage (NCBI taxonomy): Eukaryota > Metazoa > Arthropoda > Insecta > Diptera > Drosophilidae > Leucophenga > Leucophenga maculata. The sequence goes on along the minus strand of JAWNNP010000866.1, from coordinate 164,708 downwards.
GTGCAAAAAGTGATAAGAACAGTGGAAGAGGCAGCAGCATTGAGTTGGAAAATCTCCCGCAGGGTCGAAAGCTGCAGCAAGCTGAAGTAAAACATCAAAACGGAGTGAAGTGTGTTGTGTTGGTACATTAGTGGAGGTGAGTTGTGTTGGGTGGGTGGTATTTAGCGTTCAGCAAACAAGGCGCCATTGTTTGGTTTTCCTTTTCATACTTACTTTTGCTTTTATTGTTGTTCTTTTCAGTGTTGTTGTTGTTTACATTTGCAGTTGGCAGTTGATTATGGCGTCAGCGTCATTTGTTGAAGTTTCTTTCTTTTATTTTTTTTCTCAGCGTTTATTTTTCTTTTATTTTTTTCTTTATTGCCTTTTCTTTGCCATAAATACAAAAACAATAATAGTTGCTGGTCATTGTGCTTTGTTGCAATTCGCTTAAGCGCCAGAAGAAAATAAGAAACATAGAAGAATCAAAGTACATATCTGATTGTATGATACCCTACACTAAGCGAAGTAGTTATATTGACTTGAGATGATGTTTAATTGTAAAAATGAGATTACTTTCTTAGACTTGTTGAAGCATTTTACTTTTTAAATGCTAGGATTTCTACTATGTTATGAAGCAAAAAAATATATGGATTGAAATTTGATGGTGTATAGGTTGATCCATTTAAATCTTCCAAGTTATTATTTATTTATTTTATGTATCGAATAGCCCGTCAAAAACACCATTATTGTACCTTGTATCCATAGACCCAGATCGGAGCACAGAATGGCGTAGGCTCCATGCTAATCTACCCAGCTTTTTAAGTTTTTGTATGGAGAAAAATATTTTTGTTGTTGTTAGAATGTCTAATTTGGTATATTTTACATCGAACCTAAAAACATTTCATTAGCCTCCAAAACGAACCACTTACAAGAAGTGCCTCCCTACGAAAAGTCGAGTCAATATATGAGTCCATTCCATTATGAGACATAGTAGCATAAGAAAAGCACCATAACGAGCACCATTGACCCTTATAAGGTGACAATTTTATCAACGAATAAATATGATCCAATTTCACCTCCTGCATGAAATACACAATACACGGTACGTTTTTCAGTATTTACTTAACGGAATTCTACTCCAGACAGTCTTTACTGCTTCGTATTTTTATTATAACTATTTTTTGTGTATTTTGTATCTAAGCTGTGGCTTAGATACAAACAACTTTAATACAATTTCATTATGACCGATCGTAAATTTAACGTCCTCTGAGATGATTAACAAACGTGCTCTGCTTGTACCCATATTATGTATATTTTTATTAAGGATGTGTGCGCCATTAGAGTCCGAATCAGACCACGAAAAAAGGTGGCTCCCTACTAGTCGATATAAACATGTACGTTTGTCTGGCTTTGAACAATAAGAACTTGAAGTTTATACAAGATACAGTGTTTCAGATTAGATGTTTAATGTATTCTATACTCTCTTCAGATAGGAACTGTTTAATGAACGTACCAACCTCTTTTTTAAGAGGTAGTACCCATAATATCATACCCCTCCCCTCTGAAATTTTGTGTTGTTCTTTTTTTTTTGTTATTGTTTCAGCTTAAAACGACAAATTTGGTATATCTTACTTAAAATTTAAAAAAATATTTCATATAGATTCATTTCGGACCACTAGAAGAGGTAGCCTCTATATAAATCTACCCCCTTTGTGTGGTTTAGTTTCGCTTGAAATGACAAATTTTGTGTAATTTACACTAATCCCAGTAAAATATAATACATGGATCCAGATAGGAAAATATATATAGCCCCATATACATGCGCTGGGTGAAAATTGGGTCAAAAGATGTCAAATATAGGATGAGGCTTATTCATATGCAGTGATCTTGTTAGTATCTTAGTATGTAGACCCCTTCCTCCAATACTCATTAGTAGCTCTACTAATTCTATTTTAAAGATATACCAACCTAAAACGAAAATGCTTTATAATAAAGGCTTCTCAATTATTTTGTCCCCTTCCCCTCGCAGCTTAGACACTATATGCACATTATTTACATGGAACATTTGATATAATAATATTCTGCCAAAATTATAAATTTGTGCGTCACATCACAATGTCGAAGAAATGTAAATTTAACCTAAAGATTTAAACTGAACCTATTTGGCCTATTTCCTTTAATTTGATACTTTTAAGTTAAAGATTGTCGCACTCATTAGTCTTCAAGGCCTTCATCATCAGGTCATATGCATTCTAAGGGTTCATTAAACATTAAATACATTCTTATTCACACATGAAGTGTACAACGTATAAAGAAATTTTATTATTTTCATAATTTGAACGAATTTACGTGACTACATTGCATTGTTTATAAAAAAAACAGTAATATTTGCGCCACAAAATTCGCAAGAAATTAGAAAAATTGAAGATATGAAATATTTTCTACACATTTAAATATATTGTATGGGCATGTAGGTATATATTTATATATATACAATAGAGACAAAGGCCATGTGGCTAAAAGTAATTGATTAAATAGCGAAATTATGGAATTTTTTTGCTTTTGCGGAATGCAAATTGCGTTTTAGCGAAAATTCATTTTATTTTAATTTGATGGAAATTATAATTTTCGAGCTTTAATGAAATATCTTCAAATAGTAACAATTGACTTAGCAAATATTCAAGATATTAGTTTAGTATGAGGTACAGTGAGTATGGACTCGTTTCAAGTCAATTTTCATAAAAGTACTATTCTGAACTGAAGTTGCTCCAAAGAAGTTTTCGAAAAACTTAATTTTCAACGATTTCAGAACTTCTTCCTTCATAAACGAAATTCAAAATAAATATATATCTAAGTTTACTTTAATTCGTAGAAGGATATTAAATATTATTAAATACAAATATAAACTTTATATAATCTTCTTAATTTAATTGTTTCGTCAATATAATTATGCCAAAATATCATTAATCAAAAATGCGTATGCGAATGCAATATATTCAGTAATTCCCGTATACAATTTTAATTGTTAAAAAATTCCCGAAAAAAACTTTAAAAAACTCAAATAATTCTATTTAATTATCACTTTTGTACAATTTAAAGAATTTTATCTATATAATTTATTCACAAACAGACTTTTTTATAGACAATAAATTAAAATATAATCACACAAACAAAAAAATACAAAAAAAAAACACCCTACGCAAATAAATTAAGCAAACACAATAAAAAGATAAAAATTCATAACAAAAAACAGCTGTGCTGTATACAAATTGTTCTCTGCTTATCTTTCTCTTTTGATTGCAATCAGCTGCAAAAGTAACAAAAACAAATAAAGCTTTTTTGTTTGTTTTTAGTTGTGTTTATGCCGAAAATAGCCGAGATGTAAAATAAAGAGAAAGAAAGCCAATGTCAAGTATGCCAAATTCTCTGAGTGAGCATGTGTAATAGAATGTAACGAGCAACAGAGACAGCGAGTGTACACTTGTAACTGTTAATGAGTGCATTGCTCCGTTGTTTTGTTTATAATTTATTTTTGCTCTTTGAGCTTTGGAAAAAACATTTTTTTTTTTTCATAAATAATATTTTTATTTATTTTAATTTGAGCGCTTTTTGTTATGAAAAAAAACCATTAATTTTATTAAAAACGTACAACAGTTTGCGGTCGAGAAAAAACGGAGCGCATCTCATTTGTAGACTATGATCACGACGCACAGTGGTTTGGTTGGTATAAAATACTAAAATTGTTAACAAAATGTACAGAGCTTTTATACCCTTTACGAACAGAGTAAGAGGGAATAGTAAGTTTGTGCAAATGTGTGTAACAGGTCAGAAGTTGACGAAGTAGGATTGAATTGATTTGTATAACCATCAAGCTTCACCCAAAAAGACTGTTCCATGAATTCAGTCATTAAGCATATAAAGTTTTATACGTGAAATTCCGCAGAAATGTTCTGTTGCATCTCTCCATGGCCATTTACCTTCATAAACCAACGTTATTTCAATTTCACTTCTTGTTTCCGATATCTTCTGATTCGAATTCCAATGTAATTTTTCATTACTTGAAGCTTTACTTTATCATTGTCCTTGATCAATGGTGTCGGAATAGCTTTTAACACGTCTGATTGTTGATTTTGGTACAGAGGTATTTTTATTACAGCACCATTTTTAAGTAGTTTGTATACGGCTTGAACTTCTAACTGGAACTTCATGATTTTGTGGCAACAATTGTACCATCTCCTCCAGTTCACTTGGTTTAATTATAATGGATTAATTTTTATGTGATTATTCTCTGTCAATAATCTAATCTTTCCAAATCGAATCTTCTCTGCTTTATCGATCCAACGTTGCAGATGATAAGTCAGAAGGAAAAAATGCATGACTCGCGTTGAACCAGAAAATCCTTGTACATTGTATAATTTGAAGATGGCATTGCATTCTCCAATTGTTATTTTCATTATTCAATATTATTGATTATCCAGAAAAGTCTTTTTAATTTATGAATTTTTGGAATTTTCGCTTTAAGTTACAATTATCAGAGTAAAGAAATCGGATTGTATTGACTCTAAACACTACATAAATATCTTTTTTTACTTAGCTGACAAAAGAGATAATCTATTTTGGCGTTGTCTGTCTTATTTTCTTGAGTACCCCTTAATATTTAAATTGTATAAGAAACACTACATTTCGTGCCACTGTGCATCAACGTACGTACCCCCTTTACTATTAAAATAGTACGTCTAGCAAAATCTCCGCCGTCTCATTTAGCTGCCTGCTCATCCATCGCATTGAGGCAATTTAATTAATTTTTTTGCTTTGTTTTTTTTCTGTTCAAATCAGTCTTCTACTGGAAATCGCGGCGCGTTGTCACAAATTATTTTGATTGCTCATCGCTTTGTTAGTTTGATTCTATCGCCGCTAAAAATCGTGGTCGTATAATTTAACAATTAAAAACTTGCTTAATTCATAAGCTAGAAGAAAATCGGTTTGTGATTGTCAGTTGACATATTCGATTTGACATAATTGCAATAAATCAGACATTCAGTCAGCTTCTAAACTGAGTAACACCCAACGATGTGCACCGACCTCGAGTGGCTTTTTAATTAGGTCACTTGTACACAGCTTAATTAAATATTTTATTAAGTATGTAAGTGATTTGTTGTTCTAAATAATTATTTCATTCAAAAATCTTCGTTGGCAATTTCATTTGTTTGTGCAGCAGAAATATTTGTCATTGTCTTTTTTGATTATATATGACCTGACCTCGTTCAACTCGAGTGCAGAGTAACACAAAGAACTGAGTGCAAGACAAATACTTATTTGTTTTATGAACAATATTGTTATTATTGTACAATATATATTGTACTAATTGAGTGTCTCTACTTGTCCATCAAAGTCAGTTCCTTGTTTGAATAAATGAAGCAGAATAATACTTGTACGAGAGATGTGTATTGTTGGTTTAAAGTGCTGCACTTCAAATGTAATCGAGAAAATGCATTTAATAGAGAAGAAAACTGCGGAAAGATTAGTTTGAATGCATTTAATAAAATAAGCATTTAGTATGCACAAGTTGGCTTATCCATTGTCTGTGTGGTTTATTTATTAATGGTGATTACAAATGTGTCTGCATTTTATTTTAAATATTTAATATTTTAATAACATTTTATATAAAATATTTATATAGTCAATGTCAAATATAAGCATTCTCGTAAATATAATAAAAAAATACAATTCATTAGATTCATTTTAGCACAAGTTTTAATTTTATAGAATGCAAAGGCAGAAGGAGTGTCAGACAGACGGACATACAGAGGAACGGTTAGACAAACGAACGAACATGCTAAGATGGATTACTCAAGTCAAGTTCATCGAATATATATTCCCGCATGCTAAATGAGGTCACTTTCAGTGCATTAGAAATTTTAAACACTGCAAAATATTGTTCTTAGGATAAAAAAAAAAGAAACGGGGGCTGATTTGTATGGTGACTACTGGAGATTTCTCAAATTTTGCCATTTTCAGCTATAAAAAAATAACTAACGACTTTTTTTCATTCAATTTCTACCACTTAGAGAGGAATTGTCAAGTTCATTAAACACTAACTTTAAGAAGAGGAAATAAAATAGATTTAATATGCACACTTGTAGTCTTTATCTTTCATAGACTCGAAGTTATTGTTGATTGACACCACACCCTCCCTCTCATTTTACGTAGGGTGTTACCTAGTTCATTGAATACAAGTGATATGAAGAAGAAATGGGACTATCTAAGTATCTTATTTATTTATTATTAGAGGGACAATTCTATATTAACTCGACTTTTGATGCTGATCAAGATAATAAGTATATACTTTATGTCATCTGACTCGGCTTCTTCTGCCATGGGTACAGGATATAAAAAATGGAGAAAAACATTAATTTTGGTAATACATATAATGGTCTTCAATATTCATTTCAAGTTATTTTTGACTAAATGGTTTTACTACGGAATCTAAAAATTGGGCTTTGTATAGAAGTTACCCTTTAAAGTGGATATGACATACCTCGCTTAGAATCTTAAATGAATGCTTAGCCCAAAGAATCGACATAAACATTTTTAATTCGATTGGAAGAATATTGTGCGACTAGATGATGTGTTCTCAAGCGTACCTGCTTTCGAGTATTAAGAAATTCGTGTCGAAATTAGTATATCTGGAAGCTATAATAATACTTTTTCAACATACTGTGCTGCTTTATGTTAAAAAAAAGGTGACTTCATTTATCTTGAAAAATATTTATTTATTCATTAATGTCTATTTTTTGCCGTTCAATAAAATCACCCTCAGATATAATACATCTGTTCCAGAAGCACTCGAAACACTTCTCGGAGCGTATATTTGTATGGCCTTGAGCTCAATGCTTGCGGTCTTTATGGAAATAGTGTTTTCATTGGCCCTTGAAGTGTTGAGAAGAGGAGATAGTCGGTAGAGGCAAGTCCTGTCAATACTGTGGCCTGAGGTCTAATTATGGTGGTAATATTCTTTATTGACCACATGAGCTTCTGGTAAAAACTTTACTTTTAAACAAAATTGTCGTGTTTATTTGGTTTTGGCGGTTCTGGCAGCTGCCATTGGGAAGATTGGACTTAGATTTCAACGTCTTATCCATATACCATATTCTTGATCCTAACAATGGTCCAGATTCTACAGCCTGCGCCAACGAATATGCCGACATCTTCAATAACTTCTTTTTGTTTATTCAACGATTCTCCATTACAATTCTGGTTCTCTATCAACTTTTTTTATCGATTGTTGACATACTTTGGCGTCCAGGCCGGACACCGTTATTAAAATTTTCTCGGTCTTCTGTGAAGAGCACTTGTATCACTTATACATATTAAAAAAGAAACCTAAAAGTCTTTGATTGCTCGAGATCACACCACCAGAAGGGATTATACACTTATACAAATCTCCTCCAACTCTCAGCTTAAAATGAACTTGGGTCTAGCAATTTGCAAACTTGTCAAGATATCACCAAGAATATAGCATCTAAGAACTTACCATTCCGTCTTTTTACCAATTTGTTATTCCGTCAATATTTCATTCCATCAATCTGTGATACTACATGTACCAAAGGACAATCTTTCAAAATGCCATTTTAATAATCATTTAATTATTAGAATTAATTACCGAACAATATTCTGAAGCCACAATGCATAAGCTTCCATCTTCACCTTAGGATGAAACAAGGCTGGAGCTTGGGTCATCCTATAGGACTGTATACAGTTGAAATCCCAATGATTCATAGTGTCACTGACAATTCCCTGCTTATATTCTAAGATAAATTCTAAATTATACAATTTCTGTTTCGATCTCTGACCTTAGTAATTGCAAAGAAGTAAAAAGTTATTTGGCGATTTTGGAATAAATTCTCCTATTGCATCTTTGACGATTTCGCTAAATAATTCAACAGACTTTTCAATTTCAGCCCAGCTATTTATGTGTAGGGGCTGCAGTGGAGCTATCCATAAAAGTACATTGAAAAAAGTGCTGCTTTTACAAGTGCTTCAAAAATATGTAGCTGATCAGAAGCAAGGGAATCGATAGTCCTCGGTCCGTTTAGTTTATTAGTTCTATTGGTTCGAAAAAAGTGTAATACTAAATGATTATTATTAGGACTGCTGGGTATATAAGTTGGATTTGACGGATAAGCTATTTCAAGTCGTGCAGAGGTGTCACATAAATCAACCAACGTTTCTTTCTTTCATTCAGAACAACATCTTATATAATTGTCAATGTTGCGCAGCAATCGGTGATTGATTCAAGTCAACCTATGACACCATCAATTTCGACTCTATATGAAATTGTGACGAAATAGATTTATGCAAAGACGACAATGCGAATAGGTCTAATCAATTTTTAGAAAAATGTTCACAAAGAGTCGAGCTGAGTTGAGCTTATCAGTGCTGGAAATATAGATGAGTGCTGTGAGCCGAAAGACTTATTTGGAATCTTACAAATCGCGCAAGACATGAAATTATTGTTTGGACTCAGCAAGCGCGTATAATCTATGGAGCTAATGTAAATTCGGCGAAAAAAGTTTCTTTGAAAAGTTCGTCAAACTTCGGTTTATAGTTCGGTGTCGACTTTATTTCATACCTGTGTTCTCTTTAGTACTTTATTTCACTTTTCGAAATGTTGCTGGTTATATATTGTTCATTTTGGGCGGGTTATGGGCTTTGAGTTCTACGAGAGTTCGCACTGACCATGCGAACCTAACCAATGAGTTTAAATGTGACACATTTTTTATTGTTCCTATTAATTAAGCTAGAGTCGCCAAATTTGTCTATCTTACATTAATCCTTATAAAATGTGTCATACAGATGCTGATCGAACCACTACGAAGGGTTGTCCCATATGAATTTACCCTCTTTTATGGGTTTTTGTATGAAAAAATGTTGTTGCTGTTTTTAATTCAGCTAGAGGCACCAAATTTTTGTGTATTTTTGTAACTTCTGATAAAATAATTCATAAAAGTGCATATCATAACACTAAAAGGGTGTCTCACTACAAAAAGTCGAGTAAAATAGATATGTCCGTCTGTCTGTTCGTATGAACATCAATAACTTGAACACTATAAAATATACAGCTTTAAATTATAGATTTTTAATTTATCTTATTACCTTTTTAATTAACTAGTAAGTAGTGTCTGACGCGGAATATTTCATTGGCTTACCCTGTATATCCAACAGCATTTTACAACAAAAACTTGCTACATTTCTGCATTGCATGCGATTTCTTATATCAAGAAATTCTTACAAATACACAGAAATACATTTCCGTTTGACATCTCCAATTTCAATAAAAAAATTCAATTCGCGTAGCTTATGTAACACAAAGATTTTAACTGATTAAATCTACATAAAATGCGTCAAATCCAATTTGTTTAAGATGAAAAAACAAAAACAATTCAGACAGAAGTATCTCATTAAATTTTTAATTCTACAAAGCACTGCTAAGTTAATTTTGCCGAACAAACTACATATTGCATATAGCAGATAGGGCAAGTGTACAAATGAATGAATGCAATTATCCACATAATTAAAAAGAATAATCACGTCTGAACATCTTTGCTTTTTTTTTTCTAGCTGTCAACAACAACGCCAGGCGACATGTCGAATGATTGATATATACGGATAGTTCAAGACAGACAAGTGTCAACACACATAGATACATATACAGAGCAAAGAAATATCAAGCATTATAAACGCTACACATCTGACTCAAGCAACAAACAAGTCACAGAACCGAATTGTATCTGATGAAAACTATCTATAGTGAGGCAAAGCAGCAGCTCAGCAATTGCATGCTGCATAGTGATAGTGAGGATGCCGGCACGCCCACATTGGGGCGTAATTATAGACGTACAACCACAACAACAACTGTGCCACGTGCGGTGACAGCAGCAGCCGCGGCTGCAGCGGTCGCATCAGCAACAACAACAACTTATGATACCCTACAACGTCCATTTCGTTATGATAAACAACGAGGACGTTGGTCAACGGCCGCCGATTTTTATTTTGCCTGCACCAGTCATGCATTCGGTTCGACCGTCTTCTCTGAGCTGCCCGTCTATGCGGTCATGTTTGGTGGTGGTAAGTGATATATCGCGTAGGGGTAAAAGGCAACTCTAATGCAATTAATTTAATTATTTACTGTATAAATCTGTGGCTTGTGGAGCTCTGTACATTTTAATGAGTTGCGGTGTAATATGATTTATAGACATAGCCACTGTCCGGCGCTATTATCTGTTGTGGCATTTATTTTGTTTTGATTCAATTTGTCTTTATTGAGCACGCTTTGTTTTTTTTTTATTATTAATTTTCATTATCAATTTTTAAAATTCAATTAAACTAAACGGCTTATCAGTGCTGGGTTATTTTCGCCTGCGAATTTTCTGCCTTAGTGCGAAACAATTAAATTGTAGTGCGACATATTTAATTTAATGGGTAATTATTTTGAATTAGCCGCTATACTTGTATATATTAAAAATTTTATAGCTTTTTGTGTCTGTTTGTTTTGTTGACACTTTTGAAACTAATGGTTTCAATGACACCTAAAAATTATTATGATGCTATTCTATCGTTGAGTGCCTTTAAGAAATTTTATATTTTGAACCTTTAGACTTTTTCTGAATTTATAAACTTTTACGAAGCTTGAAATAATTTTTTTTTTAAATTCGTTACCTCTAAGCTTGCCAAATGTCTCTTGTGGCCACATGTCAGTTCATCCCCAACTTATGTTCAACTTAAGTCTCCATACCCATACCCATCTAAGATTGATATCTTACAAATACAGGGACTAGTTTTGATTTATATTGACGGAAGACAGACACAAGGACAGTCAGATATATAGGCAGGTTAGTTCAAATCGTCGATCTGATCAAGAATATATATATGCTTTATGAAGTCTAACAGAGCAACTTGTAGTCGAGCCCACTCGACTGCCGCATTCTTTTTTATTTCTGGTTTATTTGTTTTTTCTTGCATATGGCTATCTTATTTGTTCTCACAAATAGCTGACTCCTTTTTCCTAGTGAATAGCTAACTCCTAAAGAATAGCTCGCCTTTTTTCCCAGCGAATAACTAGCGAACAGTGATGCAGTGTTCTACCGTTTGATCTCTGACAATGACATGCCCGGTATTCCCGGTATTGGGAAGTCACTAGTGCATCACCTGTGTAGTTGAACAACGTGGAGACATGTCCGTCTTTCTTTCTGTAACGAGATATGGAAGAATATGCAAATAAAGATCTTCATTAAGCATCTTATAGATTATCTCGAAGTCGATTACACTCTTTGTTATAGATTTCTTATACGGAATAATTGTTAGGTAATAAATATATAATTTTCGAATGTAGTCCCAGGAGTACCCGACCTGCGAGAATTATGTAAATATTGCAGAAAATTTTAAAAGAAATTTCACTTATCAATCCATTTATGAAAATATCGATTTTTGTTGATGAAACATTATCACATGGTTCACTTAACTATTTGGAAAAAGGTGTGGAAATGTTATGGCTATCGAGCTAACAGGCTTTTAGTTCTTGATCCACATCATCTATGTCTGCAAACGAAACTAATTGGATGTCTTTTTTATCTGACCACAAAGCAGCAATCAAATATCTAAGGTTCTGACTTTTTTCCTCCGGAATGGTCCGAAGTCGAGATTTTTTGGTTCTTAGTCATAAGGATGTTAAACAAAGAACGTGATGGACTGGAAATAACTGTTTAATTCACATTGTATGATAAGAATTGAGAAAATATTCTGGAAACAATTGAATACATAATTTTAGAATCTGTGAAAAAAAGGCTATTCGAAAAGAAATGTTCCAGTCAACAGAGTTTGCTGCTTAAGGGTACCAGACAAGTAATCACCGGTTAAGATATCAGAATTTCCGATTACGACAAGAAACAATTCAAAAGTTTTTTCATACATATGGATCGAGTCTAGTCGACTTCGGATCGACCGTCCACCCTTGAACCCAAAATTTATTGTATATGACGGATATATTTCTACCTGGATCCGAGTGAGATAATATATTAATATAAATATAAAGTTATTCTAGCTAAACTAACAGCAAACATTTTCATAGTGAAAGGCGGAGACAGAAGATCCGAAAAACATTTTCATCGATAACGAAAAATTTTAAAGAATTCTTAGCCTTCAAAAATTGTATGAAATGATCCAATGATTCTTTCGGTACAATCAAATGGGTTTAAATCTTCATATTTAATGAAACATGATCTCAATAGTTATCGCTTAAAGGCCGAATGGCTTTTTTTTTGGGGTGTAGGTATTTTTTCTTTGCTGTCGTTGTTGTAGTTGTTGCAGGGGGTTGGTGAATAGGTTAGTGAACTGCCTTTTCTTCATAAAAATGAATAACCAGCATTCGCGCATGCCTGTTCCCATGATTTTTGAGACGGTCTTTGAAGCGGCTGGAAAATAAGCCGACCTGCCAACTTTCAACCGCTGCTAAGTTGAGGTCCCTGTGGACAGTCGATTCAACATTGAAGTAGTGCTTCATACTGGCTTACTGTAAAGGTGCGTTTGTTCTGCAAGGATAGCTAATTTTTGCTGCACAAGAGCTGCGCCTCTTTCTCCGGCACGTCGCCTATGGCTTGGATAAGCTTCCTATCCACATTAGGGCCCTGGTAGGTAACCTTACATGGCCGTTATAAAGGGGTACCGTGGATATCGCAGGGGGGGAGGGGAAGTTAGTGTTGCTGCTGTCGACAGATTATCGATTTTTCTGGCGTTAAAATTCATTTTCCGCCCAGTCAGCGAGAACAGCCACCTGCGATTTTGCAGAGGCCATCATGCATACATCACCTGTATATGAGGCCAAGAGCAGGAATGAGTCTGAAGCTTCAAGCGTAGAAGTACCAAGAGCAGGGATGTCTGCTGCATATAAACTGTAGGACGCCTCCTTGTGTTACTTCTGCGAGTGTTGGGTTAGGGTAGGACTGGCTCTAATTTCGGCCCTCCAAGTAGGACCGTATCAGAGCAACGTAGGGCGAGGGTGCATTGAGCAAAGAATTGACAACATTGATTCTGAAGGAGTTACAACTGATGTAGAGAAGGAAAAAAATAGTTCTTGCCGGGTAAACATTGTTTTAAATTATATTGAGCACCAACATCGACTTATTTCCTGTAGAAAGCTAATTTTGTTCTCCCGAATCAGTGCACCTGATGTGGAATACAAATCACGGGAATGGTAAATGTTCATGTACGAACATAGCAAATCGCTATGTCGGATTTTCCGGGTAAATGTGTAACAAAGAAACCCATGTGGGTCTGGTTATGGTCACGGTCACATTTTTTTTTTTTTAGGATGCATGCTTTGTTATTTACATCAATTACTTTGAAAGTGTAAATCGATTATCGGCCAATATTATTATGTTTCGTTTGATTAATGTTACGAGAACTATGGATAGTAGCTATTTAATAAATATAGTTTCTGAAACATACACAAAAGGTGTAACTACCAACACAAATTTTTTTCCTCCACAATATTTAATTGCTAACTAAATATAAAAAATCTCCCAATTTATTTTTCAGTATACTTCCTGCCCGTCTATCTCATCTCAATATTATTCTATGGCGTGCCAATATTTGTTATACAAACATTTCTCGGACAATTTTCGACATCGGGTACAATATCAGCATTTCGAGTGGCGCCCATATTCAAAGGTAACTGCTAAACCAATTCAATAAAAAACTCACAATTAATCTTAAAAACATATTTTTAGGCATTGGCTATTCAATAATTTTGTTGAATCTGAGCTCGCTAACATACTATAGCATCATAGCTGCTGTACCATTAATCTATGCTGCCAATGCACTAAATCCTGTGATACCATGGATGAGCTGTGATAATGCCTGGAATACGGCAAACTGTTCAACGCACGACTACTACGAACTGGAAGATGATTATCAATACTCGCATGCAACGGTGGAGTTCTTTCGGTAGGATATATTTTCGACAATAATGTTTCTATATAATATGTTCAAACTATTTCAGCGCCGTCATACGTTCTACACATGTTGGCTCTGCTCCACTTTCAATATCCTGGCCCATAGTCTGCGGTGTGCTAAGTGTTTGGTTGATTGCCTTAGGCATTGTATTGAAGCGTGCTTCATTTGTAAGTATTTGTATTTTAATTTTACATATTTTTTAGCTAATTTTTTAAATATTTTACAGATTGGCAAATTTCTACGCTGCAGCTGCATTGTCATGTTTTGCTTTTTTATTGCAGTTTTTGTATATCTGCTAATGCATCTGAATGTCAGCTGGTACACTGTGTACGACTACTTCGTGCCAGAGTTTCAATTTAGCTGGAAAGCCATAAATGCCGGTGCACGTTCTGCTATCTTCATTGCCACTTGGCTCTTTGGACCCGGTTGGGGTAGTGTTCTAACTTTGGGCAGTTATAATAGCTTTAGAAGTGATAGTGAACGTCTGACTTATTGGGTCAGTGGCACACATGTTGTACTCATGTTGATGGCAATTATTTGTGGACGCATTGCGCTGGATCACTTTGAGGGTAAGTTTGTGTGAAGAAGGCACCGTAATCAATATATTTGCTGTCCCGTGAGATCCATTTTGATACTATAAATCTCTTCAATTTTTTGAGGGAGAGACTGTTTTGCTACGGAGACAATTTAATGCATATTTTAGAAGTTCACCACCATCGTCGGCAAATTACATAAAAATCATTTCGGATTACATTATGCACATGACCTCTGCATCTGCGACAGGAAGATCTGTTGTATAGATGGAATAGGACCCAAAAGCACTACCCTGGGGTACTCCAGCTAAGACTGGATGAGTGGTTGATACTATCGATCGCACATTATCTGAAAAGTGTAGCCCATGAAAGAACGCAGCATTCATTAGTTGAAGTCCAATAGTTCTAGACACCATTTTCACGAATAGCACAAAAAGTGCAAACATGGGAAGCTATTCATAAAGTAACAAATTCATTTTTAATAATCATTACTAATTAAGTTGCTATTAAAATGTAATTAAAAAACTTAGTAGTGCCTCAAATTCCACAACAAATACTTATTTTAAACAAATTGCTATTACGAAGCAATATTTCTTAAAACTCTTAAATGGTGTATTAAAAATTATTTTATATACTGTAGTATTTTGTGTTCTTGGTATTATGCCGTAGATATTTCGGAGTTTGTCTCATGTAAACTTATGAAAAAGTAACATAAACCGAAACTTCTGTGCGCAATAATCCATATGCATACCACAATGTTTGAAACCAATAATCACCAAGCGGCATTGGTAACATTTTAGTCCAATAGTTGTCCATACTAGTCGTTGGGAAGTTGGTCACAAAGAGATCATGCTGTTAAAAAGCATTAACAAAAAGTAAATTTTCTTTAAAAATTATCTTTAGTATAAGTTAAATAAATACTAACCGCATAAGGGCATGTATGATTTATATTTGTATACGCTGCATATGTGCTATAAATATGATTAACCACAGGGTTCTTCTTTTTTGCACGTAGAAATTTGCAGCCATCGAAGGTGACATTATACAGAAATGGTTTCCAGCCATTTTCGCGTTTTGAAACCGCAAAGTTTGCCTAAGAAACGACTGCAATCTTCAAATACTATAATAAATTTAATAGAAAAGACTTACCGAAATATTTGTAATGGGTATTTGATGCATGCTTGCTTTGAGGGAAATATACTTGAAGCTACGATTAACGGCTTTAATGTAGCAGTAGTCAAATTCCGAAAATGCTGCATCATAAGTAATACACTTAACATTGTTGAAAGTTGTCTTCGCAAAAACCTGTGGAAAATTTAATTACTTTAGCTTTTGATTATTCCAAATTCAACACTTTTAAACTTAATTTTACCATCAAAATAAATTCAGAAATAAGTAAAACCAAATTAGTTCGCATTTTGACGAGCCGAACGTATGAAAATCTGCGTTAATACTGTTTCCGTTTAATTATAAACTGTTGTATATAATAATACATAATTTAGTCATTTTATGTATAAACAACCAAATAAAATAAATTGTTGAAGTTTTTATATTTAGGCTCTGTACCGAAGGTACAAAAGCCTATTGGTTTTGTGCAAATGCATGTAACAGGTAAAAATGATGGTCGAAGACCCCCCAAAGTAATCCCCATTATGGTCAGGAGTTATAGAGAAGTCGATATAGCCATGTCCGTCTGTCCGCCCGTCCGGCTGCCCGGCTGTCCGTCCGTCCGTCCGTCCGTCTGTATGAACGAAAGGATCTCGGAAACGGTAATAGATAGAGACTTCGTGTTTTTTGCAATCGACTAGGACTGCTCCGGAATTTCACAAGTTTATTTTAAAATTTTGACCCTCCCCCCTTCCCCATAAAATCACCCCTTAGAGTAAAAATTTCTTCGGCACAAAAAAATAGAGCACACCAGTATAAAGTTAATGTCCTTCTTAGCCCAAATCAAAAAAGTTCATCAAAATCGGATAATAAATGACGATTTTATACGCAATTGAATTTGAACGACCCCCCTTTTCTTTTCATACATAAAAAAGCACTTATTCGTGCAGTGAGAAGTGGTCATAAGCTTGGTCATAAACTCGGGAAACATTTAATGTGTTCGTTAGGCGACCTGTACTGGTACAGAGCCTCTTGCAAACGGTTACGCCCGACTGAAATTTTCTTACTTGTTTTGTTTTATTTTTGACTAAAACTATTTTTAATTATTTTTTTTTAAATTTTGAGCTTATTCGATAAAATACTACATTTTAACCCCCACCACCCCCAAAATTGGAAATTTAATCGCTAAATGTTCAAAATGGATTGTCAATAGTTTTATAGTCATATTTATTTTATCCAAACGGCTATGTATGTTCCACTAGAAAAATGGATATTGTCAAGATCCAATTCATGCTGTTAAAATACTTTGGCAGCTATTAATGTTGCTCGGGGTTTCAATATAGTGCGAATAGAGAGGACCGGTGATTCCAGGTGAATTATTGCAAGATCTGTCCTAACTCTGACCCTGAAGAAACAACCTATAAAGTACAATCGGCGTGCTTTTTCGAACGAACCATGGGCAATCGCTGATCATCCGCTGGGCTTTGTTTTGCATCACCTGGATGCGATTTCGATGTATTTTGGCACAAATACCCCACAGCTGTACTCTGTACCTCCAGTTGAGTGCAACGGCAAGTGTGTACACAGCTCTCTTGCAGCGCAGGTTAAACTTGTTTCGTCTGTTTACCAGTCAGTAGAGCTGCCTCATTCTGAATCGACAACGAGTGAGCAAGTTTTGAGTGTGCCGCGTGACCTTCAACCTTTTGTGCAGCGTCAGTCCAAGGTATCTGATCTCATTTGCCTGCGTGAGGACGATAACCCGGCAGTGCAAAACCTTTTTCTCCAAAAGCTATACGATAGTACTGTGGCCAATGCCAAATCCAAACTGCAACTCTGCCATAAAGCTCTGTGACTCGGTGCTGCCTACAATTCTTGTACCAATCAGTCTTTCCATGTATAACGATAGCGAGGGCAGAATTGTGCGAGTTGCTCGAACTTGGCCATTGGAAGTATTTTGAATAAATCATTCTCAAATCTTCATAAATATTGATTATAACAATTTTGATTTTTAAATGTTGTGTTATTTATTTGTTGTATCTTCGTGCATGACCGAACCGGTCCAAAAGGTCAATTGGTTTTTAAAAAGATTTTAATTTTCACAAATTGAAATGATGTCATCTTGCACACATAATATTGTTGATAGGCTTTTGAAATAAAACCAATATTTAGGGTATCCATATTGCTAAGCCACCATACGACAACCTGGCAATTTATGACTTTTAACAATACTAAATTAAATTTGGCTTCAAATAAATACTACAGCTTAAAAATATCACAAATAAAATATCTCTTTAGGCGGTTATAGGTTAAATAAATTTCAGTTTCCAAGAAATCCTTTAGACTTGTTTATTTTCCATTCAGCACTACATATTATGTAAGAACAACATATACAGAAACTTCTGTGCGTAATAATCCGTAGGCATACCACATTGTTTGTAACCAATATTCACCAAGCGGCGTTGGCAACATTTGCGTCCAAAATGTGTCGACATTACTCGTTGGAAAGTTGGTCAACAGAAGATCGTGCTATTGTGAAAGAAAATCGTTACTTATTTTTCCCAAGTATAAGCTAAATTAATGCCTACCGCATAGGGACATGTGTGATTTAAGTTTGAATATTGTACAAATGTGCCATAAATATGATTGACCACAAGATTCTTCTTTGTTGCACGTAAAAATTTACAGCCATCGAAGGTGATATTATACAGAAATGGTTTCCAGCCATTTTCGCGTTTCGAAAGCGCAAAGGTTACCTAAAAGACAAACTTAAACTTCAAATTATATCACACATATAATAGAACCGACTTACCGAAATATTTGTAATAGGTATTTGGTGCATGCTTGCCTTTATAGAGATATATTTCAAACTTCGGTTAACGGCTTTAATGTAGCAGTAGTCAAACTCCGAGAATGCTGCATCATAAGTAATACATTTAACATTGGTGAATGTTACTTTCGCGAAGACCTGTGCATATAGTTAAATTATATTAAATGCAATACATTAAATTCGATATTACCAATATAATCCAATGCAATACAAAAATTATTAACGAATTTTTAAATAACATTTCAACGAGCTGAACTTCGAAAAATTTGCGCTAATACTAAGCATAAAATTATAAAATCATTAGTTTAATAGTCGTAATATGAGATCACTTTTTACTCTCCACAAATTACATCAAATTACATGCAGGTATAAATATTTTTACACACTGTTTGCAAAGCTCTAAAGAAAGCATTGAATACTTAATAAAGAGTATGATTTAATTATTTTTATATGGGAGCGGTACTTTCTGGTGGCCATATCGTGACTATTATGTTATATATTAAGCTTCTAAACATAACAAGTCGCCATACACAATTTCAGTTCAATAAACAGACAGATAACCTGATAGACAGACAGACACACGAATATTGCTAGTTCGACTCATCTCGTCGAGCTGCACAAGAATATATTTACTGTACTATATTTGGTCTCCGATGCATCATTACATACGTGTGTAGAGTATAAAAAAATGTGCTAACCTTATGGAAAATATTATTGTAAAAACTATTGTATAATACTTTTGTTGTTGTTAAAATCATTGAAGCATACTCAAAAGCTTTTAAGCGATTTAATATTGATATATATCTTGATGGGATAGATATTTGAACTTATAAATGGGACTCTATCCCAAAAATACCAAAAGAACAATTAATACCAAATATATCAGATCAGCAAATAATACGTATATTTTGTACATCTTAAATATTGGCGCCTTGAATTAAAAACAAGCAAAAAAAAAAAAAACTCACTTTCGGACACAGAGAGCAGAGGTCCATTTAACCTCATCACCTCCCTTTTGGGATAACCTCATAAAACCTCAAAATTCGAGGTCAAAGTCTTACCACGACTTCTTTATGATTTTGAGGTCGCTGAAACCGAATCTGAAGTCAATTTAATCCCAAATTTGACCCCCACATTTTGAAATAAAGTAAAGTTCTAATCAAGAAGTCTTACCATGAGTACTTCATGTTTTTGGGCTTGCTGAAACCGAATTTGAGATTCATTTTACCGCATAATCTCACGTTTTTGTGATAGGTTCAAAAAAACTCAAATTTCAAACCCATCATAAAGGATATAAGTCATAAAAGCAATCTGTATTATTGAAAAATATCACATAGTTGAAGACTCTTCAAAACCCCAAGTAATCAAAGACAAAATTTCCCATAAACCTAAAACCCTATAGCCTCATAGCACAGCAACGCCATAACCGAGGGAATAATTCATAAGCAAACTGTATTCATTCTTTAAATTCTTCTTGCATTGTCCTGCATTCAGGGCATCTACTCGCAGTGACTGCGGGCAACGGAGTAAGCTCGTTATCCGGCTGAGTCCCTGGATTATGGTTTTTAAGACTATTCTATATGGCAGCTCACGCTTATGCTGCAAATGAAAATAGGACTTGATCCAATTTCTAACAATTAGTTCTTTCAAAAAAAGTTGTACTAATTGTTAGAAATTTGAACCTGTCCCATTTTTATTCGCTGCGTAGGAGAGCGAAGGATGCGTCATCCATGTTGAATAAGCTTCATGGCAGGCGCAAGTAAGCGTTTTAGGATGCAGAGGGTCGGATCCCAAGTATCGGCGACTAGTCAGGGTGGAAAGCGGGCCCGCTGTCGTCGTCATCCAGCGACCGGTGACTTGGAAAAATATATCTACTGTACCACTCGTATAAAGAAATGAAGCTGAGGTCAGGGAATCATGAAGTTCTGAATTGTAGGGTAGGACTGTAGTGCAGAATTTGTCTTTATTTGAAAATTTTGGGGTTAACTTTTGAGAACTTTTTTGAGGTTATGTCAAAAGTCTGACGTAATGTGGTTAAATATGCGTCAGATTCGGTTCAGCGGCCCAAAAACGTAACGAAGTAATGGTATGAGTTATAAATCTGTTTTTTTTTTTTTTTTTGTTTATTCTAAAATTTTGGTCTCGAGTTTTGATATTTTAAAATCCTGAGATGATCCGCTACAATTATATGTAGGCTATCCATATTGACATGACTCACCCATTATTTGTAGCTGTCATCAACAACCTGCCCAATTCGAGACATTTGTATGCGAAGTAGCCTGGTAAAATTTATCAGATTAAGGTCCATTTGTGACAAAACGACATAGAAACGGGAGTATCAGCTTCTTATTGATCTTGACTTTTGTCATTCGAGAAAGGGCTTTACTTCTTATTTGCTTGCGCAGCCCAAAAAAGCATCTGTTTGCAAGCGTGATTCTTCGCCTGGTCTCCAGGCTGATGTTGTTGTTGCTGGTTATTTCGGATCCAAGATAGACGAAGTTTTCTACAACACTGAAGCTGAAATTCTCCATCGTCACTGAGCGTCCAAGAAGCAACGATGGCGTGCGAAGGCACCAAGTACTTCGTCTTGTTCTCATTTACCGCTAGACACATGAGCTAAGACTATTTTTCATTCTCTGAGAACACCTTTCTGACTCGCTGTTTCTACGTGCTGATGAGCATTGAGCATTGATCGAGCCCGACATATTCTGTATGTACGGGCACTGGCGTAGGATATGTACCATCAGCAGATTGAAAAAATCGCACGACTGCGCTTCACTCTGCCTGAAATCTCTGTTTGTATTAAAGGGGTCGGAGAGGGTTTTCCCCTTTGTGTATATGATAGCGCCGTCATGCAAAGAGAAACGATCTTTGGTGATCTTTGTTAAAGATGTGTTGCGCCAAGCCTTAAAGTCGAAACACCTGAAACTTCTTTTGAACAGCAGGCTGACCTTTAGGAATCACATTCCTGCAATTGTTGTTATCTGTCGTGCCATATTAAGAACCTAAAGCTTGTTAAACCAACAGTTTAACTTGACAGGAACTGTATTCTCGAAGACATGCCACTAGGTTGAGGGTTAACTCCAAGAAGTTTTGCGTAAGCTGTAGAAATTTCGAAGAAGAAAAACCTTTTTAGTAATGTCTATGCTAATCTCCGGCACAAAGTAGCAGAAGATTCGACTTATTCAATCGAACTTCTTACATAATCTCATGGATATATGAGATATAAATGGGAATAAAGATGTATCAAAATCTTTTAAAATATAACCATATAATTGGTTAACGCTTTATATTGAGTTTCTAATTTTTTTACTTACTGCATTTGACAATTATTTTTGAAGCTTAACTAAATAATTACTAAAATATATTTTACATACTATTTTTGATAGATCACGTTGGACTATTTCACATGCATGTCGAAGAGGAACACTATATGCAATTTCTGTATCTCTGCTATGCCTATCTCTTTGGCAGTTTTACTAGCCTGCCGAATTTCTGGTGCTTTATATTCTTCGTCATGCTTTTTATGGCGGAGTTGTGTGCTTTGGTAGTCTTACAATTTGATTAAAATAAAAGGAAAATATTCTAAAAACTATTTTTTCTTTTTTTCAGGTCATACAAATGCTTACGGTGCTGACAGCACTCTTTGATGAACATGAACAGCTGCGTTCCATGAAAACGCGTATTACAGTTGGTCTCACCGGCTGCTTTATGTTGATCTCCATCTATTTTTGTACGCAGGTATGTATTTCTCTCTCAACAATTAAACTTTCAGTTCATATATCTGCCTTTCAAACTTACAGCAAGGCTTCGATCATCTCGACGTGTTGCCACATCTTGCGCTACTCACACACGTAATTATCTCCGCTGTGCTGCTGCTGATGGCCACTTGGATTTATGGACGTGAACGCTTTCAATGTGATCTGCAGTTTATGCTCGGCAAAACGATCTCAAATATTAAAATATTTCTCATGCGTTTCGTTACACCAGCCTTTTTGCTGATCAGCATTGTAAGTATAGAATTTTTAGAGTCCTTAAATATCTTAATACCATTTATACGTTTGCAGTTACAAATAGTCTTTCTGCTGGAGAGTTCTGCGCCATCGCCAGCACTGGTCTGGCTCAGTCAGTGCACTGTCTACATCGTCGCTTTTGCTTATATGATCTATAAACTAAGCCAGACCTCGGGCATGCTGCGCAATCGTCTGCGTCAATGTTTTGCACCACACGACTGGCATCCAGTGGATGCAGATAATCGCCGTTTCTACGAGGAGGTTATGGGCACCTCGGAGATGCTGGTCATCGATAATGCCAATTATGCTTGAAGCGTGTTCTAGAATTATTGAATTTACTAGTGCCTAAGCCAATGCGATTTTTTTATTTATAATTAGATATATAATTTTTTTCTTATATACGATACACATGTGTCAATTTATGGCTTAAGTCTTCTATTTAGTGTTTAGATTTAGACTTGCAAGATTTTGGAACAATTTTTTTAGGGAATTCTATCTATGCTGCGAATTATAAACATTTTATGAAGCATAATTTGTACTAAATATATTTATTGTTAGACATTAAATATTGATTTAAAAAGTCGTGATATAAATATACGTATTTGACAATTTAATGTAGAATCAATGAGTGATTGTTTTTGGATATTTATTGGAAACGCGGCTGTCCTTAATTATAAAGTTTGGCCAAATGACAATTAAACATTGATGTGAAATATCTAATATCTATATTTTCTGATATGGTGCCTATGAAGGATTTTATGTAACGTTGATCTATCCAACTATAATTATTGAGGACATTCATCCCTCTACTTGCCAAAAGCACCCTCTATTGCATATATGTATATCTACTTCTAAGCTCTTATTTAACAAACTTTAAATTTTTTTCTAGCCTCAATTTCAATGAAATATGACAGTTCGAGGTCACGCAGTTCAACGGCGATAAAGAGTATATAATGGATCTAATCGATAGGTCTATATTAGCCTTTAAACAGTGCGAGGAATTATGCGTCAAGTTGCAAGTGCTAAAGGATCGCAATGAGAATGATAAAACAAGTTTGAACTAATTTTAATTGTTTATTTTAAATATTAATTAATTATTTTTTTTTAAGAAACAGTTTTGCTTACAGAAATCTTAGAAAGGGAGGCTAAAAGATGCTATTTTAGCTAGTCATCAGTTTTCCATTTAAATTAGTAACAACAAATTGAAAATAAGCGGCAAACGTCGTATTAGATATGGTTCAAGGACAACATACACGTTTCCTGCAGCATCATTAAAAGAATAAACACTCCAAAGCATCTTCTCTAAGTTAGCAAACTTAATTTATATCAATTGCCTATAAACAATACATTTAAAAGAAATTTGTAGCAAAATTTCATATGAATACAATAAATTGGGGTCAAAATTCTAAGAAAACTGGCCCTTTTTAGTGGGGTTGAAGCATATATTTAATACCAGAGCTCGCAAAAAAATTGTCCCTTTTTTACACATTGTCAGTAATAAACCTTTCGCTTGCAGACACAATTCGAAACGGTCTTGAAAAAACACTCAAACATTGTTTTTGCTCGACTTGCTCTTCGCTCAACCAACGAGCGGTTTGGCTTGCTGACTCTGCTCATGGGTTCACTCAAGACCCATTGCTTCGTAAAAAATCTGCAAACGGTCTTTTGCGCATTTTATGTGTATTGCGTATGTGGATAAGCAAACAGCAAGTATACATGAGATTATGCCTATTCTTCTCACCTTTCCTCTACCATGCTTTACCTGTGATGAAATATCTAAGGAAGCAACATAACATAAGGCAAACGCAATAGAAAAACAAGTAAGGAAATTTCAGTCGGGCGTAACCGACTGTAAGAGGCCCTGTACCAGTTCAGTTCGCCTAACAAACACATTAAATGTTTCCCGAGCTTATGACCAAACACATGACCACTTCTCACTGCACGACTAAGTGCGTTTTAAAACATGTTTTTATGTATGAAACGAAAAGGGGGGGTCGTTCAAATTCAATTGCTTATAAAATCGTCATTTATTATCCGATTTTGATGAACTTTTCGGATTTTGGCTAAGAAGGACAATATCTCTATACTGGCATACTTACTTTTTTTTGTGCCGAAGAAATTTTTACCCTTGGGGGTGATTTTATGGGGAAGGGGGGAGGCGCAAGTTTTTAAAATAAACTTGTGAAATTCCGGAGCAGTCCTAGTCGAATGCAAAAAACACGAAGTCTCTATCTATTACCGTTTCCGAGATCCTTTCGTTCATACGGACGGCCAGACGGACAGACGGACATGGCTATATCGACTCCTCTATCACTCCTGACCATAATGGGGGTAACTTTGGGGGGTCTCCGACCATTATTTCTACCTGTTACATACTTTTGCACAAACCCAATAGGCTCTTGTACCTTCGGTACAGGGCCTAAAAAAGACCTCTTTCGCGCACAGTTTGCTCGATTGGTTCAGTAGCTGAGCGACGAACGAGTCTGTCAGTGTCTGCTCAAAAAAGTAGGCAGAAGTGTTTTCGGTGCAAAATTGCACTTTGCCTACTTTCAGGTTAACTTTCAAAAATGTTGCCGAGAAAAGTATGCTGCAGTAGGCAGCTTTGAAAAAATAATGTTGCCTACTTATTTGATCATACACTTTCTGCGCACTTCTGCGCTCCTGTTACTTTTGTAAGATTTTTGGTTTGGCAATTTTTATTTTTCTTAACCAAAAATGCGGCAGTAAAAAATGAATACAGAAATTATGCCGTCTGGCGGAATTTGAATATCTCGGAGACTATAAGAGATAATTCGTTCAAATTTGCAAATTTAGACTCTCAGATTTTCGCTTTAGATATAGATATATATACTAGATATATGCCCCCACCCCACTATAAGGGGTTGCTACCATACAATAAAAATGGCGTGCATAAATTTAAACTCAAAAATGTTTTAAAATATTTTTTCATTCAATTTTACTAACTTTTCTTTTTTACTTTAAGCAAATTTACAAATAAATATATTAGATCTTACATTAAAATAAAAAAAAAATAATACCAAGCTATTTTAACAATATTATTTACAAAATGGAAAATATAAATAGAGAATATTTATTTTAATAATTTTACTCCAATTAATAGTTGCGGACGTATATTCATCAGGCCTTGGTCCTCATCGGTGTAGCTTTATAGATTTGAAGAGATGAGAATAAAAACAAAATTAATTTAAAGGTTTTTGTTATGAGTTATTATACAAAAAAGAGATGAATATAAACAAAGAGTATGCATAAAAATCTATTTAAAAGGATTCAGGACTTTTTGAAGTCGTGAAATGACTTTTTTGCATTTTTCTGTTTTAAAATAGTCAAAGAGGTATTCACTAAAGTGGCTATAACTAAGAAATTGATTGAGATTCTTAAAGAGTTTATTCTAGGATATCCTTAAGGATAGTCTACGAGAATATGAAAGATATTGCTTCACTAAAATCAATTGTCTATTAATAACAAGATTGATTGTAAATTTAACTTAAATTTTAAAAAAATTATTAATTTTAGAAATGACTTCTGCCAGTTACTGTAACTGTATCTATTAGGGATGCAAAGCTTAGCTCGATGTTTTAATGGCTTTACTATTAACCGAATGAATGCCTACAGCCTGTTGGTGAGTCATCTTTATACATATGTACCAGTGATCGAAAAAGTCTGTCCAACATTACTATAAGACTTATTCGCAATTCAGCTTATTCTCAATAACATACTAGTCCTTATCTACATATTCTGAGTATTATGAATCTCATGCAATCATCAAAGCATTGAATTCTAATAAATAAGCATTAATCAATTAAAAATTCGCTTGAAAATGAATTACATTTTTATTTTGTTTTCAAAACAAGAGCAAAGCTAAGAAGAATCTATACTAAGTATTTTTTAATAATGAAATGTAAACAACAAACAAACAAAAACAATATTTTCAAAGCTCTTTAAAAAGACTGCGCCGCCGTTACATCTATGAGATGTACATAAACAATAATTAACTCACAGATACAAATGCAATCACAACGCCGCAGAGCAGCAACATTGACATTGACATACGCCACCACTATAATCAAAAACTATATAGTAGTATATCAAACATATATGTAGAATACTTGATTTTGTATCCGTAGGCATGAAAACCCAAATAACCGCAAACTTGTCTGCTGCAGATACATTTCTTTGCCGTCAGTCAATGTGGCCGCACTTTTATTCCAAATTGCTCCCCGTTCTATTTTCGAATTACGCTCGGAAATTTACTCGAATAAAGCTCAATTATACGACAGATGCAATGCAAATCGCTTCTGCAGCACTCAGCTGATCTGCTCATCTACTATATAGCAGCCATAGACTATCTGCGGTATTTATGTATTCAGTTCGCATCGAGGCCTCACAGTCTGATGGCGTTGCATCTTATAATTAGTCGACAAATGATTTATTCCAAGCCTTATCGGTATTGCAGTCGTATTTAATTGAAAGGAAATATTTAATATGTGCACAAAATATATATTTGCAATCTAACATAGCGAAATAAAAAAGTGAAATAGATCAGTGCAGTGTTTTGCGTTAAAAAAGGAACAATTTTAAATATTTCACAAAATTAAAGTGCAACAACAACGTAGTTAAATAATATTAAAAAAGTGTTTATAAATAGAAACGCAGTGTTTTTTCGTTTTTTTTTTTTTTTTAAGTTTATTTGAATATACTAAATATGGTCTATGAAACGTCATATGAGAGCGGGCGCAAGCCATTTCGCTCGGATATTAGACGCGGCAAATGGGCAGATCCGGGTGATTTTATCTATGCGTGCATGGGGCTTGCCTTTAAGTTGGATATGTTTACTGTTTCATCCTGGTTCTTATTCGAAATGGCAGGCGGTAAGTGATTAAGTGTAGAATAGAATAATATAACAAAATATTTTTATACATTTATGCTGAGTCTATTAGTTTAATAACAGCCAAAAGTAGCAGATACTATAAAATATATATTTAATGGACAATAAAAATCAAGGCGACCCTCTGTCTGTCTGAACAATGAGATTTCGTAGCCTAAATGTGATAGATCTGTGCCATCATTCCGAAGTAGGTGTTATTGATTTGTTCGGAACATTGAAACACAGCTCAGAGAGATAATTCATAGATGTGATGTCGGCAGTGAAGGTCTAATAAGCACCGATTTAGCATATTCTTTTTAATATTTTCAATCGGTTTTTTATATTCTTATTGAAATATAGTGCGATTTAGTACAAGTGTATTAACAGGATGTCCAAGTGCCTCTACGACTGTAATAATTAAATAAATAGCCGACAAATCAGTAATTCTCCACTTTTTCAAAGCTTGACATAGTCTTTGGGTAATGAAATTATTTTTGCTCTTGATGGTCCAAGTTCTTTCGTCTCCATTATTTTAAGTTTCGGATCATCTTGTGTTTTCATTTCGCTTACTGACGACAAGAAAGTTCTTTAAATTAAATAAATAAAACATTAAATTTAATGTTCGTTGTTATGAGAACTGAACCTAATTGACTTATTTCTTTCTTCAATTTGTTTTCGCTTCCGTCTATATAGAGCATAAATGAGTGCGATAGCGAAAGGATAGTCCAGTTTATTAAAAAAATTAATTGATATTTTGGTCATTAGTAATAAAATCTAATCCAGTGATTGGAATATGGTTCAAAATAAAAAAAAAACGTAACTAATTTTTTTTACATACATTTTTTTTTACTTCTGGCTCAAGTTGGAACCTCTAAATCAAAGAGCAAATAACACATTGTGAAACTGCTAGCTCTCCCTCAAATGGTATAGAAATGTTGCTCTTGAAACTCTAAAACACTCTACAGGAACTGGTGAAAACCCAAAACCAAATGTTCCAAATACTTATTTCACTAAAATGAGTTCCAAAAATAATACTATAGAACGCCAATGGCGTCACTTAACGCAAACTCGAACTAAGTACTTTCCTGGCTGATAACGAAGTACTACTTTGTGAGAATCATCTCACTAATTAAAACCATTTTTTTACGTATTTGGCGTTACAAATGACCCGGTAAAGTTCATGAAGGAACGGGTGTATTACTTCGCTAACGAAATAAAACAATTACTTGTTAGAGCCGTATTCAAGGAAACTACGAAAAAATATCATTCTCAGCATTCAGGTTTTCCATAACTGCAGACTATTTTAAAAGGTTTTTCAACCGTCTTAAATCTCCATTTCTCGCAGCTGGTGATTTTAATGCCAAACAACCACATTGGGGCACGATATTGGCTAACTCCAAGGGAAATTAATTATATTACCCGCTCTCCAATCCAAGTAATAATTTGGATTTTGTCTCTTGTGGACAGTCTACGTACTGGCCAACGGATCGAAGGAAAATTCCAGACATCTATTAAGTCTGGAATATTTCTTGGATTTGTTGGCCAGCAATTACTCGAAATATCTTTCGAAATTTAATTCAAACTCAAACATACGACGAATGCGGCTATGTTTAAGCTTCTCGAGATGCCAATATAAACTGACCTCCAAAAGTACTAATTAGCTTCCATACGAAATATATATAAGAGCACCCTTAATGCCACAATGAGCTCTGAAGTTGATATCTAAGCCTCAATAGACAACTTTAAAACTCAACCCTAATAATAAAATTGAAGTCCTCAAGACATAATATACATCCCGTAAGTAACAGTGAAATAGAGCGTTTAGTCTCTGTAAAAAGAAGATTAAGGGGAGAATTTCAGTCAGCTAGATCTCCCGAATCTAGCAATAAGCAACGACTCAAAATAACAAAACGTAAATCAGATAGACCTCTTATGTTTAAGGAAAGTGTATCCCAAAGACAATACATCGAAAGTTTACCTCCAATTGGTGGAAAGCTCAGAAATTTATTAAACCTCCGATCGATTCAGACTCACATTTCTGGATACTGGGCTCGTAGTGAAGAAGATAATGCGAATGTCTTTGCAAATCTCCTTTTTGAGTTCAAGCCTAATGTACCCTCAAAAGGGTTTTTTCTGCCACAGCTACAGAATATCGCTTACCCTACTACTACTGCCCTCAGAATACAATTCAGAGAGCTTAAAAGTGTGGTGTCGAATACACTAAACGCAAAGAAGGGCACCAGGGCACGATTTTATAATAACGAAAATGATAAAAGAGGTTTCCAACTCAGCTCTTCGATTATTAGTTAAGATCTTCAATGAAATATTTCTCACTGGCTGCTTCCCAACGCAATGGAAATTGTCCTCGATCATAATGATACCAAAGCCAGGCAAAGACAAAACACTGCCAGAATCACACAGCCCTATAAGCTTGCTCCCATGCTTGTCAAAACTATTTGAAAAAGTACTCCAACACAAACTCAAAACACATCTGGAAATTAATAATATTTCGAGAAAAATACGGTATTTTGAACAAGTGAACTAGAGCTCTGCATGTATATATTCTGTTTGTAGAATGTACCGGTGTACATGCTGTACAAACCGAATAATGAAGAGAAGCACAGCTTACCGGATTCTTCTTAATGATTCTGTTTAATCACTTAATATCTTTTGAGCTGAATAAATAAACAAATTTTATCCAATAGACTTTGTAAACAAAAAAGAAATTACATGAGGTCAAAAAGTTGACAACCGGTTTTACGCTTTCTTATATTCTTATATTCTCCATTTTCGACTGTCTCTTTACGAATGTCGGTTGGTAAAATTTCAAAGCAATTGTTTTGAATTTCTATTTTGAGTGAAGACTGGCTCTGACTCTCGCTATTCAAATGCGTGTTGGCTGAAGCGTAACTCAGAGATAGATTTACGATATTAAATAATGAAACGCTTAACTGAAAAAATTTCGTTACTCGCGAAGGTCTGTTGTCAGTTGTGTGTAGTCTCTCAACAGCTGGCAGTATATCTTCCAGTTAGTTGTGTCTAAAATTTCGAATAGCACTGAACGAAAGTACGCGTAAGCCAAATCGCGGTATAACGTATTTAAATAAATTTTAAAAAAAAATATAATAAATCGGTGTAATTTAAAATAAAAGATTCTGTGATAAATAATATAATATATAAACTATTGTATATTCTTATAAATAATGGCTTGTGAGAGCTCACATCAAACAGGTCAAAAGCCCTTCTGCCCGGATCTATTACGCGGTCAATGGGCCAAACCAAATGACTTTATTTACGCTGTTTTGGGCTTGGCGCTCAAGACAGATTTAATGTTTACATATGTATTTAGTATGCTTGAAATAGGCAGTAAGTGGAAAATTGCAAAATATCTTATAGATACATTTATATTTTCAGATACATTTGTATCTGTTATTATTTATTTTATAGAGCAAAATGCAAAATTTTTTTTTAATTTTTTTTTTATTTGTTTCTGTATTTAATATTTAATTTGGCTTTATGTTCCCCGCAAATTTTGTATAAAATTTCAGAAAAACAATTAGTTTAACTACTCTTTTTAAATGAGCGCATGCAAAATATATTATAACAAAAAAATCCGGCGAATATACTCATATAACGTAACATATGTACTCGTGTATTAACTCACACAGCTTGTTTAGAAACCAGTAATCAATTCCAATAAAAAACGGAAACGACAAATATTAGTTTTAATTTCATATATTAAAAACTTTACAACGTTTTGCTAAACAATTTATATAAAAAAAAAAACATGAAACATTTTTGTTTACTTTTTTATAAAAAAAAACGGTTTTTACTTTGAAGTCAGTTTCACTGTCAGTAAATTAATAATTAACTAAATCAATGAGCTCATGTTTGTGTTTATTAAAAGAAAAACAAATAAATTGATAAGGTTTCTATTTTGATTTAAAAAGTGCAATCAATAATTTTAAGTTCAAGTTTTTTAGTTCATTTTGGATTATCAATTTGGAATTCTATAAAATTCCCATTGAAAATTTATAATTTCTATAAAAATATATTTTTACTTTACTGATTAAACAATATGCATCAGTTTCATCTTTTTTTAATGCAGACTCGCTTAAATTTCTTTAAAATCTTATTAAGTTTGTATGTATTTACCGAGATATCACGCCGTAGTTTAAATAATTAATAATAATTAATTAGTTAAACATAAGAAATTTCACTAACTTCTTAAAAATATTATTTTTCTTTTCACAGTTTCATCAATGGTTCCAAATTTATTGTGTTTGGGTCTCTATTTAGTGCCGCTTATGGTTATACAGTCGTTCATGGGTCAATTTGCCAGCAGTGGATTTATATCAGCATTTCGTTTATCGCCATTTTTTAAAGGTAAGTCTTCACCTCATGTTTCTAAAATATTTATTAACCCTTTTTTCTAAACTTACTTTCAGGCATCGGCTATGTCAGTCTTGCTTTAAATATTGCCATGCTGCTCTATTATAATATTTTTGCTGCAATACCCTTTCTATTTCTCTTCAACTCTTTTCGTCCTACATTGCCCTGGAGCTGTGAGGGTTGGGCTGAATGGAGTCAAAATTTAAATGAAACTGATAGACTACATGTAAGTAAAAACGGATTAACACAATACGTTTTTCGATAAACAAGTCTTAAGACTAAATGGCATAATTTTTAGGGCACACACGTAGTGTTAAATTTTGCAATAGACCCTCCACAATTTGTTTCAGTGAACTCAGTTCGGAAGAGCGCCATTTTTTGCATTAACTTAACGAGCATAGTTACAGCGCTGTATCTTGGAATATTTTGTAGTCATGAAAAATATAAATTCCAAAAAAATTCAGACCGATCTGACCTCGTCCAATGGTACCACCCAATGGTTGCACATAATCACACGCAGATGATGTATTCCTTAGTTTGTTCTATATCTCCTTGACCACCGCAAAGCTATAAAAAGCAATTATTAACGATAATATAAGAGTTATGAAAGTAATTTTTGGCACAAAGATCGGACAATTAACATCAAAACTATTAAGATTGAAAAAATCTATTGTTCGATAAAAAATTACCGTCATATTGTTGCGTCTTGCATGCGACATCCTAACGCCGAGCCGTTGATGAATTTTCCCCTAAGCTTCTGACGGGAATTGCTGCAGTATTTCCATTATAAAGTTGAAGTTTTATTAAAAATTTACGTGAAATGCTACTCACATGATGTGACGATGTGGATTTTCTGAAGATTATTAGCATCGAACACGAATCGATATGAACGCAAATAATGCGTGGTTCGAGAATGCACTACTGGCCAATAATACTAATTCCACAACCGTTTTGCGTTGCACGATCGACATGGAGTCTCATTTCTTTTCATAAGTTCTCTTGGAAATTTTTTTTTCCAAATGCATTACTGTATTCTCATTTGCATCTCTTATTTGCGATTTATTAATGCAGATTCGATATGAAAGATCCAACTCTAAAAATCGTATCCAAGAATGCAACAGGCTTACTTCATATTGTTACGTTTGAATTCTTGGCTTAAAAAAATTACGCTTTTATATCTTTGCTCAGTAAAAACTGTTTTGCAGTTGCACAACTATTGGCCATGACTCTTACGAGTTTGTTCCCAAAAAATAATTTCATATTCAGGTCAAAGGAAACTCTGATAAACCTATTGTTAAAGTCCTCAAAGACATAGGGTGTAAAATTTTGACACTATAAACTACAGTCCGTCTGTCTCGACCAAAAAACTGGGACAGCCGGTAATTCCACTCGAACTCTATATAATCCTGATAGCAGGATTCATGGCACTTAACAAATCTAACACTGACAAAACAGTTATAGAACCCGTACCGGCCTATATATTTAAAGCCTAGCTAAGTTGCTAGATACGCCTTGCTTTGCTTTTCGGAATTTACAGTAGATCATAGGTTTTTAATAGCAACAAATCTCATCCATTCTGTTTTATTTTTTTTCGCATGTAGGGGGCGTAACACTGTTCAATTATACATTCAATCATATTTCTCACGGCCTGAGCAACTACGCCCCCATTTTTAACGGCTCAATTTACATATGCTCCATAGCTTATTCAACTTCCTAAAATAGTTTCAATAATGAGACGTTTAAACTTGCGTGATAGAACTCCCTTCGGTAAAAACGGGCAAATAAGAGCATAAAGGCTTAAATAACAAAGAAACACTTCGCACAGAAGCTATTGATGAAACAATCTTGTCTTGCCAATTCAGATAAGGTCGAGGAGAAAATATATCAGCGAATAAGCGACCATGCTAGCCATAGAATACAAAACAAATTTGGGAGAAAACCAGTGATATGGCTCTTTGATATAAGCGATCTCAACGCGAAGGCCATGGAGTCAAAGCTGCTATAACCCTTGTTTTAGATTTTGGAGAACGCAATTTTCGAGCCTGTAGTCCTTCTTCAAGATCAATAGCACTATGGTTATCAAACTGAACATTACCGGTATAGGGAAGATGACGGACAATTAGACCATAACAAAAAAAAAAGTAGAAAAATACAATTTTGTAATTCTCTTCCGATGCACAGCTTCCAGAAAGACAACAATTGAGATTTGCGATTCTACAGCCAATTAAAAACTTTTTTGAATAAATTAATTTTTTTATTTTCATATCACCAAGCTTCACAGATAAAGCAAAGAAGCTACACAATTTAAGTTTTAACTATGTGAAAAAGCATCTTAAACTATATCCGAAGTCTCTTAATCTCAAACAGACATCCAGTTTTATATACTCGTATATAGATTAGAATACGAAATTACCATAAATTAACAGCCAGGACACGACGTAGCTTTGTATCGACCTATAAGCCTATTAGCAATATTCTTTAAAGTATTCGAAACAGTATTTCGGCAAAGACTATGCCCAATTCTGGAGAAAGTAAAGCTACTTTGGTTCCCAACATAATCATGGAACCACCCAGAACAATGTTATCGATGTGAGGGGTTGCAACCTAATGGCATTTGATTAAAAGTTCTAAAGCTCAGCGAAAGTCTCAATGAGACAAGCATTCGATTGAGCCTTGCTTGCAAGCCTTTTCTACAAGCTTAAATTAAAATGTTCCAAACCATTCTACTAGTCGTACGCAGTCGTACTTGGAGTTGAGAAAGCATTAATTTCGGTGCGGAGACGAATTCCGCCTATTGCGACGGATGATCGTCAAAGCAGATATGCTAATTTCAGAAGAAGAATCTCTACTAATCGTGACTTATGCCGAAGACATTGCTTGCAACTTCCAGCGATTCCAGCGCTGTCTCAGATATTTTGCAGATTTAGTTTGATGCCTTCGGTCTATGGCTCACTAAGTGGAACAGAGTTTTCAACCCTATAAAGTACTCTTGTTAGGCCAATTAACATTGAAATCCCTGGGGTGTTCACTTTGTGGTCCCACATTTTAGCAAATCGTAAGCAACTGAACTCCGAGTTAAGAATGTATTAACTAGTAGGAAGACAATTCCGCTTGAGTATAAGAAAGAAGATGTTACTACACGGAACCATA
Organism: Leucophenga maculata; assembly: GCA_035044805.1. Taxonomy (NCBI): domain Eukaryota; kingdom Metazoa; phylum Arthropoda; class Insecta; order Diptera; family Drosophilidae; genus Leucophenga; species Leucophenga maculata. The sequence continues at coordinate 129,812 of JAWNNP010000866.1, read as the reverse complement.
TTTAAACTGATTTGGGTATTCGACGCACAGCTCTGCAGCGCAGCTTATAAGACAAATGTAAAGATCCTGTAAACGTTTTAGAGGAAGGTGCTTGGCACTGTCTCCAATCTCTTAAAAATTTCTAAAACTAAATACGATTATATGTACGAACATTGTTTGTCTAAAATTCAAATCAAAATAAACATCTTATCCTAAATTATAGATTTGCAATGTAACTGCACGTGAAGCACCAACGGATACTAATGGAACTGATTATAGTGAATGGAAAAGATATCATATACCATCTGTGCTGTACTTCAGGTATTTAAAAAAAAGCTTCATTAAATTATTTGTATACCAACATGAAATAATATATTTTGCAGACATCATTTTGAAGAGATCGACTTCTATGACTACAAACAACAGGACTTCGAGCTATCATGGTCAATTCTCGGCTGCACATTTTTACTATGGACAATTATTGTCTTCATATTTTATAAATATGCGGAGACATCAAAGGTGCAATTCTGCAAATATTTACCTAAGTTCTTCTATATTTAAAAGTTCTTCTCTTTTGTTTATTAAAGTTCGGCACCATGCTGCGCTATTTAATCTGGTCCACATTAGCATTACTAGTGATCTGTTTTCTGCGCTTCATGTTTCTACCGGGCGCTTTTAATGGCGTACATGAGTACTTCAAACCATCATTAGATGATTTCTTTCGCGGTTTATTCACGATACCAATTTCTACGTTACAATCCTTCGGTGGTGGTTGGGGTACTGTTATAGCTTTATCAAGTTTTAATAATTTCAAGACAGACATTATGAAGCAAAGTTGGATAATCTGCCTGGGTCAAATGTTTATTTACTTGATATTTGGTTTGGTTTCATTTATGCTTGATGCACATTTTGATGGTAAGTTTTGGCATAATGGGTATTAAACTGAAATCTAATTAACTATTTTTTTATTGTACAGCTGTTACAGATGATAATTACTATGCATATGTCGAGAATCATTGGGTCTTGTATATATCAAGCGCTAGTGCACTTGCAAACATCAAATGGGCAAATCTTTGGACTATTATCTTTTATTCAATGCTAATTATGGCTACCATAGTTGTGATGGTGCGTAAAAATAGTATTAACATATTCTTAAAATATTTTTTAACTTATTAACTTTTGCAGTCCACACAAATCTTTGCCATACTAAAAACTTTATTCGATGAATTTGAATTGCTGCGTTCGTATAAACGAGAAACAACTTTTGGTTTCATTGGCTTTTTAGCACTGTTCTCCATATACTTCTGTTCAAATGTAAATAAACAAAACCGATTTTTGATGTATACCATATAAATCTCTTTTGCATATTATAGCATGGTATACTCTATTTCACGGCCATATCAATGGATTCACTATTTGTACAAACCGTACTACATCTATTGCTCATACTCATAGTACTCTGGATCTATGGCAGAGAACGCTTTCAACGTGATATTGAATTCATGCTGAGCAGACCCTTTGCCACATGGAAGGTTAATATTCTGCGTTTTGTTGCACCGGTGTTTCTAATTCTAACTTTGGTAAATAGTATTTTTATAATTGAAAATTTTATAATAACAAATCAATGAAATATTGTTACCTCCTTAGCTGGCCACCCTATTTATTGCTGTATATGAACACTTAATATCAACCGCCGTAGTGCAAGTAATTGCTGTGCTAGTCATTGTACTGCCACTGCTTTCCATACCAACCTATGGTGTCTTTATTATGCTGCAGAATACTGGCACATTTTGCGAGCGTTTGAGACGTGCATGTCGTCCTACAGATTGGTATCCGCTAGATTCGGATGATCGACAGCGTTACGAGGAATCTATAGGCAATATGGATATAACACATCAATTGCGCGAAGTTACTGAGGACATTATGTAGAGCTTGTTGTGTACGAATTTTGAACCAAATTAATTTCTATATGCTGAAATTGAATGTGTATATGATGTTTGTTAAATATGTTTATAAGTTGTGGATCAACATAAGACAGGACGAACGCATGCTTCCGATAGTCGTTTTCTTATTCATAAAGCAACATAAATAATATGTAAAAAGGTCTGAGATCGGGCAATAATTATAAAAAAGGAATTGCAGCTTTTCGCGACCGATATAAAAATTTTAAAATATTACATTCAAAGTTCTTTCAATTACGTGTGTCCTTCAAAATTTAAAATCTTGTAGTTCTGTACTTCCAGAATATATCTTAAGAACTAATGTCACACACAACACATTTTCTTTCATACATAATGCAAGAAGTCAAATAGCCGGTTATATCGACTATAAAAATCTTAATTGTTGTATAGTCAATAATATATAATATATATATATTAAATTTAATATAAGTAAAATAATTTAAATTGGAGATTAATTTGTAAAAGCTTATTTTCATTTTGATCTCAAAATCTAAATACTTAAATTGTTTAAGAAACTGCATCTAAACCAAAAATAAACTAACAGAACGATACAATTTTAATTGTTTTTAATAAATTCTTTTAAATTAACAACCCATGATAACAACCTACTACAAATGGGAATGAAACAGAAAATAAAATATAAAATACAAATGCATATAGAAAGACTATTGTCTAATCTAAATTTCCTAATAGATTAATGTCACACTGCCATTTAATGCACAGCTTTTTTCTAATTGTTTGTCCACTTCTGTCTCCATAAGCAATTGGTCGGCATTAATGCATATATAATATGTACATGAACCCAATACTATATTTGCCCAGAGTCTCTATCTACCTTGGAAACCATTAACAGTATCATAATATGTATTCCCATTACCCGAAACCAAATCTAAGTCGATAGTTAACCCCAATACCTGACCCCTAGTATCAATGACCTTAGATCTTCGGGCTCATTGACCTTTGACCACAGAGGTAAATACCTGTTGACCCACGGGGTCGACACCCTTTAAACCCCGGAGTCAATGACCTTTGGCTACCGGGATCAAAGACCTTTGACGCCAGGGGTTAATGAACTTTGGTCCGCGGGGTCAATGACTTTCAGCAAACAGGGTCAATGACATTTGGCTCATCGGGTTCAATAACCTTGACCCGCGGGGTCAATGACTATGACCCCCGGAGTCAATGACCTTTTGCCCCCGGAAATAATGACCCTTTGCCCCCAGGGTCATTGACCTTTTGCCGCCTTCAGCCACCGTGGTCAATGACCTTTGCCCCGGGATCAAAGACCTTGATCGCAAGTACTGGCCCAGCCGGCCTGCCGACCCTAGTACCTATATATGTTTTTTGACACTTTCCCCGCACTTTACGGATTTCACCAAAACAATTCATTTCAAATTGTCATGTTTGGACGTCTGTTTTGTCGAAGTTCCAAATTATTTTGTACGTTAGCTCCAAGTGATCGTGCTAAGCCCCTTCATTCAGAGTAATAATTGGTCAAGCATGAGATAATATTATTCTATTCTAGTCTCATTGACTTGAGAGATCATATCTAGTGGAACATACCCATACTACGCGACCCCTCCATCCATAGTGACCACCAGTATTTTTTTAATTATGATTTTTATAATCGATTCACCGTCAACTGCTTGCGAATTATAAAGCATTTATATTCACTACAGACAGTAGAATCATTGCATATTCAAAATATCTTAAGTCCTTCTGCCGATCTATGCTAGATTGAGTGCTTCCAATGCACGATTTTCCGCCATTAGGCGTTCATCCCAGATAATGATTTTACTTGCTATCAATACTTTGGGCATTGCTGAATGCGAATAACGATGTTGCATGTCGATTTTTCAGTCACTTGAAGGTTTAAATTTGAAGGCTGAATAAGCTTCTCAGCATTCTTTTAGCAGCGTATCTGCTATCCCAGAAGAATCAGCTGCTACAAAAACTTCGGTCCTCGCACGATCAGTGACTAAAATCAATGACTTGAGTACTGCCTTGCCAGTTCCACTGTGAGCATAGAGGAAAAATAAGACGCCATTAGCATCATCAATTGTTTTACACATCTTTGAGTTGATGATTCAACAGTGGCACACTCATTCAAACTCAATGCATCTCGATCGTATTCACGTTGACGTTCCAATTCTTGATTGAAAGCGTCTTTCGTTCCAGCACATGGTGTTGGGATTCCTAACTTGACTAATAAACCGCTGCACATGATCGATCAAACCTTGATTATGTTTCTGCCCATACATCTCGAAATCAGCTTTCCCTACATTGATATGAATTCAAAGAAATATATCGGACCACGATGCGGTTCACAAGCAACAACCGCAAGTAGAAGCATTCGTCATTCTTCGTTGGAACTGTATAAATGCCATCAGGCACACATTCGGACGATGGATGAAGAGTTCTAGGTGCATTAACGTGGCATTACTCTAAATTGAACTAGTTTAATTGTGAACTAGTTCCATTATGAACTAGATCAATTACGAACTAGTACAATTATGCACTAGTTCAATTTTGAACTAGGTTGATATCTTTTCATTGTGGGTTTGGAAGTTATTGTCGTCTTCTAATCTATTTCAAGCTGTTGATGTGACTACTCTTTTAACTTTTTCTGGCTTTAGATCTCCCAGTTAAGTAGTGCATAACTTGAAAATACTTTGTGCGCTTAAGAGTGTCATTGTTTGAGTTTATATTTAGGGGAACTAGTTTAAAAATTGCCATATTTCTAATTTCCAACGCAATTCGCGTGTAATATAAAATATCAAGCTTCTGTCAATATTTTGGAGCAGTTACACACTTATACAAAATTTTTTTTTAATATATATCTGCTTCTAAAGCATCAAAATCCTGAATTAAGCTTAAAGTAATTGTAGGGGAGTCCATAAACTCTCCGAGGCTAGTTCGTATAGATGGCCACAGTAGTACTTCTATTACAACGAACAGCTATGTCTGTGGTAAAGTATTGTATAGTATAGATCACTTACACGAGGATGACGAATCAGAGCAGCTCTTCAGTCTTATAAACAGGCGAATACTTGGCAGATATCGAGGAAAGCACTAGCCCGGAACTATTTGTTTTCATATATTTTAAGTTTCCATTGTTTTTACGGAATTCCACATGGAAAAACAGTGCAGATAGAACTCTACATTTGGAATAATAATTTGGAATTATTTTATAATATTATTTTTAGTATTTCTCTGCTTTTTAAGCTTTTTGTTTAGCTTAACGCATCATTAGTGAAACGAAATTCAAGATGATGATGGTTAAGCGACTTAGAGCGAATAAGAATTGGCTTAAAGCCGGAGATGTCCAACTTCATATATATACCATATATACCATATATAATAATTCTCAATTGTAAAATGCTGCTAGTCTACATCCAGTGAGTCACATGCAGACACAATATACAAAATATTATGATAGATAAGCGTTCATTAATTAAAAATTCACTTGAAAACAAATTAAGATTTGTTTTCAAAATAAAAGCAAAATTAAAAGGAATATTATTTTTTTTTTTTCTAATAAACAAATGTAAGCAACAAACAAACAAATAAATAAAAACAACAACAAGCAACGCTTGGCGACGCCCCCAAACGACACCGATGGCGATTCATCTATGAACTGAACTGTAATGAAAACAATAATTATCTCACAGATACACAGATGGAAATACAACAACATTGACATTGGCATACGCCTCTACAATCAAATAGAATATTCATATATGCATAATAATTGTATCTGTAGACATGAAATTTATTTACTACTAACCGCAAACTTGTCTGCTGCAGATACATTTCTTTGCCGTTAGTTACCAGTCAACATTTCCCAGTAACTCAGCGTTTGTTGTTTTCGAAAATACTCGTTGGTTTGTGTTGTTTGTTTTCGAAATGCACTTGCACGAAATTTCACTCGAATAAAGCTTAATCATCGGACAAATGCAATATTACTGCTGCTGATAAAATGTGCTTTTCTAATCTCAACTGATCTGCTCTCGTCAGCTACATATATAATAGGTATTATCTGCGCACTTGTTCTCGAACGCGGTACTTAGGCATTCAGTGTGCATCGAAGACCTCACAGTCTGGCGGCGACGCTTCTTGTAATTAGTCGACAAGTGAATTATTACAAACGGTATTGATCGGGCAGCAGAGTCTGTCTTGTCACAATAATAATCTGAAGTAACGAATTTGAAAAGTGTATAAAAGCATTGCAGTGCTTTGTGTTAAAAAAATTTAAAATATTCAAATTAATATTTCACAAATGTCAAGTGCAACAACGTAGCAACAAACAAAAAATTATTTTAAAAAAAGATTGCATTTCCAAAAGTGATAATATTGCATACTATATAAGGCCAGTGTTTTATTTATTTTTTTTTTTTAATATTAAAAATGGTCTATGAAACGTCATATGAGAGCGGCCGCAAGCCCTTTCGCTTGGATACTAGACGCGGACATTGGGCTAATCCTGGTGATTATGTCTATGCCTGCATGGGACTTGCCTTTAAATTGGATATCTTTACGGTTTCCTGGTGGTTCTTCTACGAAATGGGCGGTAAGTGTATTTTGAGAAACAAAATAGTAACATTACTTAGTACATATACGACTTGGTACAATACTCGATCAGATCTACAACTTAGATTATTTTTATTTATTATATTTACTAAAAACGTCAAAAGCAATTATTCGTATAGTCGATTGAACGTCATTCACTGCTATCTGAAAATAGTGTCTAAATAAGAAAGACTTTAGAACGAGGGTAGGTGAGCACTGATTTGTTGAATCAGTTGCTCATGACAAACATGATCAAAAGATTGTTGTACATCCAAGAAAGCAGTGAATTTTAGTACAATCAGGAATGATATTTCAAATATTAAATATAGACAATACTCTATTAAGAAATATTCTTTCGAATTTCTGTGAGAATGTAGGCAGCAGACCTAAGGAGCTCAACAAGACTCGAATGTCAGGCTTACCAGTTTTTAGAGCCATCGAGATTACAGCCAAACCTTTACTAGGAATAGTAAGAAACTACTTGTGAATTGGTCACAAGTAGTTTCTTAATCGTCTTAACCTAAAACTTTTCGCGATATTAGAGCCTTTATTTGTTGTTTAGCCTGCTCGTATGTGACATGTCTGGTTCATTCCATTGAAGAGCAAGATGGAGAAGGTTGATCCAATAACATCATCAGTTGAAGTCAATGTCATGCAAGTTCAAGTTTTAATCAATAGCGGTCGATGCATGTATAAGATGGTAGCAGCTTAGTCTCTCTTCATTCAAAATTCTGCACTCCCACTTAATTCTATAAAATCCAGTTATTCGCAAGTTTGCCTATGAAGTTTTAGGAGGTGTAATGGACCTCATGAAGTATATATATAATCTTTTCCGTCTATCTGTCTGTCTGTCTAAATGAACAACACGATCTTGTAGACTATAAAAGAGATAGCCTTTGAATATATAAACTCGTGTATTCCATCTTTAAACATCTATAAATAACTTGAAGTACCTCCTCCCCTTCAACATTGCACCACTTTTTAGACGTTTTTTAAGGATCCAAATAGATCCAGGTCAACCTGGATAGAAAGAACCTGTATAAGATTTCTCCATGTTATTCGACGAAGAAATTCTAACTTTTTCATGCCTCATTATAGCCTCTATCAGAGGTATGACAAAGTCGTGACATGTCATGTCTTTATTATGCCTCATTATAAAAAGAATTACCCAGACATGAGAAAGGCATGACAGAGCCATGACATGTCATGTCTTTGTCATGCCTCATTATAGCTTCCGTCAGAGGCATGACGTGGGCATGACATAGACATGACATGTCATGTCTTTGTCATGCCTCAATATAGCCTCTATCAGAGGCATGACGTGGGCATGAAATAGACATGGGGAAGGCATGACAGAGGCATGACGTGTCATGTCTTTGTCATGCCTCAATATAGACTCTATCAGAGGCATGACGTGGGCATGACATAGACATGGGGAAGGCATGACAGAGCCATGACATGTCATGTCTTTGTCATGCCTCAATATAACCTCTATCAGAGGCAAGACGTGGTCATGACATAGACATGGAGAAGTTAAACAAAATTCGTCCGTTCTTGTCAAAATGAAACAAAAATGCAAGTCAATGCAAGTAAAATCAATTAATGGTGCATGAATATGGCAGTGGTTAATAGGTGGCTTCTATACATCAGAGTCTTGAAAAGCACCGATAATATGAACAAAGACATGTCACTAATAAACTATTCAACTCCAAAAACTAAACGTTTGTGTGCTCAACTAGCCGAATCGCTTATTGAATTGAATGAGGCTCAAAAGAGACATGATTCGCTAAAAACGAACTACGATACTTTCCACTTTTTCGTTCACCTCACTTTTGGTCCTGAAAGAGCTAAAACAAAAATATTATAGAACATTGTGCCCACAAATTTTATACTTTTTACGTTATTTTCTTGAAAACAAGAAATGAGTTTAAACATTTTCTAAAATTTTCTTTTTTTAAGCGCTAACATCCTTATGGAGGTAGCTTCTTGCGTTCATTAACTCCGAAAATTCAATCACTCGAACTTCTTTGGCACTAATAATTTTTTTTTTTTGAGCTATTTGCAAAACAAACAAAGTTAAAATCTTTAGAGATTTCCGTAGCATCCCATATACACATATTATTCCTGTCTCTCATTCATTCCCACTATTGATAATTGTTGGCAGTGATGCGTTGTGATGATTGCGAAGATTATGTGTTATTTATTCGCAGTCCTAAATCTTAAATATGAAGATCCATATTATGACGATTTCCGAAATCTGAAAATGATTGTGTATTATAAACAGTTACTCCACTCCATACAAATCTAACCTTCACATTTCGGTTTCCTACGCAGTTTTTCCATGTTCAGCTATTAACAACAAACTAAATCTTCAATTATTCTCAAACATTGCAATTAAACTCTCAATAAACACTTAAAATTATTCAAGCTATGTTCGTAAAAGCATCAAATTTGATGGCGCCAAAGAAGTTTTAAGAACCGGTTTAATTTTTGAAGTCTTATATTCATCACTTTCGACTGTTTCTTTTCAACTGTCAAGCTTCAAGCTTGGTAAAAGTTTGAAGCTATTTTTTTTTTTTTTTGGTACTCATTTCGATTGAAGATAAATTCTTTTTTAACTTGTGCTGTGCATTTGCGCGTTTGCTGAAGCGTATCTGAGAGATGTAAGCCCAACAAAACACTCAACAGAAAAAATCACGATTTACGGAAATTACCCGCTCATCTCGTGAAGGTCTCCTCTCAGTCATGCAGTCTCTCAACAGCTGGTAGCATTTCTTCTAAATAGTTGTGTTTAAAATTTCAAATAGAACTGAACGCAAGTGCGCGCGCGTTTCAGTCATTGCAGAACGTGATTAAAAATAATTAACTCGTTTTAATAATTTTTTTTAAATTTTTATATATTATATATAATACCTGCATATATATATATATATATATATATATATATAAATATATAAAGCAGAAGATATTGCATTGCGCAATTTATTTTGCAGTGATTGTGTGGATAATATAAACTCTAAAGTATTGCTTAAAATAAAAATGGCTTGTGAGAGCTCACATCAAACGGGCCAAAAACCCTTCTGTCCGGATTTATTACGCGGTCAATGGGCCAAACCAAATGACTTTATTTATGCCTGTCTAGGATTAGCTTTCAAATCGGATTTGATTTTTAGTTATTTGTTTTACTTTGAGACACGCAGTAAGTGTTAAATATTTGAAGTGTTCTAAAGTATCTTATAGATACATTAGCGCGTGTAGTTATAATTAAGAAAATGTATAATTTTAATTAATATGTGTTTTTTTTAATTCATTAAATTAAATTCCACTTTTTGCTTTATAATTGTGTTAAATCTGTTGTTCATGTTGTATTCAATTAGTTGGTGGAATTAGCAACAACTAAACTGTTCGAGCACATGCAAACTTAACTTTACTATTGTAGAAAATTATAACTCATATCGTATATAGTATTTCCATATAAATCGCTAAGCTCATTCACTGTAATCAATTTTAATCAAAAACGGGAAGTACATATTAAATAGATTTTTTATTTTTTGTGCAAATAATATTTTTGTTTACTTTTTGTGAAACTGGTTTTTTTACTTTGAATTTAATTTTAAACAAATAATTTAATAAAATTACATTATCAGCAAATTAATTATTTGCATATATGAGCTCATCTCCGTCATTTCAAAAATGCATTATTTAGATTTTATTGTATCAGCTGAGAGTATATTTCATGTAGTCAGCTGTCAAATGCTGTCAAAAATAGCATTCAGACGTATTTAGTTGAAGGTTTCAATGTTAAAGTTTATCAATTTGGAATATCAATAAAACATATATTGTGAATGAGGAAAGAGAATTAAAAAATAAATTATTGTAGCTACGTAGTCAATTGTTTCGGTTTCCATTATATATCAACCAGTCTATCTCATCTGCAGCAATTGTTAGGCCCTGTACCGAAGGTACAAGAGCCTATTGGGTTTGTGCAAATGTATGTAACAGGTAGAAATAATGGTCGGAGACCCCCCAAAGTTACCCCCATTATGGTCAGGAATGAAAGAGGAGTCGATATAGCCATGTCCGTCTGTCCGTCCGTCCGTCTGTCCGTCTGTATGAACGAAAGGATCTCGGAAACGGTAATAGATAGAGACTTCGTGTTTTTTGCATTCGACTAGGATTGCTCCGGAATTTCACAAGTTTATTTTGAAATTTTGCCCCTCCCCCCCATTCCCCATAAAATCACCCCTTAGGGTGAAAATTTCTTCGGCACAATATAGAGATAACGTCTCTCTTAGCAAAAATCCAAAAAGTTCATCAAAATCGGATAATAAATGGCGATTTTATAAGCAATTGAATTTGAACAACCCTCCTTTTCTTTTCATTCATATTCGCGCAGTGGGAAGTGGTCATGTGTTTGGTCATAAGCTCGGGAAACATTTAATATGTTTGTTAGGCGACCTGAACTGGTACAGGGCCTCTTACAGTCGGTTACGCCCGACTGTATTTCCTTACTTGTTTTTCTCTTTGTTTAGTTCATTACGAAATATCACAACATAAAACAATTGTCTAAATAGCTATTAAATCTTTCTGAACAAAAATTATTATTAAAATCAGTTCACATTAAAAAATTGTATAAAACTTAATAACATGTATTGATAAGTAAATTTAATATATGTATATAAGTTTCTTGTAATTGCTTCATTTAAATGTAATTGATTACTCAACAAAATTTTTTTCCCACAGTTTCCGCAGTGGTGCCACATATTATATGCATGAGTCTCTATTTAGTACCGCTTATGGTTATACAATCGTTTATGGGTCAATTTTCCAGTAGTGGTTTTCTATCAGCATTTCGTTTATCGCCATTTTTTAAAGGTAAGTCTGCACTTAAAATTTTTAATAATCTGCATTAACTCAATTCTTTTTTAATTACTTACAGGCATTGGCTATGTCAGTCTTGCTTTAAATATTGCCATGCTGCTCTATTATAATATTTTCGCTGCAATACCCTTTCTATTTCTCTTCAACTCTTTTCGTCCTACATTGCCCTGGAGCTGTGAGGGTTGGGCCGAATGGAGTCAAGATTTAAATGAAACTGAGCGACTTCATGTGAGTAAGATCGACTGTATTAAAATATGTATTTATATATCTTTGAAATCATTTGTAATAGATCTGCAATGTCACAACTGTAATGGAACGTGAGGAAACAATTGTTGAGAATTCCACTGATTATATTGAATCAGAAGATTGGAGTAAATATCATATACCATCTGTATTGTTTTTCAGGTAATTAAAAATTGTACTATATACCGAATTGAAGCATTGCTTGCAATAAAATTGTTTGCAAGTTGTTTGTTAGTTGCCCCTCGAGACTCAATATTTCTTGAGTGTAGGTATTTTTGAGCCCAATAACTTTTAAATGTACGTTTCAAGACCATTTTAAAGGCTTTTGATCATACACTAATAAATAATAAAAAAGTTGAAATTTCGATCACTTAAAAACTTACCGTTAACCGTGACGGAGGGCTAGATCAGTACATTTCGGTAGAGACATTGCGGAGCCGGAATTGAATCAAGAATTAAACTGATAACAAATAAGCAAATGCAGACAAATAAAAATAATAACGCAAACTGATAATTTATTAACTGAAATAGTTAAGTGTACCAACTATACATAAGTAAAAAGGGGTGTTAGTTCTAAAAATATGATATTAATCTAGATAATTTTCTATAATAGCTATTGTATTGTTATTTTCTAATTTGTTTCCATCAAGATAATTTGTTTTGCCAATCAATACTCCAGTTAATTCTGCAACATCTTCCATATCACTTCTGCATTATCAGAATTTATTGCATTGATTTGATGATGATGCCATGTTCCCAATACATTTGAAAAACTATTACTTGCAATATTTATTATAAGTAGAACGAAGATCGCCAACGAGACGAGCAAGAAATACTAATCTCCTGGTAGATACGTCTTCCGAATATGTCTAACCTTCAACTATTCGTAAGCTATTATTTAAAATTGCACATTTTTATTTCTTTTCTTTTTTAATTTTTAATATAGAACAGCCTATTCTAGCCTATCTACTGCTCTGTTGTTTGTGTATTATTAGATGATATATTATTAGATGATAAAAATGTTTTGCCGAAAAAAATATGTTCAGCAGGCAAATATGCTGATAATGACAGCGCCTCTGCCCAATGTGCTGCCCAAGCCCTTTGAAAATTAATTATTTTTGTAAATGGGGCATTATTTCTGAACTGCCCCAACTTTTCAATGGTGGTGGCTACATCGATAAATTCAAAAGCTCATAACTTTTTTTCTATTAAAGCAAATTAAAGTTCTAAATCAATTCTAAAAGGTAATTTTATGCCCTTTAATAATCGAAAGCCCATCTTTTTTACTACAAAAACCTATAAGGACAAAATGGAGAACATAATACTTATCGAGATACAACAGTTAAATGAGCGCAAGGTGGTGTCGAAATTCAAAAAGACGCAAACACGCGAGCACCTTGCGCTCATTTAACTGTTGTATCTCGGTAAGTATTATGTTCTCCATTTTGTCCTTATATGTTGTACCCTAGCTTTTGCAAGTTCGATAGCATGGATTCAATAAGCTCGAGACGGTCGTCAGATTCCTTTTTGCCTAGGAAATTACTCATAACCAAAAAAATTTACTTCTAGCTTTGGATTCGACTCCAGTCATTGATTTGACAAAATTACGATCTTTCACGAGTTGCCTAAACTGCGGCCCATCAAAAATACCAGCTGATAATTTTTCTGTACTTAGTCCTGGAAACTTGAGTGAAAGAAAATTTAAACATTCAACACTTTTGTCAAGCGCCTTCACAAACTGTTTTAATATGCCGATAGTGGTTTAATTTTGAATATATATGAAGTGGTTTAATTTTTGATACCATCTTTTAGCTCTTCCCATATGGCCAAACTTTTTGTGACCAATGGTGTTGTTTGTCACGACTGTCCCAAAGAGACATTAAACAAGAGAGTTTCGTGTATCCCCCCTGTTAACATATAATAAAGTTAACCATTTTCAGTTCAACACAAATGACCCATTTGTGATCTTGATACTTAATTTTTTCAATAACCTTAGAAACATTTGCGTATTCTTCTTTTAAAGTCACCGAATGTGCAAGAGGTATAGAACCGTACTTATGAATTTTAGAAGCTTCTTTCGATAAGCTCGTATCTCTTACTAAGTCATTTAATTCTTTCTGGTTAAATGGTTGAGTTTCTTGGCTAATTATGTAGTATAAATTAGAGTCTTCACTTGATGTATTTTGTTCGGGTTTAAAGGGATTTGGATCATCAGAAGAATTAGATGTGCTGGGCTGTACCTCATGTGATTTTAATTAAGGTTGTTGAGCAGAAGATAAGTTTGGATATGACCAATTATTTCGATTTCCAGGATTCCGTTTATTTTCACTATTGGAGCTGCAAAATTTTAAAATAAACTTGTGCAATTCCGGAGCAGTCCAAGTCGAATGCAAAAACACGAAGTCTCTATCTATTACCGTTTCCGAGATCCTTTCGTTCACACAGACGGACGGACGGACGGACAGACGGACATGGCTATATCGACTCCTCTATCACTCCTGACCATAATGGGGGTAACTTTGGGGGGTCTCCGACAATTAGTTCTTCCTGTTACATACATTTGCACAAAACCAATAGGCTCTTGTAACTTCAGTACAGGGCCTAAAAATACGCGAAATAGAAACACAAAAAATATTACAGGAACCAAACCATTATTTTTTCTCGAGTGTTATTTTTTACACAGTGGCCTAATTTTTGTAATTGACTCTTTATATCATATTGGAGAAGAATAATGTACTTTTTAGGCCTTGTACCGAAGGTACAAGAGCCTATTGGTTTTGTGAAAATGTATGTAACAGGTAGAAATAATGGTCGGACACCCCCCAAAGTTACCCCCATTATGTCTGTCCGTCCGTATGAACGAAAAGATCTCGGAAACGGTAATAGATAGAGTCTTTGCGCTTCTTGCATTCGACCAGGACTTCGTCGGAATTTTACAAGTTTATTTCAAAATTTTGTTTGTTAGGCGACCTGTACAGGTACAGGGCCAGTCGGTTATGCCTGACTATAATTTTCTTGTTTTATTTAAATTCTTTAAGATCGTTGCTGCTTATTTTTAGTATTTTCTAAACATTTTACTTATGTAATTGACATTAGGTATGAAAATTGGTGGTGGTTTGGGCTTAACGGGATCTCCCTTAACTTCCGACTCCTCTACTTTGACTTGGCTTATCTAAGCTATATCAACAAGAATTGCATTGCTGTTGTTGTTGTTAATTTCGTTGCGATTATTGACGTCAGCATCGCAATTTTTAAAATTTTATTTGTTCTTAGATATTAAATAACCATCAGCATATATTCGAGATGCATTTTCTAGTACATACTCTGATGTAGCTGGAAGGTTATCAAGAAACTGATCTTCACAATTCATTTCAACCATGAATACATGTATAGCTATTAGATATAGACATGGATTTGAATTTATTACTAACGTAAGCCACTAACTAATATACTCTTAATAAAGTCTTCTAAAAAATGCTTGTTTATATGAATTTGAAAATTATACTTGAGAAATTCAAGACCTGCTGTTTTCATTGTAGGAGACCTTTGAAACTAAAATGACTAACATTTTTCGCGTATACTTCGAATAAGCATTTATTAAAAGTGTCTCAAAGTTTTGTTATAATAACTATAATACTTAAAAATGTATTTACTTTTAATTTTAATTTCTATTTTATTTTTTGTTTTATTCTCAGAAATCATTTCGAAAAGATTGACTTTTATACATTCAGTGATCAAGAGTTCGAGATCTGTTGGCCAATATTCGGTTGTACAGTTTTACTCTGGGCAATCATTGCTTTAATCTTTTACAAATTTTCGGAGACATCAAAGGTACAAAACCTATAAAAAAAAAAAAAAATTGATTAATTAATAATTCTTGTTCCTTTTCTTTAAAGTTCGGCACCATGCTGCGCTATTTAATCTGGTCGACAGTAGCATTACTACTGATCTGCTTTCTTCGCTTCATGTTTCTACCGGGCGCATTTAATGGCATTCAATCATACTTCAGCCCATCGTTAAATGATTTCTTTCACGGTTTAGTCACTATACCCATTTATTCGCTACAATCTTTCGGTGGCGGTTGGGGCACTGTTATTGCCTTATCAAGTTTTAATAATTTCAAGACAGACATAATGAAGCACAGCTGGATCATCTGTCTGGGTCAAATGTTTATTTATTTGATATTTGGCTTGGTTTCATTCATGTTGGAGGCGCATTTTAATTGTAAGTTTCAGCATATTAATATAATTTAAAAATCTGCTAAGAGTTGTTTTTCTCATTATACAGCAATAATGGATGATAATTACTATTCATACGTGGAGAATCAATGGATCTTGTATATATCGAGTGCCAGTGCAATATCGAATTTTAGATGGGCCAATCTTTGGACTATTATCTTTTATACAATGCTGATAATGGCTACATTAATTGTGATGGTTTGTAATAGTTGCTTAAAAAATATGAAGTTATTTATTTTAGCTTATTCATTTTTGCAGTCTACACAAATATTTGCTATCTTAAAAAGCCTTTTCGATGAGTTTGAACTGCTGCGTTCGTATAAACGTGAAGCAACTTTTGGTTTCATTGGCTTGCTAGCACTGATCTCCATATACTTCTGTTCAAATGTAAGCCACCTAGAAAATTTTTAAAGTATGCCCTATATAACTCTCTTCTAATTTATAGCATGGCATACTCTATTTCACGGCCATTTCAATGGATTCACTATTTGTACAAACCGTACTACATCTACTGCTCATACTCATAGTACTCTGGATCTATGGCAGAGAACGCTTTCAACGTGATATTGAGTTCATGTTGAGCAAACCCTTTGCCACATGGAAGGTTAATGTGCTGCGTTTTGTAGCGCCGCTCTTTTTGCTGTTTACGCTGGTAAATATAATTTCTATAAATTTATTAACTATCTGCAATAAAATAATCATTCTTCTAGTTGGCCTGTCTATTTGTTGCAATACATGAACATTTGATGTCAGGTTTAGGCATCCAAGTGATTGCAGTGCTTGTAGTTTTGCTGCCATTACTATCCATACCTGGTTATGGCATCTTTATAATGCTGCAGAATATTGGCCCTTTTGGTGCACGTTTGAGGCGCGCATGTCGTCCTACAGATTGGTATCCACTTGATTCGGATGATCGACAACGCTACGAGGAAGCCATGGGCAATATGGATATAACACATCAATTGCGCGAAGTAATTGAGGAGATCTTTTAAAGTATATTGCATATATACTGCAAATATATCTCTCTTAAACTATGTGGCATGTGTTTAATAGACAATTCCTTGCAATTAAGAAGTTTCCAGTTTAAGAAGGCTGCCTGACAATCTTAGGACAACACACTATCTCCGGCTGTTTATGTAGTCGGATAGTTCGACTATAAAAAAACTTGGAAAATAGTCAATTATATGTAAATTTTCTTTGAATATAAGTAAAACAATTTTTATTTGATTTTAATTTTTAAAAATTTATATTAATTTTGATCTCAAAATCTGTATAAACTGTTTGAGAACCTTAATATAAAATAAATATAAAACAAATATTAAATAAGTAACATGTTGTGTTACTTTATTATTTTTATGTACATATGAGAATTATTTAAGATGTAGCTCGTATTGATATTTTGATGTGTATTTGAGGACAACCGTTCAAAAGATATTTGTTACATATCATGTTTTAACTCAGAGTTTATGTTGCAGCAAACACAATCAACAAATCAATATTAGATTATGTTTTCCAAAACCTGGAAAGTCAGAAAATCTTGTTGGGTCTTACAGAACAATATGTTTGGTATCAACCTTTTCTAAGCATTTTAACTGGAGATGTGCAGAATGCTAGTCTTGTTTGGCTTCAAAAAAGACTATGGAAGTTCGGAACAAGTCCATTGAATTGCTCAGCATATTATTGGTGACTTTAAAAATAAGCAGTGCAATCTAAACTAAACCACAACCAAATCTTTTACTTACAAAAATCCAGGAATGAGAACAGATTAATTTGAGGGGCTACCCTTTCTAGTAGTGCAATATGGACATACTTGGCATTTTTTTTTTATTGGAATTGAAGAAAGATACACCAATATCTGCGTTTCAGCTAAAATAATAAGAAAAACAAAAAAATTTGCATTGAAAAACTCAGAAATGTGGGCAGTTTTTTATAAATATAATTCCTTAGAGAAGGGTATGGTACGTAGGTTATCCAAACTTGAAGGCTCTATCATTTATAGTCTACAAATTATTGTTGTTCATAACCAGACAGACGGATAGGTCTATATCGAGTTTACTTTTTGTAGAGCAGTCTTAATTAAATATTTTATTATTATTATATATGTTATTAAGATATACCAAATTCAAAGTTTCTATCTGAATGAACAAGAAATATCTTATATGGCATAATAGCGACGTAAAATGTGGTTTATTCACCCTTCTGACATTAAATTAACTCAACAACTCACGGTCACTTTTTGTGATAGAATGAGACTTTGCTCATTGTCAAAAATAAGCTACATTGCTGAAAATTATGTTTCCATGAAACTCAATATTTTGTTCAAACATTTGCAATTATATTATATATTGTCTGCTCAACTTAAACTGATCAAAATTCAACACAAAAACATTTTTTCATCTAAATATGGCATGTTTATACGATAATTTTTCTATCTTTCTAGCTCTCTTTTTTCAAACGAGCAATTGCTCAAGCGAGACAGTACTCAGTACATTATTTTAAATAGACTCTCAACCTGAAATTACGCTGCAAATACTCAATTGAATCGGTCTCTCAGCAGTTGTTAGTTTTTCTTCAAATTAGTTGTATTGAACGAATTCTCGCTCATTCAAAATTTCTTCGGAGCGTGATTAAAAATACTTTGTTAATTTTATTAAATTTGCGTGTCTCGGTGCTGGAAAATAATACTTAGTTGCAACAGTGTGCAATTTATTGCTATAGATTTTGTTATAATTCTTATATCAAATGAACCGAAAGCACTTCCGTCCGGATCTATTGCGCGGTCAATGGTCTAAACCAACTGATTTCATATATGTTTGCTTAGGATTGGCTTTCAAATTTGATTTGGTATTCACATACTTGTTTTTCAATGAAGTACGCTGTAAGTTTTAAATGTTTCATATAAAATATAGATTTGTACTTTCAATTATTGACCAAATTTTAAACTTAAATACTTTATGAAGATATTTAAAAAAAAATTTTGATTTTCAATTTGGCTGAATTCGAGTTATATTAAATTTTTAATAAACATTATAATTTTTATTATTATAATATATATTGCTTACCATTCACAACACTGGAGCTACATGCAATAAAGGCTTCAGCATGATTCTGTCCCACCAAATATACAACAAAAGTTTCTACATTAATATTTGATTTAGTTAAAGATGTCAAAAGGTGGTCCCAATGATGTTTTCCTTTTCGGATTATCATAGTGGTGTCAATTTTCATCACCAGTGACTATAATGTTTCGTTTATGACAGACAAACAGATATGGAAAAATAGGCGATCAACGTTTCTTGGCGCCAGTTCATATGAAACCCAATAAGATTATTTTTGAATCATCTGTATATATAGAAATTAATTCAAATTTCCGTTGGTGACGCCATCACTTGAGAACAATTTTACCGATTTAATTCATCCTTTTTTTATTTTTAAAAACTTTTTAGCAGATTTGTACGAAAAGAATCATCCGATAAGAAGCACAGATCGCAATCCAGAAATATTTTAAGTTTTAAATTTAATTTATGATTCGCAAAAATTGGTATCGTTAAAAAGATATATTATTATTTGGTCGCTATTATTAATGATATTAATGACCTTTTATACATAAGGATTTTAACCATAACTTACAAGTACAGGTAAGTACAGAAAGATTCTTGCTCAGCATCAAAAGTCGAGTTGATATAGGTACGCCCGTAGGTTTATGAAGCAGACTTCAATAAGGGGTTAAGTTTTAGTTATTTTATTGAACTTGTAAATAGCAAATAAAACACAAAAAAAAACAAGCGAGAGGATTCCGTAAGTTACTTAACTCTTTTAATATTTGTTATGGTTATTAACCACCACCTTTGGCATAGATTTTTATTTACATCTCTTTTGATCGCTTCCATTAGAAATGAATTAGTTGCGATTTCATCTCCGCCCCCTTTCACTCGTACGCAAATCGTTGGTATGTGCATCGCGCTAATAGCAAAAAAGATTATTAGACGCATTTAAAGACATTTTATTAGTTATTATTTAGTGTTGATTAATAATAATTGGTGCAACGCAGTTCATATTAGTATAAACTATCACCAGTTCGAAGAAATTAACTTTAGCAACAAAACATTTATTTATTACATAATAATTATATAATGGAGAAGACCATTAGAAGCGGTTTGCCCTCATGTTTGAAATTTTGTATAGACCTAAAAAAAATATATATAGGTACCTCGATTGTCTTCTCGGTTTATATATCAAAACACTTGCATTCAATGATCTAGCTAACCTCCTTTATTTAAGGGGAACGCATCACTCTGCTGACCAATACATAATGGTACAGCGGTCTAGGCGTGATGCTCACACAAACAAACAAAAATATGTCTACTATTTTAATATATATATAGATATGTCAAAATCGGTTGACATGGAGTTTATAACCACATAAAAATCTACCAATGGCAATGTCAGAATTAACTACTAAAATGATATAATTTAATATTAACTACTTTCAGTTTCTGGATTCATACCGACCCTTCTATGTATGGGTTTCTATTTAGTACCACTTATGGTGTTACAGTTCTTTATGGGTCAATTTTCTGGTAGCGGTTTCATCGCAGCATTTCGTTTAGCGCCATTTTTTAAAGGTAAGTCTTCACTTCATGTTTCTAAAATATTTATTAACCCTTTTTTCTAAACTTACTTTCAGGCATTGGTTATGTCAGTCTCGTTTTAAATATTGCCATGCTGCTCTATTATAATATTTTCGCCGCAATACCCTTACTATATCTCTTAAACTCCTTTCGTCCGACTTTACCCTGGAGGGCTGGGCTGAATGGAGTAAAAATTTAAATGAGTCTAAGCGGTTTAATGTGAGTTGCCATGCTGAAATTTGATAAATTTTAATGCGTATCTCTTATAGATGTGCAATGTCAGTGCAATTGAGGTACTTACTGATGTCAATAGAAGTGCAAACGATTATGATGAAAGGCATAAAATTCATACACCATCTGTGCTATATTTTAGGTATTTGAAAATAAAATTATAATTTAATTGAATTATTAACTAACAAAAATATTTAAAAACATGGGCGGACTGGGCCAACATGTTCCATGTAGACATTTGTGAAGATATTTTAATATCACAAACTGAAAAAAATGAATTTTTAAAATGTTTAAGTGCTTAAAAAATTCAAGTTTTGTCATATTTTTTGCAGACATCACTTCGAGAACATCGACTTCATTATGCATAGAAATCATGACTATGAACTGTCATGGTCAATTGTCAGCTGTTCGCTATTAGTATGGACAATAATTGTTCTAATTTTTTACAAATATGCAGAGACTTCAAAGGTGCAAATAATATTAAAATTTCTTAAAAACTAAAATTTTTTTTAAAATTTGTTTCCTACAGTTTGGCAAAATGCAGCGTCATTTAATTCTAACTACAGTTGGCCTGTTAATGATTTTTTTTCTACGCTTTCTGTTTATACCGGGCTCTTTTTATGGCATAAGTGCTTATCTCAGACCCTCCATCAATGATTTCATACATGGTTTATGCAATGTGCCCATTTATGCGCTACAAACTTTTGGTGGCGGTTGGGGTACGCTTATTGCTTTGGCAAGTTTAAATAATTTCAAGTCAGATATTGTGAAACACAGCTGGTTTATATGTCTGGCACAAATGTTCTTCTACTTGATATTTGCTTTGGTGTTATTTATGTTGGAGGCGCATTTCAAGAGTAAGTTAAAGTAATAATTTTTATTTAGAGAGTAAGAAATTTTTATATTTTTAGGTATTACGCATCCACGCAACTTTGCTTATATGGAGAATCATTGGTTCTTGTATACATCGAATGCTAGCGCAATAGCAAATCTTAAATGGCCCAATCTGTGGACTATTATTTTTAATGCAATGCTGTGCATGGCTGCAATAATTTTGATGGTTTGTACTAATAGAAGAAAATATGAAGTTAATTAGTTTACCTTATTAATTTTTGCAGTCTACACAAATATTTGCTATAATAAGAAGTCTTTTCGATGAATTTGAACTGCTGCGTTTGCATAAACGTGTAGTGACTTTTGGGCTTATAGGCTTGCTAGCAATGATATCCATATACTTCTGTTCAAATGTAAGTAGCCAACATAGATTTTTGAAGTATGTCATAAAAATCTCTTTTTTTTTTTCATATTATAGCATGGCATACTCTATTTTACGTCTATATCCATGATTTCTTTCTTTGTACAAGGGTTACTGTATCTACTACTCACAATCATAGTACTCTGGATCTATGGTAGGGAACGTTTCCAACGTGATTTTGAATTCATGCTGTGTAAATCATTTGCTACATGGAAGGTTTATGTGCTGCGTTTTGTAGTGCCCATCACAATGTTGCTAGTTTTGGTAAAAAAAATTATTATTTAATATTACTAAATTTTTAGATTTTATAAAAATATTTTTCTTTGCTTATAGGCAGCTGCATTATTTGTTAGTTTGAATGAACTCTTTATGGCCAGCACCGTGGTGCAAGTGCTTGGAGTACTTATAATACTGCTGCCATTGTTCGCTATACCCGGCTTTGGCATTTACATAATGCTAAGAAATGCTGGCACCTTCTGCAAACGCTTCAGATACGCTTGTCGTCCAACAGAGTGGCATCCAATTGATTCTAATGATCGACAAAGTTATGAGGAATATCTGGGTAATTTGTATGTTGCACATCAAATAAATGTAAACAATGAAGAGCATAATTAAATGTTTAAATTTAAAATATATAAAAATCAATGTTTGTTCATTTCTTCGTATTTTTCGCTGCAAATATAAAGCTTGATGTACAGAGAAGCTTTCCACATGCTTCATCTGCTCGAAATATACCAATACTGGAAAACAACATTGACGAACATCATTAGCTTGCGCTTCAACAGGCATTGTGTCTAATAATTTTATATATAATTTTAAATTGCCTGAAATATATCATTTAACTATTCAAAATTAACGATAAAAGTGGTTCCAGTTACACCTTTGGGGTAGTCCAAGCTCAAGCGTTGTGTCTTATAATAGAAACCCTGTAAACTCAATCCTACAATGCCAAAAAATATGTCTGTATCCAAGTTTAATTTCACGTACTCTCACTTTATGCTGCTTTAATAGTTTTTCTTTACTAAAAGTTGGCCTCAACCCCACATCTTTAATTTGGAATTATTTTCGTTTCTTACAGAAAAATATCATAACTTAACCAGGAAGTTGAACTTATATGTGTATAGCCTTTGCAGTTTAAAGAATGTTAAATCATGTTTATTTAAAATGTGCAAACGCAGCAGCTCTAATTCTGATTTTTGTAACTTGATATGGTTGCATCCTCTGATTCGATAATATCCAATTTCTTTGCTGACTTTTTCCAAAGCAAGTATTGCATCATATGACTTAATATCAATGATCTCTATTTAAACTATTTTAACAAGTTTTTTGATCCATTAAATTTTCAATAAATAAATAGATTATTTTGTCTATAATAGGCTGAGATCTAAGGATCAGGGCGGAGTATCTATTATCCTCTGACCGTTTATTGGTAAATCTAGATAGCATCCCAAAGTTCATGGCTCCAAAAAAACGATTGCTGCCGCCTCTAACAAGCAAAAAGAAGTCCTAGAATTTAATATTGAGGTTTTGCAGGCTGAGTATATTTTTCTCAATAAAGTGCTCTCTGCAGCTCTCAATGCTGCTCCCTTCTTCTCCACTCAAGTATCTACAGCATCAACAATACTACCAGTGGCTATGAATACGTAAAACTGAGGTTGACGACGTTGAGGCACCAATCGTAGGGTGTATAATTGGATCAAAAAGCTATTAGTGCAGCATTAATACCAAGAAACTGACAAATTTTTACAAAAAGTCACGTTTGATACCAGCACAAACTACTCTCTCAGTTTCAAAGCACCCAATCTTAAAGGCTGACTGTACCTGGGCTACACCTTTACTAGAATGTGCTAAAATTTTATCTGAAAATTTGGTGGCACAATTTTAGCTGCTTGATACGACTTCCGCAGATTCAAAAAGGAAAGTAAGTTGACGCTAGACAGTCCAGGACATCTCCACTCACAGTTGCGCACATAAAAGCCAAGGAAGTCAAGTCTTACATAACAAATCTCCAGGTCTTAAAAATCCCAGGCGAAGATGTGTTGTATAACTTTTCGATTTATAACTCATGGCTGCAGTACTTTTCCTGGTTCTGATATTTAACGCTTTGCAGAGGTTAGGTCACATACCAAGGCAGTGGAAAAAGGCTCACAACTGTATGAACCATAAATCAGGGAAGAGCCTGTTGGCAGTGGATTCATGCATTCACTGCATTATCAAATCACGCTTGTTACCAAATGAAATTTTCATACTTTTTTTTAAATATGTAAATTTCAAATTTCAATTTAAATATTTAATTAAAAAATCAAATGATGTTTAAAAATGATATTAAGGCTACTAAATTTAATATACAAGTAAAAGCTTTTTTTCTTACAACCACCAACATGAAATATTTGGTATACTTCATATATGAGCCATTCTAATCTAATTTCTATTTCTTAGATCCATTTTACTGACATCACCTTCTATTGAAGTTTCGGACATGAAACCCGGCATTCGTCGATCTCTTCGATATGATTCATATGCATTCTTATCATCAGGATCGGCCGGTGTCCAATCCAAGGGTTGTAAACGGCGATTTAAGCTGGCTTTCAGATTGGCGCGCTTGCGAATCATTATGTAGAAAATATACAAAGGAATCCACATAAGCGAAATGGCGCAAGACAGCCAACCGATAGCTACTGCCCAGTCGGGATACGGACGTTCATTATAAGTGATCCGGCGCATAAAGACAATGCTTGTAATGAAAATAAACTGAAAACAGTTAATGGAAATGTAAATACTTCACATTTATATGTGGTGCCACCACTTACGATCAATACAATGGGCGTTACGTACGCCCAAAGTATTTTCCACATTAGCGAGGGACGCCTACGCAGCATAAATTCACAATCCAACATAAAGTTATTAATGCCATAGATATAGGAGACCATGACGATCTCCATGATGCAAATAAATATGACGGCAATGGAGGCGGAATACCAATCCAGTAGCGTTAAAATGTACATACCGGCCTGTAGAATAGCACAATACTAAGTGTTTTGTATAATTTAGAAATGAAATACTTACATTTGTGGTCATTATTGTGGAGACAAGAAAGAACATAATGCACGCAACTAAATAGAGTTTCTTTTTGTGATCTCGCAGATCGGCGAATTCGTCTAGCAACGAAGAAACAACTGCCTCCAGTTGTACAAACTAAAGGAAGACGCATTAAAATTGTATATTTGGAAAGATTTAAATTTATTCGACATACCACACTGTCAAGTCCCAACAGAAATAGCATAAAGAAGAACAATGCTGCCCAGAGCTGTGGTACTGGCATCATGGCTATAGCCTCCGGATACGTTATGAATGCCAAACCTGGACCGGAAGTGGCTACAGTAGCCACCGGTATGCCCGACTGATCTGTCAAAAATAAAAACAAAATATACAAATTTTTTTTTCGATTTTCTGCACATTTTTCAAACTCACCAGAGAGAAATCCCAAAACGGAGAATACCACAAAACCCGCAAATATGCTCGTACCACAATTAACAATCGGTATGACTATTGCATCCACCTTTGCATTATTGTGAAAATTATTAAAACTCGCCATATTGACAATGCCACCCCAGCCGGGTCCGAGCGAGAAAAATATTTGTATAGCCGCATCTGCCCACACTTTCAGATCGTAGAGTCGTGCCCATTCTGGATATAAATAGAATTTTATGCCCATACCGGCACCTGGTAGCGTTACACCACGTATAAAGAGTATGAATAGCAGCACATAGGGAAAGGTTGCCGTAAAGTAGACCACTTTGCCAACCTTTAAAAAAAAAAAAATATCTTTTAATTATTTTGCAATTTTTTTATTATTTCACAAAAAAACTCACCGATTTTATGCCCTTCAGTACACATATATATATTATAACCCATGTGGCCAACAGACTGCCGAATTGCTCCCAAACTATGCTGCCCAAATCGGAGATATCGCTTGACAAACGAAGTATTTCTAAGCTAACAAAAATCAACGTAAAAACTAGAATTTCAAACTGTTGAGTCTTTTTGGAAATTGTTTTTGCTTTACATACTGAAAGAATTCATCCGCGGAGGTTATTAAGACATCACCATCTTCTGTCCTATTGCGGTTTTTAAAATCGGTTACCTTGACACAGTTGGGCGTATTCCAGTCATGATCGCAGCCAACCCAGGGCACTGTTTCGGTAAAAATGTGCGTCATCATGCGTATGGGATAGGATATGATGACCGAGTAGTAGCAAACGCAGATCAAATTTACAATAACAATTGCAATTCCAACACCTAGATAAAGGGATATGAAACTTTCATAGAATGTATATATGGTTAATAAGCAGTTGTTCTAGCTATGCACGCTGCTATTTGTTGTACAACTTGTACAACCGATTGTAACGTGTGTGGGCTTGTTGTATGAATTTTTGTATGGTTATACAACTAACCACGAATTTTTAAAGAGAACTTTGAACGGGCTGACATGCAACAGATAAGATGTTGAGTTTTGTGGGTCTTAATTCATCGAAAACCTTATCTAAATGGTATATTAAGATGCCTAGAGCCTTTGTGGAATCGGCATCATTGAAACAAAGCAACTTTTTTATCACTTCTTTACAAAAGATTTGCAAGATGTTGACATCAACTGCTCCGGTGAATGCCATTAAATATGACGAACCGCTTCACAAAAATTGCAAATGATTCGCAATTCGATTTCGAACGACTCTCATTGGGTCCAAATGAATCTTCCACTACTATCTCTGGAAGCATTCGTTTTTAGAAACAGGAAAGTTCCAATTAAAGTTCCGAAAGTTTCAATCGGGGGCGACTGGTGCTATTCAGACATCAGAAGAGAGGGTTAGTTGAAGCACGTCTGGAGTTTTCTTCTCAAATGTCTCTGCCGTCAAATCCTGTCACTGTGCAAGAGGTAAGGTTGCAGTTTAGGAAGTTGAAGGTTAAGAAATCACCAGGTGAAGATCTTTTGGATAACAGAACGCTAAAACTACTCCCTAACAGAGCAGTGTTCTTTTTAGTCTTGCTCTCTAACAGCATTCTAAGACTGGGATATTTTGTAAGGGTATTGAAATCCGCCCTCACTAAGTCCGAGAAGCATATATCGAAGTTGATGGATAAAGAGCGTTACAACTTTACCGTGTTATCAACTTCATCTTTCCAGTTAACAACTCTTTGAAGCTGTTCAATTGTGCTGTTATCTGCGCGAAATTCAAACTGGTAATCCGGGATGAGTTGCCTAGACTAAGCGATGTTTACAATTCTGGCGGCGATTAGTCTTTCCTATACTTTTGATAGCAAGAGCATTGTTACGATTGCTTGTAATTCTCTAAAAGTTTTGCGCCACCACAATAGCATTGAAGATCAATGTCAGTAGGTGAAGCACGCTCTCTGGCAAAGATTTAAGTGTATGGTTGCCAAGGGGACTTTCCCCGATTTTTGGTGTTATATGGCGGCTGCCGTTTCCAAAACCAAACACCATTGAGGCTCCGCAATGCCGCATGTCGTAAGGCCTGGCAGAAAGAGGCCCTTATGCTATTTGTCTGTATAGACCAAAGTCGATACACGAATGTTGTTTTCTGCCGTGAAAATACTAATACTCCCTGATACAAAAACAACAATTCTCACTAAAAACTTCCTTCATCGAATTAAATGTATCAGTATAAGTTTTAGTGAGTTTAAAATAAAACTTTTTTTCTTCATCCCTTAGCCTGAACCCCTGAGCCTGTTCCAACTGATTAATTTTAATATGATATAAAAACATGCCGATATTGATAATGCTTTGAAGATGTTAATGCCTAATAATTATAATGCCGTAGAGTGATCAATTTTTGGCATGCAACCTTTTCCTCCTATTTCAACATAACCTCTTTTGTAGATCTGGAAAGACTGCGTCAGAAAGCAATGCGTACGCTCATTGATGTGATTAAGAGAGCACATAGATGTGCTGAGTATGCGGACTACTCCGCAATGCTGATCTAAATAAGCACCATGGGTTTAATCTATAGAATCCAGAAATCTCTACAGCACATGATGTCGTACTGATTCAGAAATGACGTTCTTAGTTTTACTTTTTACCACCATGACTCATATTAATCACTATCCTCCCAATTGAAAATACGCAGTAATTTTATTGATTTCGAAATTTGATAAACCGGAGAATATTATTGGATCTTAAAAGCCAATAAGTTTGCTACCAATTTTCTTTCAGATATTTGAACAATTTGTATATATATACCCCAGCTTACAAGTTTTTTTTATAGGGTATACAAAATAGTTAAAAATCAAAACTTTCTTTCTCGTATAAACTCAGCTTGTACCAAACTTTGACTTGAGTATAGTACTTTAGAATTAGTTTACTTGCTGTCAGACTCTTACCTTTGAGCAGTGGTACCAAACGGAACATGCCAGTACAGCCAGTGCTTGAGAATTGTCCAATGAGAACTTCCATATAGAATAGAGGAATGCCACAGAGAAAAAGCATAAGAAGATATGGTATAAGAAATGCGCCTGAAAAAAATATCAAATTATAAATTAAGAAAAAAAAAATTTATTTAAAAAAAACAAAAAAAAAATTTAATTCCTTCGAGCCGGATTTGAACCAGCGACCTATGGATTTCAACATATCAATATTGCAATTAGATGGTACGAGTGAGCTGACGCTATCACAGCCCGATTTTGTTGTTTATTTGGGCTGGAGTCCTGCCGCCGCTCGCAGTCTATTAAACAACTGAAATTCTACAGTCCACCGCTCTACCAACTGAGCTATCGAAGGCGCTGACTGGCCGCTGGCAAAATGCTGTCATAAATCTCATAGCTTTGGACATTCGCTCAGTTATACGCTCAGCACTTTCTTCGCCATTAAACAGGCGAAAAGCGAAAGCTAAGTCAAAAGCTAAAAATAGCTGCACAGCTGAGCACAAATTGCAATTCCAAAAACAAATAAAACGAGATGATGATGATGTCAATGAGTGCATTACGTCATTTAGCGGGCGGGCGCAAGCTATTTATGGGGGTACTGAGAGAAAGCGCAAAGCTTATGGCATAAATGAGCACAGCACACTGAGTAGTAATTCAAACAATTCATTTGTGCTCTTCTGCTGGAGCGCAGCGAAGTGTCTGTCGGCGGCATATGGCGTGCATACAAAAGCAAACAATTGCTTTCATTTAATGTTTTGTATGCTGAGCTGAGCAGCGCGCAGACAGCTGGGTCGGTTATGACGACGCAGTGTCAACACTGCACTACAAGTTAAGGAATTCTTCATATTACGCTTACGTCAGATTGTACTCACCTCCGCCGCTGCGATAGCATAAATACGGAAAACGCCAAACGTTGCCAATGCCCACCGCATAACCGACCAATGAGAGTATAAATTCCGTTTTTGAAGCCCATTTTCCACGATTTACGTCACGTTCAATGCGCACTTTCTTACTCTTCTTCTTTGCATCATCATCATCATCATCTTTCTTTCTTCGCATTTTGATCGCGCGGCAACTGTACTTTTTATTCTTTGCAAATTATTCTATACGATCGAGTTTATAGAATTTTTTTATGATTTTCATTTTGACATATTTAAAATTTTCAAATTATTTATTGAAACGAAACAAAAGTGAACAAATTTTGAGTCAGAATTCCAACAACAACACATAAAAAAGAGTACCCTTTTGTGAAAATAGTACCCTTTTTTGAGTAATATTTTGGTGGATGTGTTGCTTATAATGGGAAGGGAGAGATCTCTTCATTCCCACGCGTGCCCGGTCATCCTCTATTTCGTCGACCACCAATCAAGTTTCTGACTCAATCACGGTCCATGTCTCTGTGCCATACAGTAGAACTGGGACTGCGATGTCATCGGCGTAAGCGAGCAGAAGATCGAGCCCGACATACTCTGTATGTACGGGCACTGGCGTAGAATGTATTCCATTAGAAAATTGACAAAACCGCACGACAGCGCGTCTCTCTGCATGAAACCTTTTTTTGTATCAAAGGGATCGGAGAAGATTTTCGAATTGGTTGTAATGTGAAAATTTGGTGAATTGTCGACTTTTATGGTCTGAAGCCACACTGATATGGTCCGATTTGTGAATGGCTTCAGCCTATTACACCATACGCGTGACAGAATTTTATAGGATAGGACAAAAAACACTAATATTCCAGGCATTTGGTATACGTTCATCGGACCACCATAAAAGTTGGTGCATACTCCTTACAAACTATTCCCCGCCGGTCTCAAATAACTCAGCTGGCAGCCCATCAGAGCCTGCCGCTTTTTTTGTTTTTCAGCTTTTAAATAACTGAATTGACCTCGTTATAGTCCGGTGGCTCTCCAATACTGCCATCATTAGGTAGTGGTTTCGGTGTCATGTTTCTATAGGCGGAATTGTGTGCTTCATCGCATCCGCGTAGGTTAGAAAAATTACTCCTCCATAATCTCAGTGATTTCCGAACATCTGTTTTCAGATTTCCATGTTCGTCCCTACAGAAAGTTAATCTGGGTTTAAGCCATCGGTCAGACGTTTGAACTTTTGATAACATATTCTTGCTTCATTTCTGTCACATAACCTCTCAACATCCGCAAACTCCCGCCTTTCTTGCTGCTTTTTCTTGCATCTGAAAAGGCATTTCACCTCTCCAACAGCTTGTCTCGCTTTAAGAGACATTCTTCTCTGCATTGCGACACACTTCGTTGTACCAAGAATTAGTCACAGGTTTTATATAACCAATGTCCTTGGCAGCTCTATCCATGGAGCAGATAATATGTTTCCACTGCTCACATATATCTTGATAAGCTTAAAAAGTTAGTCTAAAATATTTTTATTCAGGAGGTATCGAACAGAGTTAGTAGGTTCACAACAATGCTTAAATTGTTTAATTTGCATTTTCTGCAATCAACAAATCGCTTTTTTTTTCTTGCAAAATGTTTAAGATGGCAATCCAATTCTTAAATTTATTATTCAAATATTTGAATTCGTTTCAAGTAATAACGAATTTATATAAAAATTGTACACTCAGTTTATGCACTCACACACCCCGTATGCTAAATACTCTATTAAAGCGCATTTATTAAAGTGAAAGTGCGAAAGAAACAGCAACATTAACAAAAAATAGTGCTGCCAAGTATTATAAACAATTTTTGTTTAAGTGCTGCCAGCTTGTATTATTCTACTCAAACAACAAACAGTGCTGCCAGTTTGCACAACAATTAAGGCGGAAAATTGAAAGACGCGTCTATTTTTTGTACAATTTTAGCAATTTTTATACATATAATTTGTTTTGTTTACGTAATGAGCAATCGCAATGGAAATCCTAATGCTTCTAGTGATAGCACCACGCAACATGAAGCTGCACTGCAGCATGCAATCGGCTACGTGCGTGAATTTAGCTCCCATGCCGCCGTCTATCAACAACAAAGAACAGAGGAATCTTTGGTGCTTTTAAATCGCAGCACTTCACTGCTGAGCACAACAATACAACCGCAGCACTTTGCGCCGACGCATTTGGAAATTGCAAAATTCTTCATCGATCTGCATGGTCTAATGAGCGCATTGGACACCGACTCGGATGCTATGTGGTCCTGCGTTGCGTTGCTGCAACACGCTGCACGCAATCTGGAGGCGCGACAGGCTATAGTCGAGAAATATCGTTTTGTAGCATTGCTCAGTTTTATACTGAAGCGTACTAAGAAACACGAACGTGTGCATAAGTTGCTTGTGCTGCTGCAGGACCTGAGCTACGGCATCAATATTACGTGGGAGGAACCGTATTTGGTGGTCTTGTTGGAGTTACTAGTCAATATAGTGCACACGGAAACAGATGATGAAATGGGCGAATCGTCGCATGCGTTGCTGGGTCTATCCATATTGGTTAATCTGTGCTATAAGAATTTTGTTGTTATGTTTCTATTTCTGCGTTCGGTGAACATTTCCAGCTTCAGTCGACGCATACAAAACTTTGGCATATTGGCGGATAAGATGCTAATATTAATCTCCGAGGATACACATGCCTTTGAGCAGCGTGAACTACGCGGCTTTCTGCGTAATGCTTTTGCTTCGGTGGATGAGTGCATTAAACACTGGAATGTACCCTATATGCGACATATTGTAGACTTTCTGTTCGACTCAAAGCGGCATCGCGGTTTGCATAATGCCATGCTGAGCTATGAACACTATTGCGAGGATATTGAACGGTTGTTGGAGGTAAGTGCTAAAGTTCCTAATTAAATTTACATATATTAATTTAATTTTTTTATTAAAGCACATCGATGCACGCTGCAACATGGACGACTCCAGTGAGGATGCACGCAAACACCAGCAAATCTGCATGGGTCTATTCTTTCAGTTGATCCATTATATACTCCAGTTAAGTGCTGTGCGCGATGCAGCTGGACGCGAGAATATTATTAGTCTTGATTCGAATGTGCCACGCATCTTCGAATTGCTTTGCAATTGGCTTGAATCTGATATCTGCGGCGTCGATGCCATACGTTTGCTTGATGCCTTATTGCGTCTGACAAAGCGTGAAACAATTGCGCCACGCATAGCACGTGATCCTTCGATTATTACACAGCTAATAACCAGCACAGAAAAGCCAGAAACGAATGCAGAGCATACCTCAGCCATATTGCAGCTGCTGCTCACATTGCTGCGTCAAAGTAAAACCGAGAAACTTATACTCTCGAAAATAACCGAATCGTATTTTGATAAAATACTTGCACCGCTGCTGACACTCAAACCGGAGCTGACCAACAAACATGCCATCTTACAGAGCGAAATTGAAAAGTGCATCTTCTGTCTGTTATTGCTCATCAACTTTGCCGGCATAGCGAAGAAGGCCTACTTCGACAAGTGTTGTGCACTGCTGGAGTCACAGCAGATACAATACGCTTTGGCGCGTGCCATGCTTGGCGGAAATAATCAAGTCTGCGAGGCAGTTTTTCAAATATCACGTTTTGAATATTTTCCCGAGGCAGCTGTTGCGAAGGTGAGTTGTTTTAATTTTCTTTAGTTACATTTACTAATACGTTTTAATTTCTTTAAACTTAGCACATTGCCAGCATTTGTGCGCAAAACGATGCCACACATGCCTCACAGCAGCTTCGTGATATCGACGATCAATGGCTTAACTTGAATGCCATGCTGAAGAATCATCGCACCTTTGTAGCCAAAGAGATCGAACAACGACTGGACGCGCTCATTGAAGAAATATCCAGCGCACAGCGCAAGAATCAATTGCAGCATGTACCCACTTCACAGATCATCGAATTGTATAATTATCGCATTGAGAATTTTAACTGTGCCGAGCGTAGCATGCAGCAGCGCCTGGAGAATGCCAGTAGCCAGATAACTGTTCTCACGCAGCGCATTAATGTGCAGAGCGCGGAACTGGAGAAGTATCGTTCGATGAATTTCGAATTGCACATCAATCAGGAGCGGTAAGTTGGTATCAGACATAATCGGTTATTATACCTCTTCGCCACACTACACAATAAGCGTCTTGAGCTCGCATCAAGGGTAACATTCTGTAGGAAATGATCGGTGTCCTGCCTCTGCAGCGTCAGAAACTTCCTGATCCTTATGGGTAGATTCTTTTTACATTATGGTCCCTGGTGCGGCAGTATTGTCGCCTAAGTCTCCTCTTCACTAAAAGCAAGGCCTCTATAGCTGGGTGGAGTCTGTTTTGTAGCCTTGAATCTTGCGTCGGACTTTCGGATGCAACAATAAGGGAAGCTACGCACCTTATTAAGGAAAATCGATTATTCATCTTCGATATTCTGAAGGATCTCAAGATTAAGATCAAGGGGTTTCTCCAGCTCCCTTCGTAGGTTTTAGAAACCGGGTAGATGGCAGAACTGCAATGGCTTATTATGAATTGTCCCAATTTTTGTTGGGTGCGCTGTACATATGGCAGGAAGTAGGTGCATCCTTTGTAGTTAGCCGGGTAATTTTCTGAACAGTTTACACAAGTAGTAAAGACATTAATAGCTCTGAGGCAGTCAATGGAGTCATACCGCAAATGACGCTTATCTGCTCCTTTAGACAATAACAAGCTGTGTAGCCGTATAGTCGTCAACAATGATATTGGACAATTTCAGAAATCTTTCCACATGTTTCTCTATTGCCACACATTGCCCGCAGAACAGTTTAATTGAATGAATCTCTTTATTTGTTTACAGCCTGCAGACACAATGCAAAGATTTGGATCAGCAGAAATACAAACTCAAAGGTTCCATGACTGAGCTACTGAAACAATTGTCACAGCAATCTGAAGCGGTTCAATTGACAGAGAAACGTTTGTCCGTAAAACTGGCGGAGATTATTGGTAAGTACAATAAAGACCTATTAAATCGCTTAAACTGTTTCAATATATTTAAATTTCTTTTATTTTCAGTGCTACAAAAGGAGTGCAATGAATTAAAATCAAATTTGGAGGCGCAGACTGAAGAACTCAGAAAATCCGAAAGTGCCAATAAAGAAAATGTTTGTAGAAATTTAAAACCAAAACTTAAAAACAATTAAACTAAAAAATTATTATTTTACTTTTAGATACTTCGCATTGAAAAGCTGAAGAAATCAATTATAGCCTATGAGCAGGACATAAAGGAGAAGCTGCGCACGCTGGACGAAAAAGAACGCGATTTAAGCAAAACGCATAAATTACTCGATGAACAGCGTGAGGCGCGCAAAAAGTCCGATGATCTGGTCAGCGTAC
The DNA here is from genome assembly GCA_035044805.1 of Leucophenga maculata. Lineage (NCBI taxonomy): Eukaryota > Metazoa > Arthropoda > Insecta > Diptera > Drosophilidae > Leucophenga > Leucophenga maculata. Next base: position 95,097 of record JAWNNP010000866.1, on the reverse strand, counting down.
TCGAAACGCAATTGCAGGAGAAGAAGGAGCAAATCAATGCACTCGAAGCGGAGCAAAGCGAGACAGAGGAAATGCGCAAAACGATATTAAGTCTGATGGAAAGCAAGAAGCCCAAACGAAAAGCATAGTTTCTATAAATTTGTCTAATTTAAGCATAGAATTTTCAGCCGTATTGTATTTATTAGTAGTTGTTAAAAATTATTATTTTTATTGGCATTTTCGTCGTTTCGTTAAGCTAAAAACGTTACATTTTAAATTATTGCTAAATTATATTTATACATTTTGTATTTTAATTAATATTAGCATATTACAGTTTACTAAATTGATTCGATTTTTTGTTTGTTTGTTATTTACAATTATTTGTGTAAGTTTTACGTTAAAGCTTTATTCCGGTTAGACAAACTGCTGCAGCTGTTATAAGTTAAACACTTAATTATGGCTCTAAGTTAGTAGCACTGCAATTATTGTTGCTAATGCGGCTAATGTGGTTGTTGCAGTGTAAGCGCCATTACGTGCCTCTAGATTGCCGTAATCACCGTCCAGACGACGCGATTCACGTTTCTCCGCCTTCTCGCAGATATCGCCGCAATTGGCATATTCACATATGTCACAGATATTCGATCTGGGTGCGCGATAGAACTGACGCGCACGACGTGCTGTATGATGATATGTGTAGATAAGTTTAGTTTATAATAATTAAAACATTTACTTAATTTACATACCATTATCATAGTAATCATACATGATGACCGGCACCGGACGATGCTTTGTCACCTTAACTGTTTTGTATGCATGCAGCGTGGGACAAACTTCGCGACGATCCAAATAATCAAAATAAATGACTACCACTGTATTGCGTTTTAGCGTTTCTACCTTCTTAATGCGTTCACTGGATTCAAGTGTGGGCAATGTATCAGTGTCAACGACAAAACCGCTTGGTAGATAAACCTCCATGACAGCCATGTTGGAGCGTTCTGTGTCGCCGGTAACGGCAACAAAACTGCAAAGGATAAAATATTTTTTTAAACAAAATTCTTACATTAGTTAAGCATACAAACCTGGCACATGCTGAAAGATGCAAATAGTCGGAATGTGAGTTACGATTCACGGTTGGATCGAGTACAAAACGTGGCCAAGCTTGTGTTACATTTGTATTGTATTTGTAAGTGACTTGCGCCAGCGCCATGCCACGTCCAGTGGCAGAGACTGTCACATTCTTTAGTACATTGGGCAGCTGAAATTAATTTTTATTAGCTTTAAAACTTTTAAACGATCTTTCTACCATTTCTACCTCTACACTCTGCAGCACCAGCGAGTTCTCCGCATTTACATTTAATATTGTCTCAGCACCTTCGCCATAATGAAAACCAATTTGTACATTATTTGCTTGACTTGAAAAACGTTCCGAGAATGCCACGAGTGCCTGCAGTCCCACAACAGTATCCTGTGATGCTACAAAACCGCCGAATTCATTGCGTTGATTCATCAGCCACTTTAGTACCGGCAGTGCATCGCCAATGAGATTGTTCTCGAGCAGCGTAAGTGCGGCATAGGCAGATGTTTCAATGTTGATGGTGCGCGTGCGATTGTACCAAGGTGATTGTGCTTCGGCGCTGGGTGCGGTCTTATTCCACCATTTCATGCCATCTAGGGTAGAGAAAAATATTTTAAATCGAACTTTTTTATTTTTATATTTACTTACCCTCACTCACAGCCATTGTATCTAGGCGCTGCAGAAAAGCGGCCTTCGCATTGTGATTAGCGCGTGAGAGTACATATGTGCCAATGGCCATGCCGTGCAGTTGTTGCGTTGTATCCAGTTTACGTGCTATGAAATCCAGCGCTTTGTTGATGTTGTTGCGATAGTTCCCATAGAGTTGCTGTTGGAATGGACAGCTTAAGTAATTTAGTTATTAAACGTTTTTAAATATTACATACCGCATTCTCCATAAGTGCCAGCGTGACAAAAGCGGTTAAACTTAAGCCATCATCATCGTACTGCTCAAAGGCATCACCACGTTCTTCGTAGCCGCCATTGGCATTTTGCACGGAAGCTAGATATGAAAGCGCTGTTTGTATGACATGCTCATCGATTTGTATATGCGCTGATGCCTGTCGCAGTGCGCTGGCTACATACGCTGTCAGCCAAGTGGAGCTCTGTGTTGACGTTAAGCCAAAAGCGCTGAATGCACCGTTCTCGTGGCGATAGTAAAGCAGGCGTTGATAACCCACATCAAGATTGTTCGTAGCACGTTGCTTCACAGCGGGCGTCAGCTGACGTATGCGTTCCAGATAACGCAGGACCAAAATATTTGGCATAAATTCGACCATAGTCTGTTCGCCACAACCGGTAGGCAAACGTATTAAACGTTCCACATTGCCAATGATGCTGCCAACTACATCACCAATGGCGGACACCTCAATAGTGGTAGACTCCGGTATGGCATTGCGCGGTACTTTAATGCTGACATTCTGTTTGCGTTGCGCGTTGGAATTTAACTCAAAGAGAAAACCATGATTGACAACTTCCGTAGCACCGGCGTGTTCAACAAGCAAGGTGCGCTCTACTGTATCACCGGCAACGGCAGTAGTTGCAGTGGCCTTGACGGCCAGCGCGCCGACGCGCTTAGGCGTGACTAGAAAGGCAATAGGTCTGGTGGATTTAGCAGGCACGCTAATGGTGCGGCGGCGATAGAGCTCGACTTCTGTTGGCAAGAAATATAAAAAAATGTAATACAATGGATTGTTGCCCTTAAGCACTTTTTATTACGTACTTGGTTTGGTTGTATTCTTGATATCGATTTGTGGAAAATCAAAATCCAATGCTGTATTATAGAAGGTAACATCTACGCTGAGATCGCTATCGCGATTGTTGTGCACTACAAATGGTAACGCTATGACCTCGTCTAACAAAAATTAAATAAGTTAAAATCTGTAAATAACAAAAATTCATTTTTAACAAACCTCTACGTATGGCATACGGTAAATCACTCGTAATATAGAACTCCTTGTATGATTCCAGCATTGTTGTTGGGCGTGTTAGACCTAAACCAGCTACAGGATCTAGCGCAAAAGCAGATAGCACCCAAGAAGTCATATCACTTGGTATGCGTCGATGTATTGTGCTGCGCCCATCATTGCCAGCGGAAATATTCATAAATAACCATGTATCTGCCGGATTGTGCATAACATGTATGCGTGGATTATGCCAGAACGGTTTTGGCGTATAGGAGAAGGCAAAACGTCCATTGCCGGGCGCTAGTGTATTGACTTCAATCTTATGCGCTGGCCCAATATCAGTTTTACGTATTATGGAGCCATCATCCTCGGTGGCAGTAGCGTCACGTCCTGTTGCAGGTGTGGATTCGGGTTCTATAAATGTTAAAAATTATAATTAAGAGCTACAGTAAAAATTAAATCTATGATAAATATTTATGTACGAATTTATTAAATTCATAGAAGTCTGTACCGTGATTGAGTCAGTAGAAAGGGCATTAGAAGTCTTCAAGTGAAAGATTCTTCCCATGATTTCTGGTTCAATTAGAGAAGGCGAAATTTAAACGGCTCCTTATATAAAGACATTTATACAGTGGACGCTGAGACAAAAGATAATGTGAACGGGTAGGTTCTAAAACACTTTATCTGACATCGGATGACACTAGAAGGCTTTTAATAATTAGAATTACCACAAAAAATGCTCATACTAGCCATTCTAGGACTATCGCGTTCATTTACTGTAATTTTTTTAACCTGTGACTACAGCATTCCATTCAAACGTGTGATAGTTTTTATATGTTCAATGTCAACGTTACACTAGATGATTTAAATTATGGAGCGCTAAAGGAATCGTCTCATTTCGAGAAAGAAAGCTCAAGATGAAGACTTTTTCGGAAGAGTTCCACTTCCATCTTAGTGACTATGTAAAGTAGAAATATCATATTGGATCTGAAAATCCATAGGAGATCTTGGAAAAACCGATGCATTCAATACATGTCACTATTAGATGCGGGTAATGAGCCAGATTGGCCCTTATTATCAGTCACGCCACAGAATTCCGCTTTAGCATGCCACAGACGTCATTTCCAAGCGTTTCGCTTGCAATTTAGTTAGCAGATAGAGTGTTAAATTTTTAACTAGTCTATATAAAAATAATAAATCATTTCATATCTTTTAATTAATAAAATTATCATTTAACTTAATCAACTCGCAAAATGCTAGTTGAATTTGGCATTCACTGTCGACAGCAAAAGCAAATTGCATTTCTACGGCGCCGAAATGCATTTTTCGTTGCTGCCACCTGACCGAACCAAAATTTTTCTTAATTTTTACAATTTTTTTAATTTCTTTTAAATGCTCAAAAAATACGTTATTGCTTAAAGTTATAATAATTGAGATTTAAATTAATTATGTTTTATTTTTTAACACAAACAACAGCATCCCTTAATATTAAAAAAAAAAGTTAAAAATCTTTTAAAAAAAATGGCACCAACGAAATGCAAATCGCTTTTGCTGCCGGCAGTGAATGTCAAATGCAACTAGTATTTGAGAGTTGATATAGTAAATTTTAATTTATTAATTAAAACATATAAAATGATTCAATATATTGATGTAGATCCGTCAACAATTGAACACTCTTACTGCTAAAATAAGCATTTTATAAAAAAATTGGTTTTTAAGAGGCGTATTCAATCAAATTACTGACTAAATCTTAACAAATTTGCAAATCCCTAGCAACCATTGTCTTTGGCATGCTTAAGCGAATTTTTCTGTGGTATGCCGTTATACAATAATTAATATCATATTTTTAGTAAAAATTTAGACTTATACTAATAACTAACCTTTCTCTATGATGAAGTCCGTATTTGACATAGTCAGTACACCAGATTCCTTGCCCGGCGATCCAATTGGCGTATTAACATCGCTCAATTCATACGAATTCAATGCAGCCATCAGACTACTTTGCGTCAAATCATTACCGGACCGCAGATTAGCAGCATTCTGATCGACAATCATAAGTCCGACATATGAATACGGCTTGGTGCTAACCGTAATATCAATATCCTGTCCCGGCGGTGCACGCAGTGGTGCATCAATTTGTACAGTATTCAGTAAATTCTGTTCGAATTCAATGATTTGCTCATCGTAGACAAACTCGCCATTGACCACCATATAAATGAGTAGTTTAGCGCGTGGCATCATAGCAAAAGTAGCAAGAAACTTAAAGGTGTGATAGTCGCTACCACTGGCATCGACAGCGCGTGAAAGTAATATATCGCCACGTCCAACAATCTGATAAATGAAATACTTCATGGGTTCATTAGCGCGTACAGCAATGGAGATCTCTTGATTGACAATAGGTCTGCGGGTGCGTAGTAAACAAGTTATACAGTTTGCCACATTGAATTGTAACTAATATAAACTTACTTATCATTTAACACCTTTGCGGTTATATAGTTCTTGCTATGCAAATGCTTATGCGGTACCTTGCCCACTTCGGTAATAACGCCCATATAATCGACTATTATGGAATGATAATCATCGCGATCACCTACTGGCACTGTAAACTGCATCTTAACCTCACCCCGCGCATCGAGCGTGTAAAGTGATTGATTATACATTTCACTGCTGCCATATGCATTGGTTAAATAAGCGGTCAGCGCAGGTTTGAAGTCCTTTAATGGTGCTTCATCATTACGTACAATGCGTGCCTATTGTTGCCGGTAAAAATTGTTATTGTTATTAAATAATATTATAACTAAATTTGTTATACTTACAGTGGCTTCAAATGGCACACCAGGTATATAATAGCTTGGCACCTTCAGCGTTTCAACGCGATAATGATTCAAATGCACTGTTAACACCATGGAAAAATTCTGCACCGAACCCGTTGATTTCTCCTCAACCAATGCATCCAGCAGATATTCACGTTCGTAGTCCTGCTTCAGACGCAGCTCATTTTCAATATCAAATTCAAAGTAAGCGCTGCCAGCGATGGGCACCACTTTACGCGTAATGAGATCATTTACAAACGGCTGCAGTGAACCAAAGAACGTTGGATAAATGGAGAGCGTGGCCTCGCCGACAATTGGCTTGCCATAGGCGTAGCTGTCGAGTAAAAAATTTAAACATGATTTATTGCAATTATATGCGCATATAATTTTACTCACTGCGCACGCACTGTTGCACCGATTTTGCCATCCTTATAAATAGCATGCTTTGGTGTATCAATATCCACGACAAATTTCGGTAATATATATTCAATTACTTCGAATGTGTATGCATGTTTTTGCTCCATGACTTCAACAGTAATGGACCAAGCACCAAAACGCGGATATTTAGCCAATTGTAGCTCATTGGCATAGACCGAATTGGTTAAACGTATATCCTTATAACTGCGTATAAGATTATTGCCGGAGTCACGTAACTCCAACTGCACGCGTCCATAATTACGCGCCGGTTTGAGATGTGCATCAAGCAATAGCACACGATAGTGCACCAAATCGCCGGGACGATAGAGTGCCTTGTCTGTCTGCACCAGTACTGTGTACTGCTTTGGTTCGAAATGCAGTTTTGTTTCATTGGTGAAGATAATGCCAGAGATGCCTTCTGCGGTTAAACTATAGCGATCGGGCTTGAGTGCTGGTATCTAAGTGGTAAATGAAGTTACATTTGTTTGTATAAATAGTAAACGAATATATTTTATTTGCAACAATTTTTGCTTACCTCAAAGTGTACCAGTTCCGTTGAGAAAGGATGCACCTCTAACGTCTTAAAATCTTTATACGTTTCACTTAATATGCCTAGCTTAATGCGCGCCGCTTCGGGCGCATTGTGTATGCTGACTGCAACATGGTACTGCGTGTTGGGACGCAGCGTATTAGGCGCTATTATGGAGTACAAGCTGTACGAAAAAAAAAAATAAAAGTAAAAATAGTGAGTGGGCGTTTTTTAAAAGCAAGAAATTCACACACATGTTAAAAAGTGTTAAGTCATGTTGCGCACTGCGGCGGGTATGACAAAGCTGCCGGCAGCCGTAGCGCTAACAAATTTCAGCTGCATTAAGCGCTTTAAATCTATTTCTTTGGTTATACATTTAAAAGTCTTCTTTTGTTAGTTCAGCGGTGGGTGGTTGCAGTCACTCACACAGTCTATTGTCTACCTTTAGTCTGTAGCTGGTTTTTTTTCGCGCGCTTGTCCAAAATTGAAAAGCCAAGTTAATTAACTCGGTACGCTTCTTCGCTGTGGTTTGTATCGAAAGATGCGAATTTTTTTGTGTAAACCGCAAATAATAGTTAAAAATAAACCATTTTCTGGCAACGTTTTTTTTATCTTTCTTCATTTTGCTGAACTTTATTGTTTTGTCTGCAACCGTTAGTAGCCCCTCAAAAAGTGGCGGTTTGCTACGTGAAACGGAAGAAAGATATATAATACCCATCCATAATACCTACAAGTTTGTATTTGGAATTTTACCTACATTTTTCATGGCAGGGGGTAACGTACCTATTTGTTTTTTCTTCCATTCCTCACTCACATTTTGCTGTTTTTGCTTACAGCATCTTTTTGTATCTTTTTGTGTTGCTATTTTTTGTTTGTTTTTTTTTTTAATTTAGCGGAAGCTTTTTATTATGGTTTTTAAGATTTGTAGTGCATGAATATATGCGCTACAGGCCACCTGAGATTTATGAAAATAAACATATGTGTTTATGTGTGGAAAGATTTGCAATTATGAAGTTTCTTTTGTCCGTTAGATTCGATGGTTCATGAACTTTTAAATGAACCTAAAATTAAAGTGGAACAGATGACGGTTTTATGAAGCTTGTGAAGAAGCATATAAAAAGGACTTCAAGTTTTAGAAAATAACTCAAGAAATCCGCAGTTGAGTGTACTACACTTCCAGATACGCTGTACCCCCTTTGAAATTTAAATTTGTAATAAAATCTTCTGCATTACGAGTTCCTTCTGAAAATGCGAGTCGTTGCCCTAACACATACTCAACAATTCTTTTTCCAGTTGATTATGGTTGTGCCTTCTAAAACACAGATCGCCATGCTTGAAACGGGAGAGATGCTCTTTAATTATTTCGTCGAATGTGTGTTCATACCGCTGACCCAACGATCAATGTCAATCGGTGAATTGTAAAAGCGCCGCAATTTTTCCATCTTATCGCGTAGTAATTTGCTATAGTTTTTCACCTTGTATTGACCCATGACCTCCAAGTAGTCGTTGCAGCAACGTAGACTCTGATCGGCATCACGCTGTATATGTATAGCGGCTAAATCAAGACGAAATGGAATATGACCATGAAAGAGGAAACAGTTCAGGCCTTGCGTTATGAAACTGTTCACTTTCCGCATTGGTAAAGTGCATCGATCCAATAACCGCGGGGAGATACTCGTTGCATGAGATGTGCTTCTGTTCCGTAATAACTTTCGACTCATAGGTAGCTTGCGGATTAATGTGTGCTTACGTTTTTGCGAAAAAAAATTATATCATACAGAGCCTACGTGTTTGCGTAAAAAAGGCAGCAGGATATTTCAAAGGCGTGAATTCACAACTTCAGCATTCTCAATTTTATATAAACTTTTTCTTTGTCTGATGCATTGGTCTGTTCAGCCCATAAAACATTTCTTTCGAGAGATCGTATGTCACATTAGTTTCAATATTTTCGTTCATCATAACTGACTCAACTACATACATATATCTTAGTCAGAATAAATGTTTAAAGATATGAATTTCTTTTATTCTGAAAGCTTTTATATATTCTTCTGAACTTGATAACATTATTATCCCATTTCCCTGCTAATAATTTTTATAAGCAGAAATTTTTGTATGAAGTCCAAACTATGGCGTTAAACATTTGACCCTCCGAAACGACAGCTGCTATCTCTTTCTATGTGTCTACTTGGAAAAAGGATGCGGAAAGGATGTAGAAAGCCACTATGTGTATGAAGTGTTCGTAACGCTTCTTCCCATACGCATGAAGTATGCTGCACTGTGTGGAATATTGGATCAATGCAAATGAGTGATGCTCGCAGAGTTTGCCGATCCGTATATAACCAGCATTTTTTTCTCTGTTTTAGTGCGTCCTATTCTTGAGTATGGCTGCGTAGTACAGATTTCTTAGTACGTATTTCATTTATAAACATTTTATTGGTACAAAAATGGTTCCTTATTTTTGATTTGACAGGCTTGTGCTGTGCACATTCAATACGCCCTCCCTTTGTCATTGCTATAAAGTTGTGTTACTTTACAAAGTCATCTCCGGTGAAACTAACTTATTTTACATATTAATCAAATTTTTATTAAATGTATCACAGAGTCACAATTTAAATGTTGAACTTTGCATTGTTTAAACCGTTTAGGGTTACGTGTACCGAATCGAACAGGTATTTTCATGTTTTTACTGAATGATAGCGATTAAACATTTAAAAGAAATATTTTGTCAGATTTAAATACATAAAATACTTGTTTTTTATTTTTTATAATCATAATTACTATTGTTTTTATGTAAATTTTTTTTAAAATTCTTTTTTTTTTTTTTTTTTTTAATTTTTACTCTTTCTTTCTATGTGATGACATTTGTCTGTAGCTGTTGAACAGAATTATACCTTTTTTTGATGTGCCAATTGTTGGATGTGTGCTACCCAATGTCTATCCCAATTAATAAAGAAAATATATCCCACAGATTCCTCAAATTCAAGTTAATAATGATGGCATTGCCATTAATTTGCTGTACCAAAAATTCTTTAATCTTAACGTGAACTTTTTTGATTTTGAGGCACTGATTCATCAATTTTGGACCCTTCTTCTATTATGGCGCTCTTCAAGTCCAATAATGTCTCAGATTCTTGTAAAAATTCCTCGAAAGAAGATTTGAAAGGATTTCTATGGAATAATCAATGATAACTGTTTTGAAAAAGTGTTTGTCATATTTGAATCTTGGATAGCGGCATTATCCGCTTAAAAAATCAACTCCAATTGGCATCACTAAAATCAATTAATACGATGTCGAGGTGGTCTACGTAAATTTTGGAATTTATTTTTATAGAAATAAAATAAATTGGTGTTTTCCCTTAATTCAAAATGCTGTCCATACCTGTCACCTCAAAAGTTTCTGTTATGACAAATTTTTCTTTCGTGGCGAATATCACTCTAATACTTAATATGGCCATTTTGTCTATCTAAGCTGAACTTATTTTCGTAGCTAAAAATTATTTTTACCCACTCATGCGATCAGAATTTATATTTGTCTGCAAATTGCAGTCTTGCTTGTTTGTGACATTGCTTTAACTGAGGTACAGACATATCGAATATTGTCATCAGAAGTTTAAATCTTGCGAACTCGTCGATTATTTTTTTATTTTAAGCATTTATTTGGTGCTTTGTTTTTCCATGAAAATGGGAGGACGCCCCAATAGCTTTTTGTTTTGTAAATCATGTAGCGGTGTTAAGAAATCTCAACCCCTGTGGTATACCCACCGAACTACACAGGGCTGCGATTTCCCTATTTTAATTTGCAACATCCAAAACCAAACCAAATATGTCTATGACAAATGTGTAGTCAACCAAATAGTCAAGCTCTCTGCTGCTATTATTAGTCTAGGGTAGATAAGGGTGCACAAACTGTGGATGCATGTCATGGCGATTCTGGGATTATAAAAATTATTGATGGCGTATGAGTTATTGTTAAAGTTTATGATTGATTAAACGTGTTCATCTATTTGTGGCAGTGGGATCGTATAAGATCGCGTGGGAAAAGCGAATATATAAAAATATAAAATAAATAAACTACAAATTGTTTATAAGTACTTCTTTATAAGCTATGAATTATCAGGTTTTTAGCACATAGGAATGAATTCATAATAACTAAAGCAACCACCAAAGATATATGAGAAATATTCGAGATTCCTTTATTTTCTGTTACAAAATACCATTAGGTAGTTTTAGCAGAAAAATTTGGCTAGGATCGATTTTCTGCTAATCAGCGATTACTGTGGTGAGTGCGCTGATTGCTGTTTTGAAGAAATTCGAGTACTGCAGCTTATTGGAAAGATAATTTTGGAGTATATATTAAAGAACAATATAATGAATTATGTAAAATAGAACCAAAAAGATATATAATAATCGCCTCTACTAATGTTTAGTGATTTGAATATTAAATATAGTTTGCTTTCTTGTGCGCTGCGTGTCTGGTTTTGCCTGCTTTTGAACACAAAAACTATGCCAATCATTTTTAATTCAATGTATCCTGGTACTTTTATGGTGTATAAAGAATTATAAAGAGCAAGATATTACATATCACCAATTACCAAGCAAAATGTTCTGCTGAATGCAAACATTTTTAAACCAACTTCAAAAAATGAGTAGGTTTCCTTTAATAAATTAGTTATTATATCTTTATTTTTATAATTTTATTTTATTTATTTTGCGGCGTCTCTATTAACCACAATTAATTTTTCCAAGTCTTCATTTAGCTCAATTAGTTCAAAAAGTATTACGAACTCAACTCATTACAAACAAACTTTGTCGATGTTTGTCTCATGAAAAACGAAAGTTTTTGTTGCTGTTGCTAATTGCGCTTTTAATTTATGCACGCCAGCGTAAAAAAATATATAAAAAAAGGTATTACAAAACATTTTCGATTTTATTCGTTGTTCGCTTTTTATTGCCTTAGTTTTCCTAATTAGTCATCAGGTAACACACAGAAAACAAATACGAACAGCCTTAAGCAAACTGAATGAGTATTGTACAATCTGATGACTGATCGTGCAATAAGCCTATATAGTATTATATTGCCATTTTAGTTATACACTCTGCGTGTCGCGTAAAAGGGTATATTAAGTTTTGCCAAATGTATGTAACAGGCAATAGAAGGCGAGGGAGAGTCGATAAGTAGCAAAATTTGAGTCGATTTGGATATGTTTGTAAAAGAACTTAGATACTAAAGAAGTAAAAGTTTTCTAGTTTGGATATTTCAACTCGCCTTTGTTGTTTTAAAATGACTAATCTAATATGAACGATCCAACTGCTCCCTAAGGCGGTGCCCACATACAAACCGGCCCAATTTTTGCAGGTTTTTGTGCGAAAAACATTTTTTGTTGTTGTTAATTTAAGTATAAACGCCAAATTTGGCGAATATAATCCATAATAAAATATGTCATATAAATATGTACCTTTAAACTATGTAGCTCACATACAAATCTGTCTGCCTTTTCTTGATTTTTGTAGGAAAAATAATTTTTGTTTTTGTTTATTCAGCTGGATATGCCAAATATGATGTATCTAATGTCATTCAAAATGAAAAATGCCATATAAACTCAGATAGGACCACTAAAAGAGGTAGCTCCCATACAAATCTGTACCCATTTTCTAGATTTCTGTAGGAAAATAAATTTTGTTGTTGTTATTTCAGCTGGATATGTCAAATATAATGTATCCAATGTCAATTCAAATAAAGTATTTCATATGTATTGAGGAAGGACCACTAAAAGAGGTTGCTGTCATACAAATCTGCCCGCCTTTTCTAGATTTTTGTAGGAAAAATAATTTTTGTTGTTGTTTATTCAGCTGGATATGCCAAATATGATGTAACTAATGTCAATACAAACAAAATATTCCATATATATTGAGATAGGACCACTAAAAGAGGTAGCTCCCATACCAACCTGTCTCCCTTTTCAAGATTTTTGTATTAAAAATATTGTTGATGTTGTTAATTTAGCTGAAAACACCGAATTTCATTAATCTTACATCAATCCAAATTAAATATTCCATAAAGTTTCAGGCTGAACCACTAAAAGAGATAGAACCTATAGAAAACTGTCCTCTTTTTCTAGATTTTTGTATGAAAAAAATTGTGTTGTTTTTAATTAAGTAAGAAATGCCAAATTTAATGATCTTACGTCAATTCAAATAAAATATTCCAAAAAATTTTAGATTGGAACATTAAAAGAGATGGAACCAATACAAATATGTCCCCTTTTTCTAGATTTTTGTATGATAAAAATTGTGTTCCTATAACTTAAGTAGCTACAAACATCAAATTTGATGTATTTTACTTAAAAAAAAAAATAATATTTTCAGATAGGACCACTAAAGGATGTGGTTCCCATACAAATATATCCCTTTTTCGAGTTTTTTGTATGAAAAAAAAATATTGTGGATAATTTAGTAGTAAACACCAAATTTGATGAATCTTATGTCGATCAAAATATAATATTTCATATACATAGGTGCACCGTACACAAAGAAATTTGTTCTTCCCTTCTGCGCATTTTTCTTCTAAAAACTCTAAATTTGCGGTTTCTACTTTAAATGCAATAAATTATGCCACACGGAAGCAGTTCCGCATACAACCCACCTAAAAATCTAAGCCTTCTTCCAATTGGTACAGGGCATCTCAAAGTTTTTTCTAATTTTTTTTTATTTTATATGCGACGGCTTAGTCCAATTGTGTCGCAAATAAATTGTTTTAAGCAATGTTTATGCCAGTCATTATATTTCAGCCGTGCTACAAGCAGTTTGTCTACGAATTTATGAACTACTAAGTAATACGTATGTCCAATACCAGCCAGCAGTCTATAGTCTGCAGCAAAGTCTTTCACTGCGTCCATGTGCTGAGTTTCATTTCGTTTGCCTTGCGGCATAATTCACAGTTTGTTCTAATTTCAATTGCCTGCCTGCCGACGTCGTCACAGTTGCCTTACTTGTGACTGTTGTCTTAGACGGAGAATGGCTAACCTGTTTGTTCCCAGGCTTTTAAAGTGCGTTTGTTTTTTTGTGTGTTGTGTTGTTAAATTTCGTATGACCACTTTATGGTCTGAAACAGGTTCCGTAGGTGGTCGACTGGAAAAAGAGTGCAACTAGTTTGACTGTCCTACTCGAAGTCGGGCAAACAGTTTAAATTTCGTTTTCATGTTGGCCCGTCACTCGAAACAAGCAAACGAGCAAGCAAGCGTATAATAATCTAGACACTTTTGGTTTGTATTTTAATAGAGAACACTGGAAATGACCATTTGAACGGCGGACGGTGTTTTACTTGAATAGCTTTACAGCGACGAGGAGAGTCATCAGTTGAGAAATTTGCAATGAAAAATAGTTTAGAAATGAGGCACAGCTAAATGTCAAATATGTACTTAGTATAGAAACTGCTTAGCAATGAGTCAAAGTTGATAAATATTTGTAATTTGTTTTTAATTTTTCTTTTTTTTATATTTTGTCGCTTTATATGTATATATTTCTCAATAAATATTACACATTTCTGCTGATTAAGCTTTTGGAAATGTTGTTATGTCATTTTTTTGCATATTTATTTTATTTAACTTTAGGTAAGATCACCAAATTTGTACAACAAAATCTGTCAGTCTCAGTTATTTTGGAATATTTTTTTTTTGTTTCTGCTGTGTGGGCATCTCATTTTGAGGTTATCTTCAGCTTTTGCAAGTTTCATTCAACTCTTCAATTTTTTTTAGTTAAATTTTTTTAGGTTCACAACTTCTAGATCAACATTTAATTACATTTCTTCACTCCAATTATTTCCGCACATAGAAAATACAATAAAAACAATAAGAAACTAGCTACTTCTTGCTATACAGCAGCCATTTATTACTTCAGCATAATTGACAGCCATATCAAAAGCATGAAGAGAAAAAAGCAGTTCGCCCTCGGTCAGTTTTGAAAATAAAATACAAACAAATCACAACAGCATCAGCCACTGACATCAAAATAAGTTGAAAAAATAAAAAAAAAAAAACATTGCAAAAAGTTAAATAAAATAAAAAGTAGCAAATAAAATCAAGAATATTCGAATTCGTACGTCATTCAAGGTGAGTTGACGGAAATGGAATAGTCGAGATACAGTGTGCACTCAATAATGTATACAACTGATATACAATCTTGATCAGCATCAAAGGCTGAGTCGACAGACGGTTTCAAAAATTAAATATAAGCGCTAGAGAACTTAAATTTAGATAAATTCTATATATCACATATGGTGGGTGGGGCTCAGTCTTCTCCGATTTGGACTAAATTTATTATGATTACTTCTCCCTAAACAATTGATAGGTATTCCAAATTTCATTCCTGTACCTCAAATTAATTCAAAGATAGGACGAATATGTTTATAGCTTATATGCGGGACGGTGTATCACACCATATAATTTGGAATTTTATGACGAATTTTGTCTATCGCTTATATGGGGGGATTTTTTGTTTGTAATTAGAAATCCTTCGTTTCAGACCTTGTTTGTTGCAGAAAAACACCAATACTGAACTTTTTAATTTTAAAATGCATGTCATAGCCTTGAAAATGTTTATTTTATCTATGTCTGGTGATCTGGCGTCGAATATATGGGGGCGTAACTTGTGAATTGAAGTTTTGGTTAAGAATAGGAGTTGATTTGAACGGAACCTAATTTATATATATTACACAGGGCCACAAAATGAAATTGAGGTGAACCTTCACTGAGTCAAGTTGATCTTTATGTTTTTGGGGTCGCTGATTACGATCCTGGTGTCCACATTACCCCATCAGGTCAAAATCAAGGTTAAATAAAGGTCAAGCATCTAAATTTGACTGATAGAATTTTTTTGACCCTTGATTCTGAAAGAGCGGAAAATTTTACGTCCGAATAAGTCTTGACATATTTTTTGGCCCGACCTTTAAAGGTCATTCGGAGGTTATTTTGCGGTTAAATCGTTCTTTTGATATCTCGGCTTGTCCCTTAACTAGGAATGGATCTCAAACCAGTTGAATTTATGTTTTTGGGGTCGCTGAATACGATCCCGTTGTCCACATTACCCCATCAGGTCAAAATCAAGGTCAAATAAAGGTCAAGCATCAAGGATTTGAACCTCTGGTTGTCTCGGCTGTGAGCGCAACTCCACGTTATGCTTCCGAAGAAGATTTGCTTGCAATTGGGAGGTAGCCACAGCCACCTCGTTACTTCCCGATGGACCGCACCAATGGCTACAAGTGTAACTATGAAGAACACTTTGTGGGCACCTGAGGCTCTCATTAAGGCTCTCTCCAACCCTCGTAAACTAGAGGTAAGACCGACTCCTCCGCTAAACGTTGGTGGTCCCAGATCAAGTCTCTGGTACTACTTCCAAAGATGCTAGCAGTGAGTTCCATGCAACCCCTTATACCTAGAATAACAACAAAAAGGGAACAAACACGAATAAAAAAAACATGAATGTGGTATATCCTTAGTCTGCTACCATATAGTGCCACCTAAAGACTATCTCGCAAAACAACTTAAAACCCTAACCCCATCTGCCCTGGCGAGTACAGTACTTGCATCATACCCAAAATCACGACTAAAATCCCCCAAGCTGTCAGGTCTCTAACATCAAGAGAAGTTGTTTCCATGTCTCCTCATGAAACCCATAACGACAAGCAGAACTGGTATGTAGACCCAAGATTCGTGACCAGTCAGCAATGAATGAAGCCAAACACGGATGAACTCGTAAGTAGCCCGCTCTTTATCACTACTTTCCTGTCTATCTTGCCAACTTGAGAGTACTTCCTCAGACAGACTTAAACTGTCCACCTCTTCATCAGAAAGCTACTCACAATGTGATAAAGGAAACTGTTCCATATTCGACGACACGCTTTAGAACTTCAATATCAAGAGGAGGAACATCCATGAGGACTTGCATCGTCTCGGTCGAAACAGTGCGACATACTGGCATACAGCCAAGCAGCAAAATACGTGTACCATACAGGCGATCAATACCAACATAAATGGCATGCACAGCACTAACACTGATGCCAAAGCCCGTCCTTAAAATACGTTGTAACTGGTCTACTACACCAAGCAATCGTTCGCTCAAACGAACAATATTATGCGGGAGGTAACACATCCTGTCTTTCGATGATATCTAACTTCCGGTACTTACCATACACTAACATTGCCCAATATGACAGTAGAAGGCCAACCTAGTGAAAATTTTCCCATAAGAGGCATGGTCACAGTCTTGTCCATTGCCACACTAACAGCTATTACTTCAATCGGCAACAATACGCACATATGGTGTCACTTTACGCTCAATGCCGAGTCGCGATCGCCCCTCAACAATAATGAACTTGTACTTGGTAACTAGTTCGAGATGACTCAAAGATAATCCATAAGGATCCAAATGAATGGATCACTTATGGTGCCTTGTGGACAATCACGAATCTCATCAACAGCAACAGAGTCACTCATCCCCACTGTATACGCACGTCTGTCTTCGCGAGGGCTAGTTCAGCACAACCTAATTCGAGCAGTTTTCGAAGAACACTTCTCCACAACAGTCCAATGCTTGCCGAGCACTGGGAGTCAACCAATCTCCAAATGAAAGGGCAGATTTTGCGAACTTTTTCCGGACTTATCTATATTGACTTGACTTTTGTTGCTTCCTTTCTTTTGCCTGTTACATACATTAGAACAAATTTGTATAATTATGCCCTGTTTTCTATAGGGAAAAAGGGATTATTTAGATTATTCTTCAGAACAATTGACTTCAATGAGAGATTGTAAGAGAGATTGGCATTTATCGTTCTCCTATTTAAACTTTTGGGAGACTTGAGATAGGGCAAGGAAGTAATCATCTAAAGTTCAATGTTGATCAGTGGCTATGCTATTTACCCACAAATTCAATCTGCAATCTTTTCGAGACAGCACTGTATATGAGTACTGAGCAATAATAAGCACAAGGCGCGTAGGAAGCTGAAATTTCTTGACTACAACTACAAACTTGTTAAACAATTCACCTCGCAATTTCAGTGAGTTCTAAAAAACATTGTGGGATGTGTAGTTTTATGAGTAGCCTCCATGGCTACAAAAATATTATTTTAATAAAATAAAATAAAATAAAAAAATTAGCGGCTTAAAAAATAAGAAATACAAATTGTATTGTTCGAATAATTTCTAAAAGTATCTAGTATAACTTTTAGACGGCAGTTTAGTCACATTCCGTTCTGATGCTTTTTTTTGCGACATTACTCACGCACAACTTTGTCAAACAACAATTATAATAATAACAAAAACAACAGCAGTAGTATTTATTAATCGTATGATGACAGCATCAGATATCAGATACATATATAAAATTCGCAGAATAAAATCTAACTTTGTGCGGCGGTGGCGGCATCTTTGCGCTACTAGTGAACTTGTTTGCAGCAGCAACAGCAGCAGCAGCTGTTAATGAGCCAATTACACACAATTTCTGTCTGTCTATCCGCCCGTCTGTATGTATCTACATTACATGTCTGACTCGCATCAATCTATGTAATAATTCATGTCGATTATGTTAGACAAAGCAGATACTTTATAAATAGTTTAATGATAGCGCAAATATGTAGTTGACTTGCAATGAAGACATGAAACACGCAACTGCGGCAAGTTTGTTGCTTAAGTCTTTTGTTTGTTTTTTTTCCTTTTGCTTTTGTGCAAGAAACATACATATAAAGAAATTATGCAGTGATGTCATGAAAAGATTGTGTTAAAAAGATTATAGCCGTGTGTGAAGTTGGAAATTATTTCGCGGCATGTTAAATAAAATTTTAATTATTTAAGCAAACAAAAACAAAATTAAATTAAATCGTTGAATGCTTTAATTTTTGAAATAGCAAACTTAAAAGTGCAACTTTTGAAGCAATTTAATTTAAAATGCATTTAAACAAACAGCTGCTTAGTAACATGTGCAAAAGTATCTTATAGATACATTAAAAATGTTATATGTTATAAAGTATCTTATAGATACATTTGTTAAAAATTTAAAAAATGCAACTTTTGCAGCAATTTAATTTAAAGCGGAGATATGCAAAAGTATCTTATAGATACATTTAACATTTTATGTATCTTATACATAGATACATTTGCTAAAATTATAAAATATATATTTTTGCATAATTTAATAAAAAAAAAAAAAAAACAGCTGTTTACTTAGTTGTTCAAAAGTATCTTATAGCTACATTCAAAATATTATATACCATAAAGTATCTTATAGATACATTTGAAATTTTATATATGTACATATATCTATATTAAAGCAACTTAGTAGCATGTGCGAAAATTACTCATAAGTATATACAAATGTAATCTAAACGTTTTAATTAAGTGTTTTTACGCACCCTTGCGCAGCATATGACGGCACCAGTTGCAACAGCAGAGCACAACTTAAAACGAAACCAGCAGCAGATACATTACGATAACGCGGCAACATTTTGCTATAATTATTAAAACACTTTTTGTTTTTTTTGTGCATAAATTAAACTAATTTATTTATGAAGAGCGAATTTATTTTTTATTTATTTTAAAAATTTACACAATACATTTTTTTGTTCAGATTTCGTGTTGTCGGACAATCGCCAAAGACAATGAAAGATGGGGGAATACTTTATACCAAAACAACAACAAAACACTTGGATCGCTCGCTAACAAGTTGTCGCTTTTTGATGACTTTGTTGTTGTGGTTTTATTATACACTTGCTATTATTATTGTTGTTGTTGTTGTGCTGTGTGGGCAGCAGCAGCAGCAGCTCAATTCAATTCGAACTCAGCTCGATTTTAGCTTAGATCTTTTAGCCACTTTTATTTCACTTCACTCGTTTCGACCAATTCACTCAAATTGCAATTCTTTTTTTTTTTTTTTTGTTTGTTTCAGATACTTTTCTTGTTTGGTTTGTTGTCGGATTGCTTCACTTGTTTTATTTAATTTATATGCGATTGTGTATATTTTTTTTATTTGTTTTTTTTTTTTTTATTTTGCCAAAATATAGCTGAATCTTATGCGTTTTAGAGCGCGTACACCTGTTCGGTGCGGTGTTTGTTGTTATTCGTTGATCGTCGCGGCTTTAACTGAATTCAATTTTAAAGATTTCGAGTAAGCTTTGCACACAACAACAACAATAAAAAAGCTTTAAATACAAAAACAATTTTTCAGCAAGAAGCTTGCATTGAGCTGCACTTGAACTTGTTGAGTATATAAGACCTACGGATGAGCGTTGCTACAATATATCTCATGGCTGTGATATTTTTCCGAATTAATAAAAATCGTACGCACAATTTTTTTTATTTTAAATATGAATATGAGAAGAGTCGATTATTTAAATTTTTTGTTTCGTTTTATCTACAGTGATATTCTGATTAGTTTTTTTTTTATACGATCTATTGCGAAGTTTAGTATAATATTTCGTTTAATGGGTCTCACGAATCTTTCTAAAGCGCATCGAGAAAAATTGCAAGTTTTGCTGTTAATCGAGAAGTTCAGCAGAGTTTTGTTGTCTTTTTCAATTTGATTCTTTTGCAAAGAATAAGAAGTACATAATTTGTATTTAGTGATAACCCGAGTTCTCATGTTTGTATATAACAGGCAGAACAGGCTAGAAACACCAAATTTGGGTTACTTTACGTTAATCCTTATCTAATATTTCATTTCATTTAAAAGTAGTAGGCCCCAAACAAATCCGTCCAATATTTCGGAGATTTTGTATGAAACATTTTGTTCTTGTTGTTCTTTTTTTGATTCCTAAGAAAAAAAGGAGGTTTTATTGCAAATTTTATTGTTCGGCCTGCAGTGTGCTAATGTCTTGTTAATCAGAAGTCATTTCAAACTTTTTAATGTATTTCTGGACATACTTTAAAGAAAAAATGGTCCAATGATACTATGTGACCAAATGACAACCCAAAGAGGAAGTTATTAATTGTGCAATGGTGTTTTATGAATTTATTGACGATTTAAAGGCTTCTAGATATGACGGTTATGCTTGTTGTAAGTCAAGTCCATTGATCAAGTTGACCACGTTCAGCCAGTGACCTGACAAAAATATTCAAATATTCAATGCCAACTGACAAATAATATTGGCGGAAGGCGCTTTTCGACCACAAAACGCAATGCATGCTAAGTTAACACAAACGAATTATTGCAATCGGTTTATAGAATTAATGCTTCCACAATATGTCTAACTAATTTAAGTTTTTCACTTACTTTTTTTGTTCAATGACTTTTATCCGCCAGTTGCACAGCCACTCTTCGAGATGGGTGAGGTGATCTGCAAGTCATATTGTTGCTTGTATTGGGCATCGGGACCTGCATAATATTGCAGTTTCGTCAGCAAATGTTGAAGTTGTGAGGTTGTGGTTAATTGGGATAATTGACATGTATAGCACGTATAGCATGGAGCCGAATACGCTACCTTGGGGCACACCAGCTTTGATTTCCGACTCTACTGTTAGAAAATCATTTTGTCGCACAAAGAAGCTTCTTTCGCTGAGATAGGACTCAAGAACCTTGTTAGTATTTTGTGGGAGCAACACATTAATTTTGTACTTAAGCCCCTCGAGCCAAACTCGATCAAACGCTTAGGCAATATCGAGAAAGATTGCGGAGCAATATTCACGGTGCTTAAACGCAGTTCAAATTCCTGAGGTAATACAATTGACTTGTTCAATGGTGCCATGCTTTTCGCGAAAACCGAATTGATGGGTAGGGATGATATTTTGAGTGTACTGGCTTATTTTGGTGAGAAAAATCTTTTCAAAGAGCTTGGACAGACATGCTAGAAGACTTATATGACGCCGCTTGAGTTTTATCCTTACCGGGCTTCGGGATCATAACAATGATTGATTTTTTCCACTGGGTGGGGAAATAACCACTTATTAGAATGGCATTGAAAAGTTTGGTAATATGTATAATTAATAGCTGGACTGGGGAGTTCCACGATCATTTTTGGAGAAATAAGATCATGACCTGCAGCATATAATGAAGCAAATAACGCACAAATGCGTGAAACCGAAAGACGAATCGAGTGTATCTTCATAGCTTTCAATTGATTTAAAGCACTAGTACAGTTATTGTCTGGCAGGGTATAAAATAGTCCAACAAGTCTGACTATAGTCAGCCACTAATAAGCTAAAAAAACTGTTCGATTTGTCTGTATAAAAGTATCTCAATGTGCCAACTTTTTGTTAACTTAAAGTTATGCGATGAGCTTTTATTGCGAAAGTTTGCAAATGCTGTGCTTGCGATTGCTGCTGTGGTTGTTGTCTGTGATAATAAAAAAAGATAAAAATGTATCTCGCTGACCATGCATGAAAATGAAAAGAAGTGAAACTATTTACACCCTACATACTTATACCCTACATATTACAATATCAAATTATATTAAAAATTCCCATTCGAAATATGAAAATAGTCGCTGTAATGCACTTCGGAAAGGAGATTTCCCTGACAATACCTCATGTAAATTGTGTTCGTTATCTGGCTTTGCTCTTAGATATACGCAGGAACACTGAAACGATCTTATAAAGCCTTTTAACAAAATATAGTAGGTTCAGTAAATAGGAATGTGACATTTCTAGATATAGAGTGTGCTCTCAAGGAAGCATTAAGCATTCTGCAAAGTGCTAGTAGATCCCAACAGTCATTTGTTCAATTGCAGGACAGAGAACGTTGAGCTGGAAGAATCGTCCGCTTGGAGTTGTGTCAAAAAAGGCATTCAACAAAAATGTGTAACATTCTCTCTTCTGTAGGTTCTATATAATGCTTCCACAGCATTTAGCGGTAAGTTTGCCCAGATGCTATGTACTCTCGTGGAGAGTGGGAATCAATGTGATTCAATTAGAATTTTATGAAGAAAAACCACAGCGAGCATCGCCCGCCGCGCAGATATAGTAGGAAGATCGATTAATTTTAATCGATCTACATATGGTGGCAAATGTACATCTGAAGTCTAATTTAAGTTTCTGAGCGCAAATAACAGCAACTGTTTTTCAAAACATACTCAATACGATTTTGGTGAGTTGCATAATGTGGGTTCCAGATACAAGATGCGAACTCCAATATCGAACGCACGAGTAACGTGTATAGAAGTTTAGTAATATAAGGATCTTCAAATTCTTTAGATCAAGGCTTTATAAAGCCAAGAACACCCTTCGCTTTTTTCATTATCCAATATGATTATTAAATCTCAACTTAGTGTTAAAAAGAAGACTTAGATCGTTTATACTAAACTCCCTGCATTGTATACAATGTGTAAAAAGTCTGAACTAAAACGCTGACCTGTGGTACTTCCGCATTGATGCACCAATTCTTCGCTTTTGCACCATCATCAACAACATTGAATGTTCTTTCTGTTAAGAAGCTGCTTATGAGCTCGAACCGCTAAGGGGTTAGGAGGCGCTTTAGTTTGCTCAAAAGTTTACACTCTGTCAAAAGCTTGCTAAATT
The DNA here is from genome assembly GCA_035044805.1 of Leucophenga maculata. Lineage (NCBI taxonomy): Eukaryota > Metazoa > Arthropoda > Insecta > Diptera > Drosophilidae > Leucophenga > Leucophenga maculata. Next base: position 71,884 of record JAWNNP010000866.1, on the reverse strand, counting down.
TTCATGAACACAGCCACAAAATATGCCTTATGTTCCATCGATTGAAGTTGTTCCGGAGTGCTGTGACTTTTACGAAATCCAAACAGCCATTTTTCTAGATAACGATTATTAGTTACTCAAAATTATTCTTTCCATCATCTAAACTAGCGTGGGAAGGAGTCTCCTTCTGTCCTCTATGAGTCCACTTCGCTATACTGCTTTTCTGACTTAGGAATCATACCAATGAGTGCGGATTTCCACACCCTTGGAATATATCACAGTCTTAGATCTTAAAGTTTTAAAGATTATCAATAAGAATGCTCTGTTTGAGAGTAGTTTTAGCATTTTTTAAACAAAAGATTTTGACCTGGTGATTTCTCAGCCATAAAAATTCCTAATCTGTTGCCTTATTATATTATAAACTTTATAATATTTTATGGTTACACAATGAAAATCCTCTTAAACCTATTGTTTTTAATTTCACAGAAATGTGGCACCCTAACAGAATGTTAAGAATGCCACAAAATAATATACTCGCATATAGCGGGATATAGAAAATTCCTTTTGCCGAAATTTAACATTAAATCCACAAAATTGACCTACGATGCTTTTAACTGTAAAGGATAACTGTTGTTCGTTGTAATGTTATATGCTTTTTATGGTTACAGCTACAAAGCTTTACAGCTTTTTCAAATTACTTGTATAGATAAAAAGCAAATAATTTTCCATTTAAGGACCTTTAACTTCCTTGTGGCTTTTGTAAAGCATATGTTAGATAAATTGCAAAATTTGAAGAAAACAAAAGCTTAAAGCTTGAAGTAAGAGCTTGAAGGTCTATGGAAGTCAGTAACTTAAACCAATAATAAAATGTTTGAATCATCATCTTTATAAACATTTTAACAACATTTTGAAAACATTTTAAAGGCACTGCAAATGCTGAGTGAAACTTATGAACAAATATATGAAGATATGAATTTAGTGCACAATTTCACAAATAGATGTCGTTGGAGTTGCTTGCATTTGTGCCTAAAAACTGCTGCAACTTTCTTGAAAAAAAATGGTCCTACAAGATTTTAATGCTGCATATTTAATTATGTGCTGCTCTTTAGAAGCACTCAGCTCAGATAAAAGAAGAAAAAAAAAACCCAAACTTGCTGCATACAATTAACATTAATTCCGTGTGATAAAAATTTGGACGCCAGCCATTGCAAAGAAGTTTATTGCTGTTTTCTACATGCCAAAAAAATTTCGCGCCAGACTGATATAGTAGTTTTGGTAGCATTTTAATTGCACAGTCGTAACTATTTTAATAATTCTAGAATTTGGAGAAGAGAATTGTTTCGTCAAGAATTTATGGAAATGTTTGGCGTTTTTGGCAACATACATATTTGCTGATGCAGTTTGAGAGACATTTCATTTAATGTGCTTGTAGAGCAGTGCAAAAGTCTATAGAGCTGCACGGAGTAGTGTATAGGGCTATATACAAGTACATATATAGCATCTCTTACTACCTATACCTGTACTACCTATAATTAAATAGGAATGTATGAACATATGATAAAGAATGTTGAAACCCTTTAAAAAAACCAAAACCAAAGAATGTTTTGTAAATAAATATGAGAAATATTCCAATTTGATTATAAAAACCCATATTAGAGTAGTTTATTTACCCAATTAGGTAAAAAAGTATTTTTGCAATGGAGGCGCTCTATATTTATATAGCGTCTATGACCTACAGTGGTTCATTCTGGACCAATGTTTTAAACTTTATAGTAGTATAAATACAAAGATTTATATATTTGGGTTAGGTAATAAAAAATTTGGATCAATACAAAGATTTGTATATTTTGCTTGGGTAATAAAAATTTTGGAAATACTATGAACTTTATCCATATTTTTTTTTGTGAATGCAGTTCACTTTTTGCAAAAATGTACCTTAATTTCGTGAAATGTTGAAAATGTTGACCAATTTGGTATGCTTGACTCTATCCAAATTCTTTGTCAGCACATCTGATATCATCTTCTCAGTAGACAAATACTCGATATCAACTAAATACTTTACTTTTGTACATCTCTCTGACATGATGATACTGGATATCTACATGCTTGCTATGAGCGTGGAAACTCGGATTCTTCACAATGCATTGTGTACTCTGATTGTCGCTGTAGATCATCATCGACGGTTTCGATCCAAAATCCATATTGTTAATCAGATTCTTGATGTACGCCGCTTGTTTCGTTGCCGTTGATACCGCCACATATTCAGCATCTGTGCTACTTAATGGAACAACACTCTGCTTCTTTGACTTCTAGCCAAAAACAGCACCTGCCACTGCACGACTTTCGATCAGTACTATCATCGGTCCAGTTCGCAACTATATAACAGTGAATCGGCTAACCAGTACGCACATAGTGTAACTTCAGCTCTGTGGTGCCTCTAAAGTAATGCAATACTGGTTTTCCACCCATATCATGTACTTCATGCGGATCTACATTCGGCTGTGCAAGCTTTATTACAGAATGTAGTATATCCGCCCTCATTGTCATCGCCAGATACATTTGTGAACTCTAATCAAAAATTGATAATGTGCTTGATTCACTCACCGCCAGTCATCATTGTTGTATCTTACCTGGAAGCTAGCTTCTAATGGAGTAGCGTTCGACTTACAGTTCTGCATACCGTTCTCATGTAGAAGTCCTTTGATGCTTGCTTGTGACCAATCATGCCGCCGCCAGTCTCCCAGTTGCGCTCAATTTCCATACCAAGGAATTTCTTTAACTCGCCGCCAACGACGATATCAAACTTATTTAATATAAGCGCCTTCACGTTGTTTAGTTCATCTTTGCTCATACTTGCCAATATCAAGTCGTCAACGTACACGCCATTTCGACGCGTATAAATGCAATGCAGGGAACGAAATCTATCTTCAACAGTACAGAATTTATTTTCTCGTTCCACTCACCCGTACCAGTCACTTCAGTACCCGCTTAGGATAGCCTTCATCTACGAAACCCATATATGCCATGTCTTGTAGCTCACTATTCAAATATGCAGCTGATTCATCCATCTGTTGCATAACATACCGTGCTCCAAAGGAGAAAACGTCTCAGTCTAGTCTATGCCATATCGTTGTGCGCAACGCTTTGTGACCAACCGAGTTTTAAAATGTTGAACGTGAGCGAACTTGTCATACTTAACGGCGAACACCCACTTCAAATCAATAGTCTTTTCACCTTTAGGCAGGATTGCAGGACATCAATATTCTTCTGCATAGAAGTCCTCCGTATTTTCTTCCCCTGCCTGCTCTTTTCGCACTCACTTGCATCTCATCGGCGGTATCTGCGCAGTCTTCGCCTTCTGTATGATGCTCTACAGCGGCACATTTAACATCTTCAGACGGCTGTTCTTCAGTGTTCACAACAACTTCAGTTTTCTGGACATATTCCACGCAAGGCTCGTACCAAGTTTTTGTCTTGCAACAATCCATTCACTAGAAATATATCATCTCTGGCTTCAATTAGCTTACGTTTACCTGGATTGTTTAAACGCTACGCCTTTGCAGTATCAGAGTATCGAACCAATATATGATCCTCCCCCTTCGGCAAGAACTTTTTGCTAAGCGTTTTGTTTAGCACAATTGCTTTCGCGCTGAACACTCTCAGGTGGGATACACATGGCTTCTTTCCTGACCATGTCTTATAAGACGTAGTGTCAGACAATGTCAAGCGAAGTGCATTGTGATGAAACACATTTCGAGTTTTTTTGAACAACTAAGCTGGGTCCAATAGTTATCTCATAAACGGAGACATAATAGTTTTCTTGGTTAATATTAATGCTCCGATATAAGCAACCTAATTCGCTTTATTGGAATGTATGGCATATTTACTAAAACTCAAGACATTAACATGTATTGAAAATCGAGTGAAGACGGACAAAAGGCAATGAAGTCAATTTGCTTGTCGTTGTATTTTTGACATAAAAATGCTTGACGTCAAATTAGCTTGGTTCAAATTTAAATTGTTTCAGCGTAGAAGTACTTTATGGTGCCGCTGATGGATGCTTTTTGGTTGGTGCTATAAACTACGTGGCCAAATGAATCTACTATTCATGTGTGCAAAGTTTTAAAATCGATGAATTTTAGCCAATTTAAAGAACATAAATCAGGTAAAAATTTTACCACGACTTTAAAATACCCTTCATCCTTGCTTATGCACAAGTCATGTGCAGCATTTAAATTAAAGTAAAAAAAATTTAATATATTAAATATTTGTTTAATATTTAATTTTAAAAGAACAGATAATCGATTCTGCATTCTGCACTCACTAATATATTTTAAACAAAAGAAAAGGTTAACTTCTGTAGAACCGAGGCTTTAACAATAGAAACTTATTTATTATTGTTATTGGAAGCCTTCAACCCAAGAGCTCAACTCAAAAATTCTCACCATGGGCAGTGGTGGATGGGATCTACAACTAAACGTGCTCGGTACGGTATACAACCACAGATTTATGTATGAAGCTTAAATTTATGGGAAGCCACCATTTCGAATACTGAAAATTTCTTGAAACAAAAATCTTAAACTCTAAGATAGTAGTTTGGGCTCACATAGACAGGTGACAGACGAATCCACATGGATAGTTAGCTATACTTATGTGGGCTACGATGCTGTAGTGCTTGAATGGCGGACAAGCCATTCAATGAAATTTGGTTTTTCGTCTGTAGGACCTGAAAGACGCATATGAAGTTGTCTTCTGAACCAGAGACTGAAACATCTATTAGCCATTATCAAATATCTATTTAACATCTAAAATATAAGCGGGCTGGCAACAACAATTGCAAAGCTTAGAGGCGAGATTTACTGACTTTCAACAACATATATCTGCTGTAAATAATGAATACATAATAGCCAAACCAATGTTCTTTTTCACATTATCAATCAGTTCCTAGCATCTACGAAGTAGCGGCGTCACACTTTTCGCAGGAATATACAGAATAAGAAGAAACATATTCTCTGTATAGGAAATGTTGCTGGACAAAATGAAGTCTACACAAATGAACTGAAATCTAAAAATTTGAAATTTCAAACATTTGGTTGTCAGCTTTACTTTGGCTGATTGTTGTGTAATCTGATCATAGGTTCAACTGTTAAATCATTTGATTAATGTTTTAAAAATTGTTCTTTAAACATTTAATACACCCTTCACATTATATGTGAAGCGCATATAATTAAAGACAAATTACGCCTTGTCAATTTCTAATTTAATTTCGGGTTAAATGTAAAATTGTCTGCTTTGAAAGTCTTCATGTCAACATGTTGTGTAGCTCAAAGAGATACTTTTATAGAAACTTCAAGAGGTCGATTTTCCTCTTCGACAACTTTTGCAGACTTTATCTCTTTCGCACTGGCTGACATAGTGACTGAGTAACGAAAATTTAATTTGAAAAAGTATTTACACAATTATTTAAATTCTTGCTTTTTACTTAACTTTGACTTGCTTTGTTGTTGCTGTTTCTGCTGCTGCTTCTGGTGGTAGTACTGCCATTGTTGCTACTGCTGCTTTTTTGGTCCTTTTGCCTGTTGCAGGCTCAGCAATCGTTGAGGTAGAAAAGTCATCGACAGACAAGTCCAAATGAGCGGGACGAGACGTAATGAAGCAAATGGCTGCCAACATATTTACGCTCAAAGAGGCGAAAAAGTAATTTTGTGCTTTTCAATTACAATCGATGAAGATCTGCTTCTTTTGCTTTCTGGGCGCTACATTATTGTATTTTACAATATAAATTCCATTTCACTTTCTCTCATTTTATTTTATTTTATTTTATTTACAAAATAAAATTATAAACGATGAAGCACATTAAGAATGCAGGTACGACGGCAGGATACGACGGCAATCTTAAACTGTCAATTGCAAATTGGTTTAAATTATTTGCTCTGTTCGTTTGTTACAATTCGAAATTAAAAATTGAATACAATTTGTGTACGAGACGCGTAATTTAGTTGTTTTATATATTTAAGCTTTGGATTTGTCAAATCAGTGAGCTAGAAATTTGCATTCCGATTTAGTTGAAAATAAGAAAATAAGTGTTCTGTTTAGTGTAAAAAGGACTCGAATCAGCTTATTCACTGCTTTATTACTTTTCTATGTTAAATTTTTTTTTTGATTAAATGACTTCATTTTAGTTAGGTTTCGATTTCTTATGTCAAGGATTTAAAAACAAACAAATTATAGCGAGGCTATTTGATGCAAAACAGCTCATAAAAACATTTAAAATGCACTAAAAAGTAAATCTTAAAATATTACTCACACTAAATCCTTAATACACATCGTCAATCCTTGCTTACCTTTTACTCAACTCTTTCTACTAAGCAGTTTTAAGTTTTTTCTGAGCTGCTAATTTATTATTGCTCGGCGAGCTTTTCATTGCGAATGTGTTGACTGTGTCCTTTGTACATTTTGGTTTCCTTTTTTTTTTTTTTAATGTACATACTTACTTTTTTTTCTTACTGCTTCGTTGGCAGTTAGCAACACTTTGACAAGGGTCGCCATTATTTTTCGATATTCTTGGGTTAGGAGTCCAGTTTTTTTTTTCTTTTTAAAGATTCATTCATTTCATTGAATTTTATTGAAATTATTGTTTGAACATTCTGTGAAACATTGTGTTTAATTGGTTGCAGCAACAGTTGGTTTGATTGGTTTTTATTTAATTAATTGATTAATATTTTGATTCGTTTGGAAAATATTGATAAGTTTGCTTGTGCAATTAGTGGCATCACAAAAAAAAAAAAAAGGACTAAATGACTTGCGGCAAACAAGAATTATTGAGACATTTAATATAAAGGAAATTCATTCATTCATCAAAGTTTTGAATACTTTTGGTAAAAAGGACATTTTTTCTAAGTTTTGCATAACATTTTAATACTCTCTGGAAAGACATTAATAAGATTAATTTTAAGAACAGGAAAAACCTTTACAACTTTTTTTGTTTGTTTAATAATTTGAGTAGATACACATCCTATTTCCTGTTTCTAATAAATTGCTTGCTGCCAAGTCACTAATATCCTGCATGAACAGCAGTCGATAGCTTATTACTAATGCAAAATGTAACACGAAGCTGATAAAAGTCCAGTCTAAAAATAAATTTTCTCTTTTCTTATTTTGCTATTATGAAATCTTAGGCGATGCCACTAGCCACTTAAGCAGCGTGTTGACATGATTTGACATCAAAATTGATGTCGTGGGACAAATTTGCGCTACATCATCAGCATCGTCATCATCATCATCAACAACATTATTGTCATCAACGCCATCTAAGCGCTGCTGACAAACATTGACGACAGGAAGTGCCTGGCAAACTACTTTACTATGCATATGCTCAGCCGCCATTCATACTCGTAGTTGGCCGCCAAAGGCTCTTGTCGATAGCTCATGAAGAAAGTTAAAAGTCACTCAAAAATGATGAAAGCCAATGACTTTGAGTGATTTTCACAGATTTTTTTAATGCCGCTCTAGTGTTTCAAAAAAGAAAAATTTTAACCCTTTTTTTTGACAGTCAAGAGGGGTTTGTTCTTTTTTTTTTTTTTTTTTTTGGTATTCGTAGGCGGCTGTTGTTGCTCTAGCAACACTATAAAAGCTGTGGAAATTGATTGATAGCCTTGCATGCTGACAGCACGCTTTGGCTTGTTGCGCAGATTTGCCGTCATAAGTCGTCGGAAATAGTTAAAATCTCTGCGAGCGCAGCAAACAGCAAAAAAAGGATGTGTAAAACAGGAAGCTGTGAAAAATCATGCATTAAGCGAGAGAAAAAAAAAAAAGAAATGCTCTGCTGTTCGCTTGCACGTAATTTTGTGATTTCTTTGTTTGATCACGCACTTTTCGCTTTTGTTTTGTCGCACAGTTTCAGTTGGTGTTGATGAAATTTGTCACACTTGTGTTTAAGCGCAACCTTTACCCTTAAACTAGCTAGGACACAACTTTTATTTTTGTGCTGTACACTTCATCTATTTTTTGAAAAGGTTATTATTAGTTTGATTGGCAGTTTGTAACGTATTGTAGAAAATCTTTTATTAAGTACGAGTGCTGTATATATTATTAATTCATTAAATTTGTACTTGATAGTCATTGAGTATGGAGCAGAAATTGACTTTAAACGCAATAGTGAGAAGTATAGTATTTAGCCTGAAGTAGCAAAGTTTTTGTGTCATTTTATTATACAGCGCAGCCGATCAGTAGCCTAGTAGCACTTGAATTAGTAGATTTTTATGATTCCTTCGTATCGGAATCCATTTGATGTATGTCAACCTTTCTGCCCATAATATCTTTTATATACAATTTTAGTCATGCAGATTACTTCAAATTTTATTTTAATGACAGTTTCAAATTAATGTGACCGTGGCAAAAGGGTCACCAACAATTTTGAACAAGTGTTTAGAAATTTACAGAAATAATTTGTTCCCTAATTTATCTATTATATTCGAATCTAACTCCATAACTTAATTAAATTCCACTGATTGAGATAGCGAACTCAAAAAATTCTATTTGATTGAGCTTTTTTATGAAATCGCCAAAATTTGGTGAATTTAGGAACACAGCTGTATTTTAAACAAGAATGTGCTTGACTTCGACATACCCTGCATCCACATGGAACTTTGTACGGTGCAACCTAGCTTCCGAACTCTCTTCCGACTGTTTACAAAGCTAAGTTGCAACGCAGACCCATTGAAATTGAAGTCATGGAAATCACACTGCAAAGAGGGTAATAACTTTACTAGGGAAGGGGCCAGAAACATATGACCAATTTGTTATTTTTTTTATTACCAATTAAATTAGTTGATTCTTAAGCAAGAGTTCTGTTGCTAAATGTAAATGCAATATCCTTTAAAAAGATTTGTTGGCACGTATTTGCAAGGGAATATGTGAAATTTCTCATTTTAAAACAAACTTCAATCTATATTTGCTGGCTCGATGTTTTATAGCCTTCAAGTTCTTATTATTCACAGCTAGACAGACGGACATATCTATATCGGTTTGACTTTTTAGTGGTCCGATTTGGATCCTAATAAAAGGTAGTATACTACCAACCACCCAAAACATCGTCCAAATAAAATAACGGGCAATTCTTTATTGGAACCCGACTTTTTATGTATATACATGAGCATTATTGTTGAATATAGTCCATAATGCATCACCCTGCATAAACTTGACTTGGTATAAATGGGCTCAAAAAGGTTCTTTTCTATTCTGAAAGTGCTTTATGTGTGCAACAGTGACATCATGCAAGGACGAATATCTTTGCTGCGATTATATTTTAGTATGCATTCATATCTTGCAAACAAGTTGGTGCTGTAACGACGTCTCTGGCTGGGGTATTCTCAGCATGTGTCCAGAGTCTGTCACAACCGAAATTAATTGCAATATGTCGAGACCAGAGATTTATTCATACAATTTATTTGCACTTACGGCTATGAGAAATATTTTAAGACTATCTTTATGCTGTGAAAGAGCGGGTTAGTTTCTGTTCGCCCCTATCCTGGAGAACTGTACCTTTAAATGTCTCTATACTCTACTATTATACAAGCACCTTGATGTCGTCAGTGCACAACAACTACGGCCGCCACGAAGCCGTCAGTGCTAATTTCTAAAATAGCTGCGGCTGCAAATTAAGAAAGGCAGCTAGTATTATTAAGCCCGGGCAGTTGACATTTACCTTGGTGCTGCTGCTGCTGCGTTTGCCAGTCGAAGACTAATTCCAACCAGCTAGTACTACTGCTGCTCCATTCGTTCTTTGCAGCTGACATTGCCAGTCCGAGACTAACTAAAACCTATTTTGCTTATCTGCGATCCTGAGATTCATCGAGGAGAGCTCTGTCCATTAGATCTGCGGATGTTGGTACTGTTGTTCATGCATCGCACATGTAGTTGCAGCATTGTATCATAACTCGCCTCCAAGTAGTTGAAAAAAGAGAAATGTGTCCTTTATGTCAGTTGCTTGACCTTTTGATACAATTTTCGAGTTTTATCTATTTATCGCATAGTTTTTCAACGTCTTCATGCACACGCATTTTCTGCTTCTTTTTCTTGCGTGTTTTTTCTTCTGTTTCCTTAGATATTGTTATCGACTGTAGAGCTCTTTGATAGGTGTCGTTCCATACCAAGAATTGATGAAAAATTTAGTGTGTCAATGTCCTCCTCATTTTTGTAATATGAGTCCTAGCTAATCTTCGTGAGGTTTCTACACGGCTGTTGCTTCATATAACTTTAAGGTAGAGAGTGAGTCATTTTTTTTCGGTCCACTCGTGTAATATAGTTTTTAAAAACTGCTCTGATAGGTGGTGCTTCAAAACTGTTAAATAAATACATACGATGACATACGATGTTAGGTTGGTTACTTCCTATTCATATAGAAACTTTTTTTTCCTCAAGACTTTATAACTCTTTTAGCTGAAGATGTTTCATACATAAGCCTACATAAAAATAGCAAATGAAATCGAAATCAATCTTCACCTTTTTGCTTTGACACAAGACATATTTACCAGCTATGAGTACTATTATAGTTAAATACCTTCATTAGGCAATTTAGATACTCCAAATTTGGTTTAATTCCGAATTATTATCAATCATTGGCACAGACTACAAAACTTTACTGCATTGGGATTATAAATTTCATGTGCAGGGTATTAAAGATTCGTTTTCTTATTTTTTTACTTTATTTTTTTTTTTGCTACTTTTATAAGGTTTCGCTCGCTTTGTCAGCGTCAGCAATTTAAAATTATTTCAACACTTTTTTTATAGCGGAAGTTCAGCATTTTCTTGCTACGATTTTCAAAATGGGCGCACACTCTCCGCACACCACACACACAGCGCCATTTTGTTTGCTAATTTAATTCTATTTTTGAATGCTTGTCACGATTTTTGTGCGATATTTTTTTCTTTGTTTTACGTTTTTTTTTTTTTTTTGCAAATTGGCATTGTTGTTCTAATATTTTCCATTTGTGAGTAAATGCAGTTCAGTTTGTTTCAGGTGTTTTAAGCTATTTGTACTTTGTACCGTGTATAAGGGTATGTGGGCGTGGCATTTGTTTTTGGAACATTTGTCCGTGATTGTTTTTATGCTTTTGAAAAAGTTCAAAATCATTTGTGGCTTGAATTTTGAAATTGTTTTGAATTTGTTTGGTTTTACGTTTCGTATGCGCAATATTTAATTGAAGCCTAATGAGCATATTTACAGGATACACCAAAGTGTGAAGCATAGAGCAGTGAGCATGTGAGAGAGAAGGAAATTTGTAACATGTTGTTGCAATGTTTTTCGAACTTCTTTGGTACGCGTTTTGAATTGGAAAATATTGGAGCTGATAATACCTACTGAAGTTAGTGCATCAGTTTGGTTTGAACAAACAAAAACCCATAAATGGGGTAAAATTCGAGTAACATACACAAAATTTGACGTTTAGCTAAAAAGAAAAAGAATAACAAAAACATTTCCAAACAAATAGTCATAGAGGAGGTACAAATTTTGATTAGATAGTTGCTTGCGAAACTGAGACACACTTTTCTTTTTTGTTCTAAGCTTTGTTAGATCTTAAAAAACAAAAAAAAATATTCATCACGGCTTACCACTCCCATTATCTAACCTGGTCGAAGCCGAGTATCGTCAGCTAGTTGTATATGTATTCAATTATTGCAAACTAAACGCACTTACAGTATGTATAGAGAGGGAGAGCAATGTTTTGGCAATTATTAAAGTTAACCCGCTCCTTCTCCATCTTGTTAAAATGTTTTAAATTAATGAATGTTGCTTGGCATTACTTTGACGGAGTGGTCCCCATTTCAAGCACAATTTGATTCCGGAAGCAATTGATTGGTTTTTTTCACCGTTTCCATAGTATATGTCAACGATTCTTCGCTATGGATCCTTGCGTTGACCGAGCCGATCTCCATTTGTTCCTCAAGTGCATTAATATTTTGCCTGGGCAGAGCGTCGGCAGCCAGGTTTTCCTTGATTTACTTGTAAAACAATTTTGCATTATGTTCATCGTTGAACGCTTTCCTACGCTTAATTAATCGCGTTGGAGTTTCTATCAGATGATGATCTGTATAAATATTCAAATCTCCAGCTCCATACAGATAATTCCCAGACTATTGCCAATAGTTCTCTCTCGTTGTTTGCAAAATGTAGTTCATTATTTTTTAGCGTTCGCGAGATCATAGTAATTGGCCTTACGCCTTGTGACAGCACCGCACCGAGCTCGTATGCGTCGTGAGGGCAAATAATCTCTAAAAGTCGGGTTACTGCAACAAAACATGCTCTGCTGCTAATATGGACTTCAATTAATTGAATGCCTGGATAATGAATGCCTGATAATAAATCCAACAAAAAATTTTATGATTTAATTTTACGTTTTTTAGGCACAATTATTTCCGAGTATAAAACATTTAATAACATTTTTTTTCAAAGTAATTTCTGCTTATTTTTTTTTAAATTTTTAAAAAATAAAATTCTTAAATTTTTCTGAGGTTGTACATCATTTTTAGGCCCTGTACCGAAGGTACAAGAGCCTATTGGGTTTGTGCAAATGTATGTAACAGGTAGAAATAATGGTCGGAGACCCCCCAAAGTTACCCCCATTATGGTCAGGAGTGATAGAGGAGTCGATATAGCCATGTCCGTCTGTCCGTCTGTCCGTCTGGCCGTCCGTATGAACGAAAGGATCTCGGAAACGGTAATAGATAGAGACTTCGTGTTTTTTGCATTCGACTAGGACTGCTCCGGAATTTTACAAGTTTATTTTGAAATCTGGCCCTTCCCCCCCCCCCCCCCCCCCTTCCCCATAAAATCACCCCAAGGCTAAAAATAAAGATATCCTCTTTCTAAGCCAAAATCCAAAAAGTTCATAAAAATCGGATAATAAATGACGATTTTATAAGCAATTGAATTTGAGCGACCCCCCTTTTCGTTTCATACATAAAAAAATGTTTTATAAGGCACTTAGTGGTGCAGTGAGAAGTGGTCATGTGTTTGGTCATAAGCTAGGGGAACATTTAGTGTGTTTGTTAGGCGACCTGTGCTGGTACAGGGCCTCTTACAGTCGGTTACGCCCGACTGTGATTTTCTTACTTGTTTCCAATTTAAAGTTGTTTTGTCTTAGGTTTAATATCTTTTCTGAAAGTGGTTTCCACTTTTAATCTCTTTTCCGGAACGCTTTTGCGTAAACTCCAGCCCACTTTAATCACGCTCATATCGTCACCATTTCCTTTACATTTATATCTTACTTACTTACTAATATGGCCGTCAACCGTCTACCGGTCATGGCCGCGTGTAGGAAGGCGCCAGTCGTTTTGAATGCCAAGTACGGAGAGATCTCTCTATATGTCGGCGTCCACCAATCAAGTTTGGGCCCCCCATGTAAACCATGCGTGCTGGAGCTCTTTCATTCGAATGAGGTGACCAGACTAGTGCAGCCGCTGGAATTTTATATGCTGGACTATATCAACCTCATCGAATAGCTCGTACAGCTCGCGGTTCATACGGGACCTAAACTCGTCGCCGACTCTAATAGGACCAAAGATCCTGCGAAGAATCTTCCTCTCGAAGACTTCCAACGCTGTCTCGTCCGACTCAATCACGGTTCATGCCTTTGCGCCATACAATAGGACCGGGAGTATCAGTGTCTTATTTTGATTTAAATTAAACACTTCAATAATTTATATATCAGCTATTTTAACAAGTGGCTCAATAAATAAAATAAAATCAAATCAAATAAATTTAATTAAACATTTCTATTGAATTTTCTACATTATATATTCAAAAACAACAACAATAATAGCAAATAATAGCCGCCAATATTGGTTATTTAATATTAACTACGAAGACATGATTCAGACTCAAATGATTGAGTTGTTTGCCAAGTGCCACACAGACAAGACGACAGTTTTCCGTTTAATAATCAAAAAATATGTATAAAATTTTTGTCTATCAATTATTTATGCAAACAATTAAGAACATTTTAAATAATTTTGTAGCATTTATGTGAAGAATACTCAAAGGATACTACTGCCAGTATTGTATACGAGAGACATAGAAGCACTCAAGGACATTTGATGAATGTACGACGTTGTATAGCAAAAATTCTACTTGGAAATTATTTTTGCACTTTGTTGCTACTTGAGTTTATGTGCAATTTTTCTCCCTAAAGACAACGTGGCATATGCAGTAATGTGTAGAGAGCATTTATTGATTTAGTTATTAAGTAATTATGCTTAATTATTATGCGTCCCTGAGGAGGCATTTGAAGTTTACAGACAGACATTACTATATGTAGATATAGATAGATGTAGAAATTGTCTTCAGTCATTTATTATTATTTAACATGCTTATGCTACGAGTGCGGGTTAATTTGTATTCGGTTTCGAATGCAGAAGTCAGAAAATACATGGTTTACATGGCGACATATTTGGGAACGACCAGTTACATGTTGGAATGACAAAATTAATTGAGTAATAAATAGCTAACTATAACTATTTAACCACTCCTCGCACTAGTTGTAATGTGTTGCCACATTCATATGAGTCGTTTGCGTCCTTAAGTATGCAAAACATAATTGTTAAGAAAATTATTTCAGCTCTTATCGTGCGTGGTACAACTTGGCATACACATATGTACTATATAGTATATATATCTATAGTTCCCTTGCCTGCTGGCACAAAATACATTTAAATATATGCAGATGTAGTAGTGTATAAGTACTACAGCTACATATGCAAACACATATTTATATTTATGTGGTTTGTATTTTGCTTATAAATTATGCATTACTGCGTTTTAGCCAGAATAGGAAGTAAATTAATTTTACTTCCTGGCTCAAAATAGACGCACATTTGCAAATGTACGCCGAGGTACATCGATTGTTAAATATATATTAAACAAGGTTCAACCATTCAACCGGAGAACAAATCATTTAGTCAGTAGTTGTAGCATTCAGGCGTGTCGAGTGTATGTGCTTGTCTGTAAATATTTATTAAGGAAATTGAATTTTTAAATAGTGTCATGTGTGCATTTATGTTTAAACTTTCTAATTGTTGTTTCGCTTGCAACAAATCTCAACGCGCAAAATTGGTGTAAAATAATTTATTTTGCATGTATTACTTAGTCGTACATGTTCTTCTAATGCTTTGCTCATCAATTTTTAATTTTATTGCAGTTTAAACTAATTGATTTGGCACCACTTTGCAAAACAGGTCACATAGTTCGAGCAAGTTTGTGTCGTTGTGCAACTAACAAGTATTTGGTTATTTAAGCTTGAGTCATTGATGAAAGAAAATTAAAAATTGATAACATTTTCAAATTAAGTTGAACTAGCTTTTAATTTTGGCTTCCTTTGCATGGTTTTAGTAACAAATTTGTGTGTTAAATGTTTGACATTTTGTTTGTTTAGCCTAATTCTCATCTAAGAAAAACTTCTTATAAGGAAGGCTCTAGAACAAAAATAGTAGTTTCTATCTTCGACTCATTTTATGTTAGTAGGCAGGCTCAGATGTAATTTCTGTGCAGTGTTACGAAATAAATTGCCACAGGTTTGCTGTTTTTTTGTGTAGCACTCTTGACTCCTGTGCTGCTTCTGTAGTTGACTCTTACCAAGTTTATTTACATTTTTCGCGTGCGCCGTAATTTACCTTATTTCAACTGGCAGCAAAATACTTAAAAAAAATACAAAAATTATGTATTTACTTGAAGATTATGTTTACACTTATAGATAATTATTACGTTTATACGATATTCATGAAATTAATTCCAAGTTGAAAGTCTTAAACGAGGTGGCAACATGTATCAGTAAAAATAACATCGTTTTGAAGGCATTAACAGCTTCTTCGGGAGTTGAAAACTGCTGTCCGCGTAGTTTATTTTTGATGTGAGGGAACAGAAAGAAGTGAATTGGTGCCAAGTCAGGGCTGTACGCCGGATTACCCTACAATTCGATGTTTTGAGTGTCCAAAAACTCATTTGTTGCGGCCGAGTGAGTGTGATGAAGTATGCTTAACATTCTTCGTCCGTTGGTTTTCATCAGTTCATCGAACACTTCAGGCAAATAAATGGTTGTATACCATTCAGAATTTACCGTCTTTCTTTCCATAAGTGGCACGATTGCAACATGTTCGCATTTCGAGTAGAAACATATTATTTTCTTTGATGTGCTGCGCGAGCGAATAACGATCGACTGCTGACTCCATCAATATAATCCGATTTCTGATACCATATACTGGACACCAATGGGTCGGATGAAACAAAAGTTATATAAAGAAGGAATATTTATAATTTATGTTTCTTTTTTCCTTAGTTTCGTCAAACATTATTCCCATATAATTATTACTCATCATTAGAATATTACTCGCCTCGTATGGTACTAGTCGGTTAAAAATCTAACTGAATTAGAGTAAGTACTCCATGTTCTAGTCTAAGGTGGAGAAATTTGCCATGAATAATCGTAAGGTTTGAACAGTAGTTCTCTTATTCTGTTCTCGAATAATGCATTGGGCCAAAAGTGAACTTCATCAATGAAATTCCTGATTTTCTTCAAATTCTTGCAAAAACCAATCAGAAATATTTTAGCGCTTCAAATAATCCAGAGTCTTTCGTTCTTAAGATATTTTTCTTTTTAAGGCAAAATGTAAAATTTAGAGATTCCCGATTGTTGTAATTGGCTCCTTTTCAACTGAAGTACTTACGGCTGCCATATTTTTGGTACTTTAATCGATGGTTTGTCTCACTGGCATTAAAACATTTATTATTGACTTTGTTAGCACCAATTTATCCACTATAATATGCACAGCGTGTTCGGTTGGACAATTATTAAAATGACGATTTTAAATTGTTTGAAGTATCTTCAGTGACTGTTTGGGCTGATGTCGTTATCTTCAAATTATTAATTTTGTCTTACACTCCAGAGTACATCGTCACGAACTATACCACTGCAATTGTGGGTTCTGAATATAAAATATAAATTCTTGCAATATTGCTCATGTTGATGTCGATGATGACTTAAACAATGACACTTTCTACATATTGCGTACGAGTATAATATTGAAAGCTGTTACATTATTTAACAGCAAGAAAACAGGCAGCTGACTATACCAAATATATTCGCAATTGTCAGCTGATACATTTATGCATGTAACAAATAAATACAGACAGTCGAGTATAATATTCCCTAAAGTGGTTTGTAGGCGCACAAATAACGATACAATGAAATTGATGAGTGTCAGGAACAAAGGAGTTAAAAGGATTTTGGTTTGAGTGAAATCATATGTCAAATAGCAAAAAGCATTGATGACGCTGCTGATGAAATAAATTTTTCTATTTATTGCAACATAACGAATGTATAAATAAATTTATGTCTATATTTGTGTATGTGTCTGGCTTTGTGTGTGTGTGTGTGTGTGAACGCCATTGTTATAAAATAATGAAAGCGGAAGTCTGGCCATTTAAATAACATATACACATGCAAACACACATAAAAGTATTGCACGACGTATTCAATAAACATAAAAAAGGCGCGCAATGACACCGGAAATAGTCATAAAAGTTGGCGGTATTTCTCGATAGCTATAGAGTACTTTAACCGAAGCGAGTGGGTTTACCACAGACAAGTACATCTATATGGAAATACATATATGCATGATCAAGCAGAAAATATTATTGTCTCGCGACGCATTCTGTTGGTAACTTAATTTTTTATTACAACAGCACCAGACTACATCTTACTAGTAAGTAGTCCTTTTACAGAGTACACAGTCCTTTGCCATTTGCCGACACAGGTAAATGTTAATGTGCAATTTATTATTGAATGCTATAGAAATTGCTTATTTTTCTTTTGTTAGTTACATTGAATGACGCTGTTCTGCTCGCGTTGCTTTCCAATTTAGGCTACGATTGTCGTGCATCCTTTTGTGCGTGTGCATAATTTATGTGCTACCAGGGGCATATTAAATGCGCGTTTATATTTTTTGACTCTACTGCCTTAGTATGCTTTCCTTTATGTATTGTACTATAATACATATCAATAAGTAGCAATAAATTTGCTATTATAGGCTTTAATGGCATCTCTGCAACACTATGCGGCTTTATTTTTTATGCTGCTTGCTTAAATTGTTGTCCTTAAATTGGAATTTATGCTTGGCAAAACTGTTTGCGGTCATTAAAGAAAAGTGTTAAATATATGTTTAAGAATTATAGGTTTGTGTGGAATTTTTTTATTTCGTTTTGTCTTTGATTCTGTTTCTGGAATTGAGTTGAGGCACAGGGTCGTTCAATGAGAAGGAGTATCGATCTGTTAGGAATCTGTTAGAAACTTCATTTATATAAAACTTTAATTTTTAAACGTTTCAAAATTGAATTTTATTAATCTATAATATATATTCTATATGATAATGATATAAGAAGAATGATGACGTTCAAGGAAGTTTTTAGTTTTATGTCCCAACTGCGAGCCAAGCTTTCAAGCAGTTGGACCTCCAACTCCTGAACACGGGAAGCTGTTAGCCACAATCGACGCCAAATATAAGAACGAATATTGTCTGCATATAAGGTGAGCAGTGATTTGCCGCTGGAGGTGCATTAAGGGATTGGTACATCTGTTGTGAAAATGGTGTGAAACACC
Organism: Leucophenga maculata; assembly: GCA_035044805.1. NCBI lineage: Eukaryota > Metazoa > Arthropoda > Insecta > Diptera > Drosophilidae > Leucophenga > Leucophenga maculata. The sequence goes on along the minus strand of JAWNNP010000866.1, from coordinate 53,255 downwards.
AGCTACTATCCTATTGGGGAGAGATATAGTAGCTCTCACTTGTGTCTGTAATTGGCGATCTCGCAAAAACGATCTGAAGAAGAGATAAATGGAGACTGGGAACTGACTCTTGATTTTTGCAAATAGTCCGATGAGCCATACACGACCAAACGCCTGTTGCACGTCAACAGAGACACCATTGCAGTAAGCCAAACTGCTGTATTGCTAAGGTTTTTCCAAGATACAAAAGCCGTAATAAAATGAGCTTCTCCAGTACCTTAGAGAATTAAGGGAGAAGGCTGTTTGACTCAGGATCGTCCTACGGCTTACCAGATATATGGATCATCAGAACTCTTGCTAGCCTCCAGCAGATCGGGTAGTATTGAATCCTGAGTATTGCAGCCTGAGTATTGCATCCTGTATATTGCATTGCAAATCTTTACAATAAAAAGATTCGCTCGCTTCGGCAGAGCCTTCAAGCTGTTCTACTACCTCTTCTACTCTTATAGGAATGATAGGAATGATATCCTAAGGCCTTTCCGTTTCCATCACCTTTTCGATTCAGATTCTGTTTTCTGCAGGTGTAGGGCGAAAGTTTCTGCATTCTAATCTAACCTGCATACTTCACCTGAGCGTTTTTAATCGACCAATGTCTCAAAGGCTTAAGGAAGCTAGTAGCCTTCTTCTGAGAGTAGCTATAGTGTAATCCATTGCCTCGCGTTTTCTCTTAAAACACTCCTCTGTTCGTTGCCACAAAGTATTATTCTCTGAAAACTGGCTGCGAATAAATCTCCGTCGCTGCTGTCCCTTGAGACGAATGCATTCCCTCGACTCTTTATTAAGATAATAGAGAGTAAAAGGACTTGAATAGCTGACAGTAAGACCCAACAGAGCCGCCGTAGTATGTAAATTTTGGGTAAAAAGATCTACTGCAATATCTATGTCCTGATTCAAATGGATCAACTCATCGGAATAGATGAGTGCCTAGAGAGAAGACGGTTTTGAGGCATAAAAGCTTTGGATTGAGTACGGATGTTAATAATTAGCGCCAGATGGTCATTATGTAGCTCCTAATTATCTATTGTGTTTATCAGCCCATCGGAAATGCCTTGGTAAAGAGCAAAGTCTATGCAGGATGTACTTCAAGTCTATTTAGGATATAGGGGTTGAAATCTAAGTTTTTGTTTCAAACAAATTTTATTGATGTTGTTAATTTTACAAATACAAAATATTGTCTACCTTACGTTAATCGTTATTAAGTATTTCATTTAGGTCCAGATTAGACCACTAAAAGTGGTATCCCCCATACAAATCCTGTCATTTTTTTTTAAATTTTTTTATTAAACATTTTTTAAACATTTGTTGACGTAGCCCTCATACAAATCTGTTCCTACTTCCTACTTTCTGGGATTCCCTGGGTGATTATTTGTGGGGATTTCCTTTGGGGTATTCCCTGGGGCATTAACTTTGGGGACTGTCTTTAGGGCGTTTACCAGACAGAGGGATTTTCATTGAGTTCCTCAGAAAGGCGGATTTCCTAAAGTGATTTCCTGGGGGTATCAGTGAGCAGTAACCAGTGCGAATCCATGAGAGATTCTCTGTGGGGATTTACTGGGTAAACTCTCTTTGAGGGATACCCTGGAGTATTTACTTTGGCGAATTTCCTTCAAGGGATTCCCTGAGGGGTCCCCAGATAGAGGATTTCCATTGGAGATTTCCTGTTGGGCTTTAATTTGTGGAATTCCCCGTGCGAATTACTTGGGGGTTTCCCAGACCTAAGGGGATTCACTTTGGGAAATTCTGCGGGGGGTTTCCAGAGAGACGGGCTGAGTTCCGAAGGGAATCTTTCTAACAGTATTTACTTTGGGAGATTTCCAGGGGACATGGATTTTATGAGGGGATTTGCTTTGAGGGATTCCCTAGGGGGATTCCCTTTGGCAGATTCTCTGAGGGGATTCATTTTGGCAGATTTATTTTGGGGAATTCCCTTTGCAGGATTCTCTGGGAGTTTCTTAGACAGGATAATTCCTTAGCGATTCCCTGGGGTACCCCAGGCAGAAGGAGTCCATGGAGGATTCCCAGACAGGGGGATTCCTAAAAAGAGATTCCATATGTGTTTCTCAGATTCCATAGATGGTTGCTACGCGGCTATTCCACCTTCTATTCCATTTTACCATCTTTTCCATTCCAATCAACGTTTCTCCTTTCGCACGATACTCCTTTTTTTTTTTTTGTTACAAAACGTTTAACATCCGTAAAGAAGTTTCACTTAAAAAAAAAATGGTATACAATTATATGGGAGTGATACCTTTTAGTTTGTTTTTCCAAATGAATGTAACATATTACCTACAGAGTAGTTTTATGGTCATTTAAATTTTTATGCAATGCAGCGTCGTCTTTAGTTAATAGAGTAGCTAATAGAATTGCTAATAGAAAATACATTTGCCAACGTGACGTATGATCAACTTAATTTCTCATTTAGCTTATATTACTAATACGCCCCGTGATTTTACGTCTTAGCCTATTAAAAAGTTAAATTTCTAACAGTCTGTCATAAATTGTTGAAAATATTTTCGGTTCTTTCAGTTCTGCCATCCATAACGCATAAAAATTCAAGTGCAAAGGCTTGAGTAAAACTGAAGCATTTGATCTGGTGTCATGTTAAAAAGGTTTTATGTTATAGTCCTCTCATGCCTTATGAAGATGTGTTCTTACTATCAGCCTACTTAAAAGTCATTGTACTGCTGCTACTTGTCACAAGTTTACTTTTTAGGACAAAAGTCTCGGAGTTTATTTCTCTTATTTTTTTTATTTTATTTTATTTCAACTGCTTGTTATTTAACAAACGCCTCAGCCAAAGACAAAAGACATTCATGGAGCAGAGTTGAAGCTGCAGACATAGTTGAAGCTGCTGAAGACAGAAACAAGCGAAAAAAATAAAAGCAGGCTGCGTTATAAAATATGATGACAATTGAATACAAATGAATGTAAATTGTGGCAAAAAAAAAAAAAAAAAATAGAGCTAGAAAAAAATTTAAAGTGTTAACAACGACTTTTGAATGCTCTTTGCAATGGGGTTTCTAACGCTCATATTTACATACCCAATAGATAGTACATAACAGGCGCAGATTAGGTGCCAGACATAGCAAAGTTTTAAATATCCCAACTTAAAGGTTATATCTCCTTTAGTTGCCAATATCAGATGGACATTACTTGATAGTGGTCGGGAATATATGGTATATAAGTACATTTTGCGATCTGCAACGCCTTTTTCTTGGCTGTTACATACATTTGCACAAAATTAATAAACCAACTTATAGCAAAGAACACATTCTTTTGTAGTAAAAATTTCTGTTAAGCTCATTTAAGGGGCGTATAAAGTGGGACTGTCTGTCTTGGTGCATCGAGTCTGCTTTCGTTGTCATAGCTAAACGTCTTCTTCGACTTAAGCTGCTTCAACTGTCGTCTGTCTGTCCGTCAGTCAGTCAGTCTACAAGCTACACAAAAAAAAAAAAAACAATGATTTATGTTTATAAATAAATTTTGCAGTAAATTATGTGCTTAAAATAAAAATGAAATTTGGAAACAAAAGTATTTTGCATATTTTGCTAATTTTGCATTTTTTTCTTAAGGTTTTCTTTTTTCCATTGCAACTTGATGCTTTGTGCTTCTTTTTAAGTATGCCGCCAAAATGTTTTAAACTTTTGCAAATTGTTTTCGAAAAAATTAACGCTAAGTGGCTACAGACACAAGACTAAAGATGATGGCCTCATTTTGCTTAAAAGAACAAATTAACAATTAAGAAGTTACTCATTGGCGTGAACTAATTGCTGTGTGTGTGTATCATTTGAGTGTCTTTATGAATGGGGCGTTCTTGTAAAGTAATTTTTTTTATTTATGTAATTGATACGCATAGAAATATGCCATTAGATGTAATTATATTTGAGATGCTTTTCAATTTAAATGAGAAAAATATTTGCATGAAACTCTGTGTGTGTGTTTGTGTGCGTTGTTGAAATGTGATTTCATTGGTATTTGTATTGTGTGTGTGTGTGTGTGTGAGTTTTCTTTTATAATTGCATAGAAATTAAATTTTATCGTTCATTTGAAAGACTATTAGTGGCACTTTGATGTCTGCGGAAGAGAATCTTAAGTGTCGAATTAATTGGTTGCAAAAGTTTGGCAATTATTTTTAAGGCGGAGTTGACTAATTAAAGATTGTTTCGTTATATTCAGTGGCAATGTTTCTGTTGAAATTTAGTGCTGAAAACTAGATGTGTGAGGGGTTGGTGAATAAGTATTTTGATGTTACAGAAAATAGTATAAACTGACAATGAATGGATATATGATTTATCTTTTACAAAACCATATAGATTCAACTCATTTTCGTTTAGAAGAGAATCGTTTAAGACTCAATCAGTCTGATGGTTAAAAGCATTCTTACTTGCTAAGATGCCCTTCAACCGTCGCTTGGTCCTGACCGTATTTAGGAAGGACAGCCAGCTGTAGTTGTAGTCTTGTGCGCTCTGGAGCCAGTTGTGCTGAATGCCAAGTACGGAGAATTCTCTCCATACGTGATCATTCAAACGCGTGGTCGGTCGTCCTCTATTGCATCGTCCTCAAATCAAGTTTAGGCCCCTCATGTAAACCATGCATGCTGGGACCTAGACTCGTCTCCGGCCCAAATAGAACCAAAAATCCTACGGAAAACTTCGTTCTTCTCGGCATGTAGAAAGCGGCTTTATAGTCGACAAGTAGGTGTCTTTATTAAACTCACGGAGCTTTTCCAATATTTGGCGTAATGTGAATATTTGGTCACGGTCAACCTTTTTGGTATGAAGCCACACTGATATAGTCCTATCAGTGAATCAGTATGTGGCTTCAGCTTATTACACAATACGCGCGACTGAATTTTATATCCGATGGAAAGGAGACTTATTCTTAAAAAAGGACAGAGAACACTGAGATTCCAGTCATTGGGTATGCGTTCATCGGACCATCTCCAACTCTTCGCCGCCGGTCTTAAATTACTCAGCAGGCAGCCCATCCGAGCCTGCCGCTTTGTTATTTTTCAGCTTTTTAATAACTGAATCGACCTCGTTATAGTCCGGTGGCTCTACAATAGCGCAATTATTATTTGGTGGTTCAGGTTTCATTTCTTTATCGGCGGAATTGTGCGCTTCATCTCCTCCGAGTAGGTTGGAGAAATAACACCTCCATAATCTCAATGATTCCTGTTCATCCGTTACCAGATTTCCATTGTCATCCTTACAGAAAGTTACTCCGGGCTTAAAACCTTCAGTCAAACGCTTGAGCTTTTGATAGAATTTTCGAGCTTCATTTCTGTCACATAACATCTCAACATCCTCAACGTCTTTCTTCATCCTTTTTATTGCGTCTGAAAAGGCGTTTCTCCTCTCTCCGTTTCTCTCGATATCGCTCTCTAATAGCTCGCGTTGCTCCCGACTGCAGAGTTCGCTTATAGGAAGCGTTCTTCTCTGCAGTAGCATTGCGACCAAGAATTCTTCACAGGTTTTGTATAACCAATGACATCCTTGGCAGCCCTATCCATGGAGCGGGTGATATGTTTCCACTGCTCACATAAATGTCGAGAAGACGTAGAGGTTTCCAGGAGCAGTCGTGAGAGTGTGTTTGAGAAGGCTTCGGTGGTCTGTTGTGACTGCAGCTTGATGAAGTCTAGCTTTGTTGCATGTGGGAACGTGCGGCGTGCACCACATTGAGCCTAGTGCGTACCTTGGCTACGACAAGATAGTGGTTCCGTCAATCAAAACATGATCAAGTTGGTTGCGTGTTATTTGATCTGGACTGTTCTGTGAATGTTGAGGTGTTGAAATCTTGTGCTGCTAACTACTACGTTCAGACCTGCGGCAAAATCGATTAGCCTCTCTTCATTATTGGAGGTAGTGTCGACAAGACTTAGTTTTCCGAGGGTTGGAGCTAAAGTTTCCTTTCCAATCTTTGCGTGAAAATCGCCAAGCACGATTTTGACATCGAGTTTGGGACAGCGCTCATAGAACTAATTTTTAGCCTCGTCGTCCCTCTTTTCCGTCGAGGCGTGAGCACAAATCAGGCTTATATTAAAATATTTTGCCTTGATGCGTATTACGGCTACGGTCAACCTGTAGACGAGGCAACGTAGTTTCCTACTCACCACGAAACCGCATTAGAGAATGCTTTTTTAGAGCAACCCAGTCCTATCCATCTAATTTCTTGGATTGCAGTGTTGTCAGCCTTGCATCTTTCGAGAATATCAACCAACAAGATGAACTTTCATAATGAACTGTTACCAACAATGGAACAAATATTTCCTCACAGCATGCGTGGACATTGGTACTTTTACTTCTGAACATATCTAATACTAATTGATATTCGTGACATACGAAACAAGCAACAATGCCAACTTATTTTCAGACAATTGTGACGGTACACGTGCTTCGCATGTTCTGCCACAACTGCTAAATCCTGCTTCACATCACTTATATATCTAAAGTGCATAATAAAAACTAAATTCCATCAACAACCGCATGATAGCTCTACCTCAACCAGTATGCACTTTTATTCGAAACTACGATATTTGTTTGCCTCACAGCTTAACGTACAAATATGCAACGTACTGGCACAAATGCCTTAAACTGTAATATTTGTTTGCTAAGCTAACATCTGATCCTTTGAACGTGTGCATATTAGTTATTGTATTGCTCCTGCTCCACTAAGCCTTACAAGTGCAGCAGAACTTCGACGGATTTGTAAATCTGTGTGTAACGACTAAATTGTATGAATAGAATTCAAAGTGGACAAACGACCAACGTCGCAGCAGCCGTAACCCTTTGCTGCTTCAGCAAAGATTGCATTGCAATGCAATCATAAAATCAACAATAAAATATTTATTTCTATTTGTAAGCAAACATTTATATGAATGTATTTATTTATTATTACTTTGTGTGTTTTCTAAAGCGGCAGCAGCAAAAATATTTCTACGACTGCATCACTTTTGCTGCTGCTGCTGCTGCTGCTGCAAGGATCTTTAATGTATTGTTTGACTGTTCTAGTTATGCTGAGGCATATGCAAAAAAAGCGCAATTGTTATACTATGTATTGTAGGTCCTTTGTTCGAGAGTTTGTTAGGTCGCTCGGTCTGTCGTTGTTGTTTGGTTGTTTCTTTATTGAATTGGTTTGTTGCTTTGGGCAGGCATAGAAATGCTTAAAGTTGTACTTATATACAATATAATTCATGGAGTAGCGCAGGAGGAGCGAGAAACTCATGTTTTACTTTCTAAACTATGCTACACAATGTGTATATTTCCTATGGGTTTTAGCATAGTTTAGTGTTCTCAATTTCAACATATGGCAGCAAGAATTGCTCTACTTACACGTTTCAAAGTGCTTAGAAAATTTGCATAGAAAATATTTTAAATGTGATGTTTCATATTTAATATTTTTAATTTGTAGTTTACAAAATTAAGTAAAAAGTGATAGTAGGAAAAAAATTGCTATGGGTAATAAGATCCGCTTTGAGACTTAATCTATTGTTGGTCGACTTCGGTTTAGAGATCAGCTAAAAGCTAAAGTTCAATGTATGAGGACACAATAAACGGTCCAAGATAAATAAGAACTACGTCTATTTCATGGTCTTCATATCAGAATTTTACATGCTTTCACACTTTTCCAATTTTAATTTAAAAAAAAAAATATTATTTTAGTTAGATATATGCTGCTGTGTATGAAGGACATTCAGCAACACTAAAGCTAACTTTTTTTTTATTTTTTTTATTTTTTTTATTATTATTTTCTTGCATCGTTGTCTGCATATCAAAATTGATTGTGAATTATTGATATTGTAAGCTTGAAAATATTGTTCAATTGCTTTTTTCTAGTACACTACTTGTCCTTTCTTTTATTGTTTGTATCTCTTTCTAACTATGTCTGCCATATTGTTCAACAGCATGGCAGTCAACAGCTGTTGTTTGGTTTTTATTGTTTCCAATTCTCTGTATCTATTAGGCAGCGCGCAACATTATGACAGTCCAAGCAAAACAAAAACAACAAAAAACAGCAGAAAAAAGTTACCAATTTACAAGTGTTCATTTGTTCCACGACATAAACTTTTTTAGCACACACTTTTTTATGCATGTTTATTGTTTTTCTGTTTGGTTTGTTCTGTCAGCAACGAAAAAGGTGAAAGGTTTTGTTAACATTAATCAAAAATATTTACACAGAAGTTGCAAATCAAAGGTAAACTGTTGAGTTAAATGGTTAGATAAATAAAAGGATCAATACTGAAACTTTCTCAGTTTTTATGGATTAGTATAGCATTTTTCACGATAGCAGCAAATAAGTACTAAGTTTATAGAAAAACACGGAACGTAAATAAATAAAGTTTTAAAGGTTATTAAAAACTTTTGACATGGCACATGCAGTGAGATGGACATAAAGAGAAACAAACGGCATGACTAGCTTAATTCGTCTTGCTGAGATGATCAAGCATATATATACTTTTTCAGTCATTAAAAACCATGTGAGTTCACATTGTTAAAAAAGTTGTCGACAGTTATTGATTCTTGTTACAAATGGCCCAATCAGCTCACAGGACACGTATCTGGCATCGTTTCCAGACAAGCGCCTAACCGTGATACACATCAAGGCTAAATATTTTAATATTTTAATATTTTTGGTGTCAAAGATGAGATCTATGAGCGCTTGGAACGTCTATACGAGCACTGTCCCAAACATGATGTCGATCCTACTTGAAGGAAGCTTTGGCCCAACCCTCGGAATATTTAGTCTTCTTGACACTACCTTCAATAATGGATAGAGGCTAATCGATTTCACCGCAGGTGAGAACTTGATACTTAACAGCACCAAGGTTGCATAGCTGACTCCAGACAAATTACACGCAACCAAATTGATTATGTTCTGATTGACGGAAGGCACGCATCGAGCATGTTGGACATGTGAACGTTACATGGTTCCAACATCGACTCGGGCCATTATCTTGTCGCAGCCAAAGTACGCACTAAGCTCAGCGTGGTGCATGCCGCACATCCCAACAAGCAACGACAGCTAGACGTCGGCAAGCTGCATTCAGAACAGACCGCCGAAGCCTTCTCAAACACACCCTCCCGACTGCTCTGGGAAACCTCTCCGTCTTCTCAAGATATACGTGAGAGAGGACATTGGCTATACAAAACCTGTAAATATTTCTTGGTACGACGAGGAGTGTCGCAAATGCTACTGCAGAGAAGAACGCTTCCTATCAGCAAACTCTGCAGTCGGGAGCAACGCGAGCTGTTAGAGAGCGATATCGAGAGAAGCGGAGAGAGGAAAAACGCCTTTTCAGACGCAAGAAGGATGTTGAGATGTTATATGACAGAAATGAAGCTCGAAAAATTTATCAAATGCTCAAGCGTCTGGCTGAAGGTTTTAAGCCCGGAGTAACTTTCTGTAAGGATGAAAATGGAAATCTGGTAACGTATGAACAGGAATCATTTAGATTATGGAGGAGTTATTTCTCCAACCTACTCGTAGGCGATGAAGTGCACAATTCCGCCGATGGAGAAATGGCACGGAACCACCAGTTAATGATGGCACTATTTTAGAGCTACCGGACTATAACGAGGTCGATTCAGTTATTAAAAAGCTGAAAAATAATAAAGCGGCAGGCTCGGATGGGCTGCCAGCTGAGTTATTTAAGACCGGCGGTGAAGAGTTCGTTAGGAGTATGCACCAGCTTTTATGCAAGACATGGTCCGATGAACGCATACCCAATGACTGGAATCTCAGTGTTCTCTGTTCTATCTTTAAGAAAGTAGACCCCGCTGTTTGCGCCAACTACCGCGGAATAAGTCTCCTTTCCATTGGATATAAGACTCTGTTGCGCGTATTGAGTAATAGGCTGAAGCCATATACCGACTCACTGATAGGATGATATCAGTGTGGCTTCAGACCAAAAAGGTCGACCAGTGACCAAATATTCACATTACGCCAAATCTTGGAAAAGAAGCTATCTAACAGACAAAGCGTTGTCAGGGTGGGGAAAAACCTCTCTGACCCCCTTTGATATCAAAAGAGGTTTCAGACAGGGAGAGGAGACGAAGTACTTGGCGTCTTCTCGAACTCCGTCAATGCGTCTTGGACGGTCAGTGACGATGGAGAATTTCAACTTCAGTGTTATAGAAAACTTCGTCTATCTTGGAACAAAAATAACCAGCAACAACAAAGTCAACCTGGAGATCAGGCGAAGAATCACGCTTGCAAACAGATGCTTTTTTGAGCTAAGCAAGTAAAGCCTTCTCTCGTAAGACAAAAATCCAGATCTATAAGACGCTGATACTCCCGGTCCTATTGTATGGCGCGGATGCATGGACAGTGATAGAGTCGGATAAAATAGCGTCCTCTTCGAAAGGAAGATTTTTCGCAGGACATTCGGTTCTATTAGAGTCGGCGACGAGTTTTGATCCTGTATGAACCGCGAGCTGTATGAGCTATTCCATGAGGTTGACATAGTACAGCGCATAAAATACCAGCGGCTGCACTGGCCTGGGCACCTTATTTGAATGGTTGAAAGAGCTCCAAAGCGCATGATTTATATGGGATACCCAAAATTGTTTAGTGGACGCCGAAATAGAGGACGAGAGAGCACGAGTTGGATTGAGCAGGTATTAAGAGATCTCTGCATACTTAGCATTCAAAACTATTGGCTCTAGCGCGCACAAGCTTATGGAAGCTAGCACGCCTTCCTAAATGCGGCCAAGACCAGAAGACGGTTGACGGCCATTTAAGTAAGTTAGTAATATATATATTTGCCTTATTTTCTTGCTGTTTATTTGTGCGCAAATATCTTTTTATTATAATTCAGAACGCTCTTAAACTAAATCGGTTTACCTTGGCTGCCATATAATTAACGAAGTATACAATAGCACTGCACAGTTTATACTAAAACAGGAAAAAACACAGTTGAGATACTCATTATAGCACTTTATATTTAGGCTTACAAAAAAATAATATGGGACAGTCCTTTGCATTTTATTTTAACAATACAAGTTTATGCATTTATGTTCCACGATTTAGTTAAACGTTTTACTTCAAAGCGTTTAAAAATCAAAGAGATTTTTGAAATACCGCGTACATATATCATTTAATTAAAAGGATGCAACAACCCTCTTCAAGGCTGTTGATGCACATAAAGTTTTTGTATTATAAAATATTTGGTGTCTCCTTCATTTTAAGAATACTTTTGGAGATTTTCTTAAGAAATTGAAGGCGATATACATAGTTTTGATCAGCTCTATTCGTATTTATTTGACTGTCTTGCCGTCCACATCTTAATTCAACGATTTACTTCCGTCTTTTTTTTTTTTTTTAGAATATTTGCAAGGTTTTAAAGCTTCGGTTAAGCTAAAGCTACCATTTTTTTTTTTGCCAACTTATGTATCCGCAAATACTTGGCACTGTTGCGCATTTTTAAATTGAATTCGAAATTCTGCAAATGTTTGCTAAATTAAATTTTTCATGAAGCACGACGCAAAGTTGTAAAACAAACACGAAAGGCAAAGTTTAGTAAAGAGAAAAAAAGTGTCACAAACAAGCGAGAAGCAAATAAAACGAATAAAAGTGAAATATAAAGAAAACATGAAAAGGCAAAGAAATTCAAAGGCAACCAAATAAATATTTTATTAAATATCAAAGCGTACATATGGACAAACAGACAAACAGTGCGTCTTATGCTAAATAAAATATCGATGATTTAGCTTAAGCTTTGAAATGCGGCATAGGGAATAAATCGGGTTTGTTACTATTCAAAAGCAAAAAAGCAACTGAATGGATTGTCTTTTGCATTTCATGCATAATAGACGTCAAGCTGTGTGCGTGTGCGAGTGCGTGTGCAAGCCACGTTGAAAAGCTAAAAAAAGAGAAGTGAAAATCTAAGCGTAAAGTGACAAAAAGCAAAAGTAATGGCAGCACTGACTGCAATGAAGCTGATGCTATGACGACGATGATTACGTGTGTTTCAAAGGATTTACAAGCGAAATGCGTCTACATCGCGTATACGTCATGTGGCACACAGACACACACACGTAGCAAGCTAAATGTTGAGTATACGCAACGTTTGCCAACGATTTGTGCTTTTATGCGCTTTCTCACTCACACATTGATTGCTATGACATTCAGGGACGCATTAGTTATACGCTATGTTTTACCTTTGATTAAAGGGTGTTTCTTTTTATTAATTTAACTTATTGGTGTAACTAAAATTATGTAGTTTTTATTTTTGAAAGCGTTTTTTAAGTTTGTCATAGTGCAGACCCATAATTTATAATCTTAATCAGCATCAAAAGTCAAGTCGATATAGTTATGTCCGTCTGTCCGTCTATCTAGAGCTATTTCAGGATATTAAGAAGCTCATATTCTTTCTACAAAAATTTTGTATGCAATGCAAGACACCAGCCAACCCGCGAATATACTGTGAGGTACCTGATATAACTTCTGTTGGCAGACCTGAACGCATAATTCATAACGTTTTATTTCAAATTCAATTAAAAAAAAAACAACTTTTATATTGCATTCAAAAACACCCTTTCTATACAGCTGCTCTCTGTCTATGTCTGTTTGTCTCTTTCTTTATGTGCGCGCGTTAAATTTCATTTGTCAAAAGGATTACCAAGGTAATAGGAGCTTTAAGTTGCTGCATATGAAATCACAGACACACACACATCCCCATACAACAGGTGACGCTTTATGTAGCGCATTCAGATACTCGACTTTAACTGTTGGTAATTAAAAGCATGCGTTTAACAATTATGACAATTTTAATGCTTGTAATCATAAAATTTATGTTAACGTATGCTAAAACCGTTGAGCATCTACAATACTCAGTGTAAGCGGAATATCTTTTGTACCATATATTGCTGTGCATACGTGCTTTTGTAGCTTTTAACTTTAACGCGTTAATTTGATTTGTTTTAATATAATTTCATTTCGTTCATTCATTTACCTTACCGTATGCACGTTCATTTATTTCCTTAGCTTTTTACTTCCGTGCCTTTTATCGCCGCAACAGAAATTAGCAGCTAATGCAGTGGGTAATCAATTTAGACAATGTGTGCAAAACCCGTTCTAGAATACATTGGAAAGTTGGAGTACGGCACGTATACGTCTACGTCTTCGTTGTTGTCGTCGTCGTCGTCGTCGTCGTTGCGCACCTGATTGCATTTTCTCGGATATAATTGAGATTAATGCGTGGCATTGGCTGGCTGGCACATGGGCTCGAGTGCACTGAGAAAAAAATAATTACACTACAAGTAGGTATATATGAAGCTTATAATATGTGTAAAATATTTACGACCATTCAACATTTATTGAGCTTCTTTTTCAAACAATGATGTTAGTACTTCCAATAATAAAATCTTCATTGAACTACTGTCACTCAATAATGGCATTCTTAGCTAGCAAAAAATTCATGCTATATATAAAGTCTGTTCCAAAATAAGTAGTTCTTCTTTATAGTTCTGTCACCTCTTCTACTCGCCATCATCATAAGTTACATTGTTTTGTTCGGTCAAAATTACCAAAACTTATGCTTTGTAAATGCCTATTTCCATTAAATTCATGCATTTCATTTTGGCTGATTTTTTATTTGATTGTCGGAGACAAAAATAAGTAATTAGGTGCCACATCAGGCCTGTAGTTCATTGTTTTGGTGTCCAAAAGCCTAACTGTTTGAGCCGATATGTGAGGCATTGGGTTTTCATTGTCGTGATGAAGGACAATAAGTACAATGACAATTTGAATACTTCTGGAAAACAAATGGGTGTACACCATTCAGAATTCATGGTCCTATGTGGCCACATGACCAGTTTTTCCGGAGAAGCATTCGCAATCAACTTTTGTTTAACTTGGTTCATTTGGCTCATATTTAGTTGTATCCAGGTTTCATCACCTGTTGCGAGTCACTGCTTTGGGCGATGTCCAAATTATGTGATATCTAATGGGAGCAAATTTTTTTAACATTCAAATTTTCAAGTATTATTTATGCTGGTCAATGCCGAAGAATGCCTCAATGTCACGTCATGTCACATGCCGATTATGCTTTATCAGGTCACGCACTTCATCATTTGTGGATAACATTCACAGTTTTCATCTACGACGGTCACAAGTGAAATTGTTGAAGCAGATTTCACAGTGGCTAAACTTGGTTACTTTTCGCCCAAAAGTCAAAGTAAGTTAAACCAAGTATTTCTGCCTTATAATCATTCCTCGATAATCATTATAAATCATCACGAACTAATTTGATTTCTGCAACGATATGAATTTTACAATCCAATGAAAGCAATTATTGTGACCATACGACAAAAAGTTCTATGAAGTTTATGCAGAATTGGCACCTAATAAAGCTAAAAGTCACTTAGGCCAGAAATATAAAAGCCAGTCTTCGTATTTGATATTAAATTTTGTAGCAATATCCCAAACATGTTGTCACTTTACAAACAATTCTTACCAAGCCATTAAGTCACTAAGTTGTCTCCACATAATATTATAAATTTCTCTTAACCTTCCTTTGTAATTATCAAATTTAAATAAATCTAAGTTATAATAATCAAAATATATAATCATAGTTTAGGATCCCATTATACCTGCTGACGGGGAAAAAAATTGTCAACACAACGTTTGCATATTCTATGGTCTTCATACTTGCGTTTGGTATAGAATTTGTCTATTAAACAAATCTGTGAAATGATTAAACAATTTTTTTTTATTTTTTATTTTATTGCTAATTAATTATATACTGTACTGAAATTTTTTAGACAATCCATTTGCAATATATTTATTGACATACATAGTTAATTGGATATAAAATACTTTTGATTTATTAACCAGCTCGGTGAAGATCGTTTTAGAGTGGGTTCCTACACTATCACAACAGTCAAAGCAATTTTGTGTGAAGTTTGAAGCACTTATTAATACGAAGCTTCTATATAGCACTTAAAATTGATATTATCTAGACTATTATCCCGAATTCGAGAGATATAAATGACCGAAGTAAGCAAATAATAAACTTTGGAAGGCGATCCAGTTATGATTTGGGAACAATTAGGCAAATGTGCTTATGAAGATCGGAATACTTAATGAAATACTTATATATTGTTCAAGTACTACAAATTGAGTTCAAACAACATAGTCAGTTGTATGGAATTTAGACATCAATATTTAAATTGATTCAAGAGTCAATTGTGAGCATATTATGGAGTGCTCACAACATTTGTTTGTCAAAGCCACTTAATCAGACTAAAAGCCCAGTTGAAACAATTAAAATATTTTAAATAATATATTTATGTATGCCTAGGATCTTATTGGCCATTCTATACAGATTCGATAGAGTTCCTTACTTTTAATAATACGAAGATCTTTTCTTTTAAATAAATATAATGTCACAACGTAACTCTTCTTCCGTGTGTTTAGCTGAAAACGGGTTTGTTTGTTTAGAAGCTTATAAGCCTTAGTCTTTGTGCCACGCTCTAGCTCCCATACAGCTCTTAAGTTTAATAAATCAAAACAATTAAATAGACACAATTTTAAAGGCTTGAGGATTTGATAGCTCAAGTGCTAAGCAAGCTATACTAAACTCCAGCAATTCGGTGCCAAGGGCATGTGTGAGAAGTATTTAAGCTTCGGTTCCACAGAAATTCTCAATTTCTCTTATTGAGATCAGTGATCATGTGGAGCAATAACTTGGCAATTGTCTTTAATTTCGCTTGGTTATCTTTTATTAATGCGTTCAGCAATAAGATATGAATTTGTTTATATTTGAAAAACTTTATGGTTTAAATAATTGGATTTTAAAAATTCGAAAAAAAAAAAATTATAAAGAAAAAGTTTGTTAAACATTGACTATAGTATAAAACGTCTTCAGGACTTCTTGAAAAGTTTTTCCATTTTTTGTCAGCATGAAGTTTTCTTTCCATGTACAGCTTTCGCTCACTACAATCAAGGAATAACTTTTCCGCTGCAATCGCACGCCTTCTCAACGTGCGCTAAGCTGACGCATTGCTAGCAGCCAGCAGTGTCAGGACACTCATGCACACGTACGCATTTTGCACAGCGATTTTTAATAGGTATTTTTTTTCCGTGAAGCTTACACGTCGTTTTCTAGCTGCTTTCATAAATAATAATAGCAGCGCCATTGCAGCGGGTACAGGAGCCACTTTGACTCAACTTGCCAACATCTGCACGGAACTGCAAAGCCAGCTTAAAGTAAATACGACATTTTCAATTAAAGTTTTAGGTATATGAACGTGTGTTGATGTGTGTCGTTAGTTGTAGACGAGTGTAAAGCTTGCTAGAGTTAATTACAAGTTGTTCGAATGTTTAAGTGTGCACATGGGTGTGTGTGTGTGTGTGTGTGTATGCTCAAAAGTATCTCCACTTGAATGCACATTTGGGTTTCCGTTTGAAGTGGACTACGACGACTGCGACGACGACGACGATGACTACTATGTCGACCATGTCGCTATTTGTTAAGTGTATTGCAGCGAGGCATTTGTCGTCAACTTCAACGTAAACATCGACGACATCGCCACTATTTGGACTCACTGTACTTTGCTTTTGCACCGAGGTTAATCAACTTTGTACTTAGTTGTTGGTTATGTGAGTGTTTTACTTTTACAAAGTACTTCAAATTAGAGTGTGTTCTCGCTTCTTGTTGCTGCTGCTCTTAGCTGCTTTTGCAGCTCTCTAAGTATCACTTGCTAACTGGGTCGGTTAAATTAGTTTAATTTAGTGTGTGAACTATTTCGTTGAAGCAAAAAAAAAAAAAAAATGGAGAAGTGAAAGAAAGTGGAAATGTTTATAAATGTCGTTACGTCGTTCATAGGTGCGTAAAAGTGTGCTCATTATTTGCTTCTCACTGGGTCTTCTCAAATCCTTCTGTTTGTTTCTTTAAGTAGCCTAATTATTTTCGTACTGCAATAGAAAATTTAAAGCGTGAACAATTTGTGTGGCTGTTGAGTACAATGAATGTGTGTTGCAGTTTTTAGCAAGTTATTGAAGCAGTTTTGACTTTAACATTTTTTTTTTCAGCTTACTGCAAATGAAATGGTTGAGGTTAACAACAAGTTTGGGTCTCATCTTAAAGATTGTAAATTCCTTGGCTATCTCATTATCGATGCTTACAGAGTTCAACAAAGCTTCGTTGTCGACACACACCATCGACCACTATTTTCTTAACATAAGAGATTGCAGTTTATCTGGAACTTTGCTCGATAGAAGGCAATGTTCAATGGGAGTCATGTCCTTCTAACTTAACAAGTTCCCTTGAGGAGATAGCTTTTTCCAAGCTGTACTACAGAGAGGCCATGATCGACTAATGTGAGCAAGCTTCAACTTGCTCACTTTCCATGATCAAGAGGCACAAGCCAAATCGTAATCAGTTTAACTTACTTCATTCTTTAGACAATCAAGTGCTAATTGATTTTGAGTTTTCATTAAAAATATAATTAAAACAAATTTGAAAAAAATAGACTTTGAATATATACTTGACTGGCTGTAACTCCACTACTTAAGATGCTTGTAAAGGTGTTTATAATTTCACCATTGGCAACAAATCATTCTCGATAGGCAATGTCAATTACAATTATCTGCATTTTTATGGTCTGCCTTGATGGATGTCTTTCCTAACCAGCTCAGCGCACAAGGTTACAAGGCTATGATTGATACTGAAGATGACTTAGTTATCATGACTTCTAGGCAGTACAGTCGTAGGTGTACCTTCGACAAGATGAGCTTAGCTCTTCCAGTGATCACCGATTGGTAAGCAAAGGTGGCCCTTTCATATATATATATATATGCGTTTATGCCTTTCAGGTAGTAAAAATGTAAAATATGGCGAATTTCTTCCTTCGAAAGCTCCATGTTTGACTCATTGTAGCTTACAACTGAATTGTCCAAGCGTAAGCTGACTAAAAAGCATAGTACTAGACATTCACACCGTAAATTATGCCCCCATACGACAAATATTTAACGAGATATACCTAATTGAAAAAAGAGCGCGAAATACGAAAAGACTTTTTTCCAACTCTATATGTAAAGTTTCCAACTCTACACTCAAAAAAAAAATTTTCCTGAAATTTAGGAATCATTACCTAAAAAATTTTTTTTTACCTAAAACAGGAATTTAAGGTAAAATTTTGCCTAAAAATGAATTTTATGACCTAAATTAAACATTTTTTTACCTGAAATATTAGGAAACTTTTTCCTTGAAATTCATTTTTAGGCAAAATTTTACCTTAAATTCCTGTTTTAGGTAAAAAAAAATTTTTTAGGTAATGATTTCTAAATTTTAAGAAAATTTTTTTTTGGATGTATGTAAGTTTAAAAGCTATCGGATAGAACAGTATTCTATATGCATTTTCTTGCCATCATTTTTCACGCTTTAGAAGAAAATTTAATCAATACCTGGTGTTAATAATAAATTCGTGTTTAATTATTTATTAAGAGAAAACAAATTGAGACTAATAAAAAAATCTCTTTCGCCCTTTAGCGATCCAATTTCCCAATTATTTATTGTAATTAGTTTCCATTAAAATTGGAGAATTCTAAATTTCGATAAAAGTTTCTTAAATAAATTTGTTTACACATTTCTCAGAAAATTCTCTACCTGGCGGGAGAAAAAGTATACATCAAACCATAGACCATACCAAAGTGTTAAGCTTATATGTCCATTCGTTAAGTCGTGTTGCGATATGAATATGAAAAATAATAATAATTCCTTGAGTCGCATGTATATTTCAACAAGTCTTAAAGTTCGGTGCCTTATAAATCACAAAAAGCCATGCCATCACATATTAAGACTTAACAGTGTGGCAGAGTCATAGAAAAGTAAAGATTTCGGTTGTGCTCCAATCAGAGAATCCAATGCGGCTCCTGAAAAGATATTATAAACAGTGTCTTCGGTAGGTTTACGAATATTATCTGACCCAATACCATAATGTGTCTTGCTTAAAGCCTTCTAAGCCAAGACATACCCTACCAAAGTCTTATCAAATGCTTATCAAATCATATCAGGCTGGGGAACAACCCGTATCTTAATATGTGGCAGTGTCCATTTGCTATTTAAGATTGATCTCCACATTTTCTTCCACTGATCACTAAGACTTATACAGCTGTAACTGGCTAAACGGGTATTTCGGGTATTTTTTGTGGCCACTTGCTTCTCGAGTGCAGATAAGGAAACTAAAGCTTTTCCACATTGGAAATTAAATATCACTGTTATGTTCAAATTTCATGTTTGATTTTTATTTCGTCAATAAATGATTTTCTGGCTTCAAATTTTTCTGGAGATTATGAAATCAGACAGTTCCCTACACTTTAACCGCATGCTGGAAGCTACATTCTTTTCGTTAAATAAATCAATATGCTTCTGAAGTATTTGATAAGACAAATCATTGTTTAATATTTTCGAAATTATTCGGTGAAAGTTTTTACTGCCGTTTTTGAATCATCCAAATTCTTTTCACTTACTTTCACTTTTATTGTATTCGCCTAACTATTAAAATTTGCATAGAAAATTACAACTTTTTATGTGAGCAAAGTATGCTCATCAATCAAGCAATAATATTTCAATTAAAATTTTGATTACAAATCCAGAATGGTTTTGACATGTCATGTTTTTTTTAATTGCCTTGGGCAATATTTTTTTTAATAGAAACTAATAATATTTCGCATTAAAATTTACCACTGACTTCATGGCTTAATAAATTGGCTTTAAATCATTGAAAACATAATTTTAAAAAAATGTTCATGAGCTATTACTATTCATTTAAATTATTTAGCTTACATCGAAAAACAATAAATTATACAAATTGCAAATTGATAGCACATAATTGAATTAGTTCGGAAAATTTGATTCGTGCAACACCAAATTTCTAAAAACTAAATCGAACTCTATACCAACAAACATTGGTTGCTATGCACTGACCGTGTTCGACTTAATATTGCGTTTAATATTGCACTTAATTTTGCATTTAATTTGCGTTTGAAATATTTTTTCCAATTACCGATATTACATTTGCTAAATCTATATAGACCACATTTGAATGGAATGAGTCGGGGCGGCGAGTATTGAATGAAATTGAATGCATCACGCAGCGATTGATGTACATTTGAAATAAAAGCATTATTGCCATCATTTGTGCTCGCATTTTATTTATTTATCTATGTACATGGAGATGTTTTAGTTGTTTTAGTTCTTTCATACACTTCAAATGAGTGTAAATTTGGTTTTATTAGTTTGTTAAATAGTTTGATTGCTTAATTTTGAAAAAAAAAAAACCGATTAAAAAGTTCAACAAGAACGATGACAATACTGAATTAAATTATGTAGTCGAACTAGTCGATGACAAGATAATATGTTCCTATTATATTCGGATATCAGTGTCACAGTAAGCATACCAATGAGTAGTGATAGCTAAATTCAAATATTTTAAAATGGGTTGAGCATCAACTTTGTAGGGCTGTAATACTTAGTCGCCTAGCTAGACTGTTTGGATGAAATTCCAGCCTCTCATTGTATTTTTTGGCAACCTCCTAACATCTATCTCCAATTTTTGGCACCGTGAGATCGCGTTCTATATCTTTGGTTTTCATATACCATGGAGCCCCAGCCATCTTCTTAAAAATTCTGACCTTATTTTCAAGAGACATCGTGGTGCAATCAACCAAGACATTTTTGCAACCTTTGTCCTAAATGGTAGTTGCAGGGACGTGACATTTCTGCTGAAGGTTAGTCTACTATGCACGATTACACCAGGGTATTTGTATACCGGCTTGCGATTTAGCACTCTTCCATTAAGTGAGATTCCAGGGCAGTCGCCTTTCCGTTACATTTTCGGACATAAGTCGGCATTGATGCATTCGTTACACTTCTCAGAACATTCCTGGAATGCGTCCAAATACTGCTTAGGTGCACTTGTGGCCTGTGGCAGCGTAGTCTTATTTCTCTCATCTACTTCAGTGATTGCTGTGCGGGTAAATCCGAAAATTCGCAGTGAAGATGGAGTATAAGGTGGGGCCTAGGACGCTATCTTGGGAACACCTGCTTCTATTGTTTTGACGGAAGACTTACAACCATCAGCGGCCGTCACGCAGAATGTGCGTCCTACCAAGAAACGTTATTTTTATGAGCTGCAACAGCTGTGGAGTCAGTAGGCTCTTGGCTTTGTACAGAAGCCCGAGGTGCCACACTTTATCGAAGGATTACTGGATGTCCGGGAAAGCAGCGACCGCATACTCTTTCTTTTCCAGGCCCTCTAGCGTGAAATTAATTACTCTATGCAGTTGTTCGAGTGTGCCGTGCTGTATCCGGTATCCAAATTGGAATTTTGGTATCGCCAAAGTAGCAGCCTCAATTTTGAGCAGTCTGTTCAGGATCAACCTCTTCATCATTTTGTCCAGTGAAGGGAGAAAGCTGATTGGCCTGTAGAAGTTTACCTCAGTTGGCTGTTTTCCTGGCTTCAGGATCATGATAATACTAGCAGACTTCCAGACTTTAGGAAAGTAAGATGCTGTTGTATATGAGCACTAGGAACCGCAGAGCTTGATCTGGTAGAATCTGTATGGTTCTGTTGTCGAAAAAGCTGCTTCACTTCTTCAAGTGACTTCGCAACTATGCGGCAGTGACTCTCACGCGCAAAAGCATGTGACCTGAAGCGTTGTTCCAAGTTGCTTGCAAACACTTCTATTTTATACAGGGATGTACGGCACAAGCCTCATGATGGATCCCCTATAGCCGATTTTGGTGAGGGCTGAGACATGTACCGCTTAGTAATTCGCCACAGAGAAGTTATCTGATCTCATCTCTCTGAAATGTCTCTTAAACTGGGATGACCACGAGGAATATATTTAATCGGATCTATTTGGTGTAAATGAACGGCACACAGCATCCAAGTTTTTCACAAAAGGACTAAACACAGCAAGAGATTGTACTAGGTGAGCAACGTAAGGTTGGGCAAAATTAGTTACAGATATTACGACTCGGACAAGAGAAGATAATTACTCCAGTAAAATAGTAACCAACTAAGAATACTAGCAGAAATGCTAATGGGCCACTGTTTGTATATAATGGGATTATATAATACGATAGAATGCTGATTCCACGACCATGAGGATGGGAAACCTCTTCGCATTCAATACAAGTAGGCTTTAACCGAACCTCACATAAATCGTACAAGTTTTATTTATTTATTATTTTTCTAAAGAAAGAAGGGTCAGTGTCTTCTTCTTCCCAAAATTTTTTCAAATCCAGCTTTTTTCAAACGCCTCAGCGACCTGGCAGGGAGGAGACCCATCGCAAGTTTGCTTTGAATACTTCTAAATTGTTTCTCTATATCGGCTGGTATGCATCCCAATTTGCTCTTCAGCTGTGGGCAACATCTGAATACGGTTGCAATATGTCATTGACTTGATCCTGCAAATCTGCACGCCATAGAACCAGATTGGGGCAATGCACTTGGCGTATATATGTCTCTTCTTCCGGAGAGAAAGTGTGCTCCTTCTATTGAGCAGCCATCTGAGATGAACCATCCTCAGGCAGCAGCTTTTTTTTGTTTGGCCGTCAGGTGTCCTTGGAAGGTGAGTCTTTTGTCCAGGTTGATGTTAAGGTATTTTGCCAGTAAAGGCTGCTGCAGATATAAACCTTATATTTAAATGGCTTCTATTTTAAATGGATTTGTAGTCTTGCTTGCATTAAGCTTCAGATTCCAACCTCTACATCAAGCAATATGTGGATGTAAAACTGAAGACCATCTGCTGCCTCGATGCGACACTTCGAAGTGTATAGAATGGCAAGCATAAGCATAAGTTGCAATGAGAGTATTAGAGGGGGAGTTCAGTGGTATAGTGCGAATAAAGCAGCGGTCCCAGTACGCTGCCCTTTGGAACTCCAGCTCTCATCGGACGGGGAGCAGGTGATCTGGTACCTAACCTGAAATTTTTGCCCTTCCAGGTAGGACCGAAGAAGTCAGATGTAAGTCGCTGGCTGGAGTTTTTTTTAACTATGTTCAACAGGACGTCATGCCAGACTCTATTGAATGCCTGCTGCATGACGACAAATACTGGATTAATTCAAGGTCATCACAAGCTTGCAAAATATGCTGTGTAACTCGGTGAATTTATTTAATTATGCCATGTGCTACCATAAACCCAAACTGGTGATCTGGCAGGATACTGTTTTGTTCCATAAACTTCTTCAGTCGGCCAGCAATCAGTCCCTCCCATACCTTCGATAATGAAGGCAGAAGACTAATTGCCCGGTGTGACTCAGGATCGTCATCCGATCATTGCTTCCTTCCACTGGGTCTGGAAGAATTAGACCTTTAGCATTGCTTTGAAAATCAACGCGATATAAAGGATCGCACATATTGGCAGGATCTTCAAAGTAGCGTAGATTGCACCCTGTACATTTCTTCGGCTTTGTTTTTCGGCAAGTCTTTGATGACGTTGGCTATTTCTAGAGCCTTAATGGTTTGTTAAATAAATTATAAATTTTTATAGAAATTGTCCTGTTTATGTTTAAATTTCGGTGCCACGTATCCTATTTTATTTACTGAAATTAATCGGTCACTTGGGTTGCATAATTACGCCAAATTTTTTTTATAAATTGATCTAAACTTGGGTTTTACCTGCCGCTAGTTCGATTTCAGTATGGTCTGGCGTATCGGATAGAAACCAATCGAATTCGGTTCACATTTAAATCCATTTTCAGGCCACTAACGGGAAACCTCTGGGTGTGAGTATGTACCGCTTTCGCAAGTCATGAGATGGTTGCCGCCATTGCAAGAAATGTTTAAGTCTCTCACAAGGATGCTGCGTGACCACGATATAGATGCGAGGGCTCCCTTTTTCGCAATACTTTCCCTATTTGATTTTCTGAGCTTTTCAATTTCCCATACAAGTGCATTTATGCTTCGTTTATACCAAAATCAAAAACTTAATTTGTATCTGAATTGCTCTCCACTGTTCAATAGAACCAAATATTTGCCATACAAGCCGCAAAACAAATAATTGAGCCAAGTATGCCAGCGTCAATCGCAGCACTGACTGTGAAAGCTATGCAATTGTATATGTTTCTATAAAATATTTCATTTTATTTTTCATGTTCGTGAGTAGAGTTTTTCTAAACAAATACATGGCATTGCATTGGCAAAACTTGACAAATAGTTCTGGTTGGCATTCTACTAATACACTAAAAGCATCAAAAACAACAACAATAAGTGCAACTTCTGAAATAAAATCAGCCACTGTGTGTGTGTGTGTGTGTGTATTTGATTTGTGTGGTTAGTCAAAAAACGCATTCAAATGATTTCGAGGATTACAACTTCATATTTTTTGGTTGCCAATATTTGTTTTTATATGAAATGAATTTTTATTGCATTTCATAGCAGATATTACTGATTTTGCTTCAAATTTGCCCGCCACCCTATAATGGTGGCACCACTCCGTGCACCACATGCTCTGTGTGTACTTTAGTGCTTTGTTGGTTAACCATAAAAACAGCGCGTTGACATTTGGAAATTTCATTAGAGGATTACAATTGAGTACTACATGCAATAATGGCAGCCACCGAAATGCGCCGCATCGTTGAGTTTTCGATGAGCGCAATTACAAATTTTGAAATGCCCAAAATAAAAATCAATTTCCATTTTTTCTTTCTTTCTGTCTGTCTGTCTGTCTGTCTATCGAAATATAGATGCAATTTAAATTGCGCTACTTTTTCATATTATTCGACAATTACAAATGTTATGATGCGCAAACAAAAAATGAAATGATTTCAATAAATTGCCGTGCCGTGCCGTTCAGGAATTATTGCTCAAAGTGATAGAAAAAAAAATTTAAATTATGCAAAATATTTTCGCAATTAAAAACACTTTTGTGGCAAGCTGCGTATTGTTTTTTGTGTGTTTGGTCTCAAATATATTTGCCAAATTGTTTTGTGGCTAAAAATTATTAATATTGTATGTTGATATCTAAAATAAATCAGTCTATCTCTTTTAAATATATTTACAGACCACCTTTTTAACTTAACTCTACGCGCTACACTATAAAGTTTGATAAATTATTCAAATTGTCAACCAATAATTGATTGCATTAGCTGCCACAGTAGTTGGTGTTAAAATTTTCATTACGCGTACACGCACTGGCTGCAAATTTCATTTAAATTTAACAAAATTTATATCAACGTAGTTTTGGGCAGCCATTTTTCCATTTAATGGGAAAACTTTAAATTGGATTTGAAGTAGAAAACGCCAAGCCACAGTAAAGTTATGCAATAGTTTTTTTGTATAATTTATGTTAAACTAGTTCTACATGGGAGATTAATATCGTTTGCTCAAGTTCACATTGTGAGAAAAGTTGTTGACTGCCATTCACCTGGGAATGGCCAACAATGATTCTTGTGTCAAACGGTCCAAGCAACTCACACGTCCGCTAGGACACGTATCTCCTGGGTATCTTCTGAACAGCGGTTCAGAGGTGAGCTAAAATGAGAAGGCGAAAGGAGCCCCATCTCCTTAATAAGGGGTTGGTGCGCTGGGCTTGGGAACCGCCACTTTAAAAAAAATAAACCCCCAATGAAAACGAATAGGAAGCCTCGGAAGGAACCCTATGATGACGACCCCCGAAAACGATATAAGGATCATGATATGAGCATATGCACCTGGAATGAAAAATATCCAGCTGGTTGATGTCCTCGAAAGATGCAAGGCTGACATCACCGCAATCCAAGAAATCCGATGGATAGGGCAGGGGTGCTCTAAAAAAGCATCCTGTGACATCTACTACAGCTGCCATGCGAGTAAGCACGAATTTGGATGTGGTTTCGTGGTGAGTAGGCAACTACGTGGCCTTGTCTCTAGGTTCACGCCTGTTGACGAGCGCCTAGCCGTGATTTTTTTATATTAGCCTGATTTGTGCGCACGCCCCGACGGAAGAGAAAGACGACGATGCTAAAGATGAGTTCTATGAGCGCTTGGAACGTCTGTACGAGCGCTGTCCCAAACACGATGTCAAAATCGTGCTTGGCGATATCAACGCCAAGATTGGGAAGGAAGGAATCTTTGGCTCAACCGTCGGAAAATTTAGCCTTCACGACACTACCTCCAATAATGGAGAGAGGCTAATCGATTTCGCCGCAGGTCGGAACATGGTAGTTAATAGTACCAGATTTCAACACCTTAACATCCACAAGGCTACATGGCTGAGTCCTGATCAAATAACACGCAACCAAATTGATCATGTTTTGATTGACGGAAGGCACGCATCGAGCGTGTTGGACGTGCGAACACACTCTCCCGACTGCTCCGGGAAACCTCTCCGTCTTTTCGAGATATATGTGAGCAGTGGAAACTGTTCCATGGATTGGGCTGCTAAGGATGTCATTGGTTATACAAAATATGTGAAGAATTCTTGGTACGACGAGGAGTGTCGCAATGCTACTGCAGAGAAGAACGCTTCCTATAAGCGAACTCTGCAGTCGGGAGCAATGCTAGCGATATCGAGAGAAATGGAGAGAGTAGAAACGCCTTTTCAGACGCAAGAAAAAGGAGCAAGAAAGGCAGAAAAGGCATTTGCGGATGTTGAGATGTTACGTGACAGAAATGAAGGCGTTCTCGGAGATTGAAAAACAGTCTCGGCTTATGGGTCTAGCGGTGAACGAGGACAAGACTAAGTACTTGATGTCTTCTCGCACTGCGTCAACGCATCTTGGACGGTCAGTGACGATGGAGAATTTCAGTGTTGTAGAAAACTTCGTCTATCTTGGAATAGAGATAACCAGTAACAACAACGTCAGCCTGGAGATCCGGCGAAGAATCACACTTGCAAACAGATGATTTTTTGGGCTGAGCAAGCAAATGAGAAGTAAAGCCCTCTCTCGACAGAAGAAAAGAAAGATTTATAAGACGCTGATACTCCCGGTCCTATTGTATGGCGCAGAGGCATGAACCGTGATTGAGTCAGACGAGACAGCGTTGTAAGTCTTCGAGAGGAAGATTCTTCGCAGGATCTTTGGTCTTATTAGAGTCGGCGACGAGTTTAGGTCCCGTATAAACCGCGAGCTGTACGAGCTATACGATGAGGTTGACATAGTTCAGCGCATAAGATTCCAGCGGCTGCACTGGGCTGGGCACCTCATTCAAATGGATAAAAGAGCTCCAGCACGCATGGTTTACATGGGGGGCCCAAACTTTATTGGTAAACACAGACATAGAGGACGACCGGGTACTTGATAGAATGACCAGATATGGAGAGATCTCTCCGTACTTGGCATTCAAAACGACTGGCGCCAGCGCGCACAAGATTATGGAGGCTGGCGCGCCTTCCTAGACGGTTGACGGCGACATAAATAAGTAAGTAAGGTGTGATGAGATCGAGCGCAGTTTTGGCAACCATAACTAGACCAACAATTGTTCATTTCATGACCAAGACCATTATTCTTTTCATAATCAAATCTTTGATTAACTTTCATTGATTCGAACCGAGAATAATTTGATAGTTTGCGTTCGCCCACTATTTCGTCAACTTTCTGTTAATTCTGGGTGGCTCTCCTGCTTAGTTTAGTGACAAATTAGTTTTTTAATTTTGGTGATTTATTATTTTGTCAAGCTATATCACAGCACATTCTTATAAATTCATGCTGTTCGTTAGAAATTTGGTTAACACTTTCTTTTAAATGTTTTTTTTTGAAGAGTTAAATCAGACAAAAGCTTGTGATGCAAATAGTTAAAAAATTCATGAAACTTTTGAGACTCTTCTTGCCACATACCTGTCTGTCTACCGTTGAGCACTTTATCATATATTGTTGACACGCATTAAGTTAAATTTATTTTGACAATCAATAAAGCAATTTTTTACCAAAAATAAAAACAACAACAACAACAACTACTACGGTGACAATAGGAACATAAGTTTGAGCACAATAAGCCGAACACAACCACACAAACCGTATGAAAAATAAGAATAAACTATAACAATTTCAACTCGACGCACACGAAAAATCTGTTAAAATAAATCACAACAATTTGTACACTTCTGCTTCGTTGAGCTCGACTTGGCTTGGTTCATCAGTTAGCTGGTATTTCCAGTCCACAGGCTCCACAGGCATATTCCACATTGCCAGTTGAGATACATTCGTTGACCAAAGCGTTGAAGTCTCTCATCGTGCTGTTGGCTATGGATTTAGCCTTTTCGCATGTCCTTTTTTTTTTTTTTGTTTTGTTGTTTCTTGTATTTGGTTGAGCACGGTACATTTCAACGTCCGATTAGTTTGTCATTTCGTTGCGTGTGTGTACGTGACCTTAGTTATCAGTGGAAACGCTTTGGCAGCTGTTTTTGACATGGGCGATATATAGATAGATTTCGAGGGTTATGTGGATACATGTCTCGTATTGATGGTATATCGATAAAAATTGTTTTATTTTATATATTTATTTTTTTTTTTTTGTTCTGTGTGCGTGCTTTCAGAAGTTCAGTCATTCAGTTAATTTAGTGATGCTTGCAATTAGATTTGAGTTATTTAATTTATTTAATTAAGTGAATATAGTTAGTTCGAATCATGCGGAAATTGCGTTTATAATTGCGTAGGAAAACCTTGACCTATGCGCTACATGCATCATGCGTAACTAATTTATGTAGCAAAAATAAGAAAAAGTATTTCGTATAAAGTCACCAAACATCTTAAAACTTTATCAAAAATAACAGAAAAAAAAAACTATATCGCCTTGAAATTGCACCCAAGTGACACATTTAAGTCTTGAAGAAATTCTCCAAGTATATAAAACGCTGCAAAAACTTTTCGCTTTTCGCAGGCATACACACAGATACACTTATACACGCATACAGTGACACAGTTAGCTAAGAACTTTCGAAAATTTTCATTGTTTTTCTTACGAATCATTTCACGTTTTAATTTCTCTATGCGCGCACATTTCTGCGTCATTACATACGCAAAATTTTGCGCAAAATTTTCAAAGATGCGAAGTGAAAATTCAGTCGAGTGCCAGAGCTGCTTGCTTGCAAGATAATGAGCCCAGTCAAGCAGTGCTGAATGTTAATGATGACGATAATAATAATAATAATGATGATGCAATTGTACTGGCATAGAATCTGAAGTAGAGTGTGTCATTGAAAGTGACACCAAGAAATGAGACGACCTCGGCGCTAAAAGTTTTGCGCGAAAAGTTTTTAATCACTTCTGGCGGCAGCCGCAAGGATTTAAGTTTAAAAAACTAAAAATTGGAAAAATAAAATTTTTAAGTTAACAAGTATTGCTGGCTCATATCATGCTTAGACTTATGATAAAATAGTATCTTTGTCTGATTAATATGTTTAAAATGCAAGAAAAAGCAGCTTTACTATAGGCGGCACACTTTAATAAATCACTGATATTTCAGTTTAAGTATTTGGTTCGCAAATTATGTTTTATTAAGACAGAGCATGTGTTTGCAATAAAAAATAGGCACTTAATGCATATAAATTTGGTTAAAAATCACACAGGAACTATGTCTTGTCCTGTACCCTAAAATGTGTTGAAGTATCTCAAGTTAGCTAATGTCTGCTGAATCTCTTGCAGATCTCTCATCGGATCATTCTAAGGTTATTTTTAGCTTATTTGAGAGACTTTTACTTAAGCTCAAACAAAAAAGTACACGAAATCGATATTGAAATCTCTTTCAGTGCCCTGAGTTCTGTTCTCACTGCTGCAGCTCAAAACTCCACACCACAACCTTCCACAGCCAATTCGATGAGCCACAGCCTAACCAACAGTCATATTGAACGGCTAGTTATAACAATTCGGAGTTTTTAGGGACATTGCCATTCGCTTCGGCAGTGTCTAAGATTCCCAAACCATTAAGCAAAAACTAAAGATTGTTACACGTGAGCTAAGCAAAGCTCTTAAACTCGAGAAGAAACTCACACAGAGACGCTATAAAGAATGTTTTGCAACGTCCAACAAGCTCAAAGTTTGCGCTATGGAAAGGAGTGAACATTTTTTTTTATTTTTAATTCCTGAATGCTTTAACTCTTATAAGATTCCACTTAAAGTATTATTCCTAGTTGGAGCCGGAACAACTTATATCAGCTTCAAGGGCTCTTAATTCACTCAACGTTGTCCTGAAGCCGATTTCAGAATGGATCGTGTGCATCCATATTTACCTTGGACGACCTCTCTGACGGCTGCCTTGTGGGTTTAATTGGAAGGGCATTTGTGCAATGTTGTCGTCTTCTCTGCTTAAGGTGTGATCGATCCAATTCCACTTACGTCTTTTTATTTCAATGTTGATAGGTTCGGTGTTTGTTGCCTGCCATAGGTCAGCGTTTGGGATTGTTTTTGGCCAGAAGATACGATAGATACAGATTGAGGCTTTCCGCCAATTCTGTCTAAAACCATCCACGTCTCTGAGCCTTATACTAGTTGAATATTTTTTATTTCGATCTCATTAAAAGCGTACATGAGCGACATACTTTGTCGAGTTTTGTGTGCGTTTGTGCGCTTTAGAACCCCGTCGAGGACTTCTATGAAAAGGAGTGGTAAGAGTACAAAACCTGTTTATGATGAAATTGGTACTGTTGCCGCCTTTAAACTGCACGGTGAGAGCTGGGTCCTCTTAAAGAGCCTTTATGATTGTGATGAATGATTTTGTCAGAGACTCCACAGCTGCTCAGTGACCTGCATTTCGTGTTTATATTGATGATGTCAAAAGCCCGCTCGAAGTCCGCAAAAATTATGTATAACAGGGAGCTCCACTTAACAGGATTGTTCCACAATGATGCGAAGTGTTAAGACCGATTTGGTTGGAACCCATTCTGTTCTCGGCGTAGTTGGGTGTTTAAAGTGGTCGAGATTCTGGTTAAGATGATGAAGGCCAGTACTTTTTGAATGGAGTTTAAAAGCGTTATACTACGCCAATTTCTGCACTGACTTATGTCCCCCTTTTTGGGTTTAGTAACGTCCCCAGTTGGCGGATCAGTAGACATACTTGGGGTTTCGACGCTACTCGGTGTTGGGAATTGCTCAAGTTTCTGACTCAGTGTCATCGATTCGAAAGAACTTCTTTTAGCGTGTCAGTTGGTCTTTGACTGACAATAGACTCGACCCGTCACTAGCCTTGATAGGTAGAATATTTGGCTTAACGTTATGTAGACACCGCGTACTGGCTATGCTTTGCACATAAGCCCACTTATCCGAACGCACTTCGTTATATGATCCACGAAGGTTGCTGCAGTCGTGCATTGCATATGCATTTAGCTGTGCTTTCAATAGCCTGCGCTCCTCAATCAGAGTCCAGCTGGTGTTACTTATCCACGGCTTCCGCCTGAAGTGCTGCAAGCCGACTGTTTTCTCCGCAGCTTGAGAGTAAGCTGTTTGGATTTGCTTCCAAGATGGTGCAAAATTATGGATAGTTCTTCTTGGTACCGTTGGAGCATGACTGGTGTTTCCAGGCCTTCCAGGTTGAAGATCTGTTTGCGTTGCTTTCTGATTCCTTCTGGATTCTGATCGCTTTACATATCAGCTCCTCTATACGCACTCACGTCCATCAGACAGTTGTGAAATCGGTTGCTAATCATCACTTGGCCAATTTGATTCCTAAGCGGACATATAGTCTCTACACCCATAAGAGATCATACTGTGAAGTGGGTTCGCATGGACATAGAAAATGCAGAAGTGTTTGCAACCCATTTAAGAAACAACCGCAGTCGTTCTTCCCTTTATTATGGCTACGAATTAGTCTGAACCGCTCAGAGTTCACACGCATGAAGTACATAAAAGCTCAGCTTATCCCCAAAAAAGTTGCAGGACATGATTTAATTTGCCCAAAATCGATCATGATGCTTCTCAGGACAGCTGCTAAATATATTAAAATCTTGTCGAACGCGATTTTTAAATGCGTACAGTTTCCAACTCAGTGGAAGAAATCGGTCATAATCCCTAAGCCCGCAAAGAATAAAAAACAGGCAGCGTCATATAGGCCCATAAGCGTACTATACTGCCTATTCAAACTGTTTGAAAAGTTGGTTCTTATAAAAATCAGCTCACACATGCAGCTCATCATTTCCAATCACCAGTTTGGGTTTCGTGAAAGCATGGCACTATCGAACAGGTAAACCGAATAACCTCAGAGATTTGTACAGCGTTTGTAGTTCCACAATCTATCTCGAGCACTCAAGCATATGATCGCGTTTGGCTCGATGGAGTTAAATACAAAGTTAATGTATGGCTTCCCCAAAACATACACAAAATACTTGACTCATATCTCAGCAATAGAGCATTCACAGTACGACAGAATGACTACATAAAACAGTAGTCTTAAATTAAAGCTGGTGTACCCAAGGCAGTGTTCTCATAAGATATACCTTTGAATCACAGACTCACAACATTCACAGGAATCTTAAGTAGACGACTAGCAGAACTAGACGACCAGCAGACCACCTCATTCTTCTCGAAGAGTGGCTACCCAACTGGCTTATAAAAGTCATTGAGCAAACAAGCAAACACATCACATTCACAATAAACAGTGGTACTTGTCCAACGCTGACTCTAAACAACATTGTTATCCCACAGGCAAATGACGTCGTGTAGTTTGGCATTCGTCTTGAAAGACTTGAAGCCAAGAAAACAAAATAAAAGCTAAAAGCCAACTTCCTACTCTGGCATATAAATTCGCGGTCCCCATTAAGTCCTCCTTCACAACTCCGTAATATAGTACAAACAGCTCAATCAAAAATACTTGCATATCTGACGGGTGCACCCTGGTATATTCGCAAACCTACATTAAAATTCACAGTCAGTTTATGCAGGACTTATATGGAGTATTTTCATGGATCTGTGTTTATTTATCGCTTCTCGGCCTTGTAAGTTGCTAAGTTGTATCTTTTCTTATCGGCTTAGCACCTGATAACTCCTTCAATTAAGGATAACTAATGCTAAAATATCATATACAGATAAAAATTAATGCACATTTGTCAATTACGGTCGATGCCTGTGAAAGACTCGAAATAAGGATTAGCTGGACTAGGCATTATTCAACTTAACACCTTGAGAGGGTATTTTTTTTTTTTTTTTTAAGGAACAATGAAAAAGAAATATGTAGTCACTTAATTACATATTCTATTCACCTTGAGTGCTTCTAATTGATCAAATTGAAAACAAAAAAAACCTGCTTTCACTTTGCGCACCACACTGTCTACTTCACTTTGTTGTATGCCACGCCTGCGGAAAAGCCAAAGCCGCAATTGCGCATTAACCTAAATTTTAAGCGATTTCAAACGAAATTGACTCACTTAAAAATGATAACAGACATTCCGGCACAATTCATGGCCAAACGTCAAAGCCAATGGTTTTCAGCTGCGGCCGAGTCTAATGATGCACGGCATTGATAGCCCAAATGCCTGACTGGCAGCGCAAATGAACGAGCAGTTAGATAGATGCATGTATGGATGGATGATGCTGAATGGTATTCGTACGTCCAATGGATTTGCTAAAATTTTATTTATGAGCTAACATAAAATCAGCATAAATAGGTTAAACGCAAATGTCAAGCACAAAACCAAAAAAGCTGGGACTGCTAGTCGGACCAAAATGCTGTGAGTGCGCGCCACAAAAGGACACAACTACGGCGACGACGACGACGACGACGATGTTGAAATAAATGAAATTGTCGCGCTAAGCGTGCATATTACTCAAACAGGAAATGTTGTCAAGGACGCAGTAAAAGAAAAAGAGGAAGACCGAGAGTAATATTTCAAAATCTGTCGCAGCATTGTACGTGCTGACTGACTGACTGACTGACTGACGGACATTGGCCGGTGATAAATAAGCAAGCAGCACAGAAAATGCCAAGGAAATGTCAAAATTATTCGTAAGGCATACCAAGTAGTATGCATTGAGTGGCTTAAATAGTGCGCAATTGAGAGTAAATGATTGGGCGGGACAGGTGCGTCAAAAATTGAGATTGATTGGCAACTTTGTAAATAGCTTAATTTTGCTAGAAAAAAAAAACGAAATAAATAAATAAATGAATAAGTAAAACATAAAACATTCAAAACCTTAAAAAAATTCTAATTTGCAATTTACAACAAAAGCGCAAACAATAAAAACCGGAAACGAAGAAGAAACAGCAAAACCAATAAAAATTTCGATTGACGCCATTTGTGGCCAACCATCAAAAAAAAAAAAAAAAAAAAAACGTATAAAAGAAGAAAAAGTGTCACAATTTTAATAGGTAAACACTTGCCAGTCGAAGAATGTGAAATAAGCTGGCATACAGAAAGGCTAATAATAAAAAAAAAAAACAGGACAGCGAGCGCGAGTAAACCAAGATGTTAATAAAAATGGCAAAATGTCAATTTTATTTCATGCCAGACGCGACAAGCACAACAAATGCACTTAATCGGGCTTGGTCGCGAAATTGCTTGAGCATCGCTTTCGACAGCATTTTATTTTGACGCTGTTCCAGTATTCGCTTCCGGTTGTATATGTTTTAAGATATTTTTAGTGAAATGATTAAATTCAGTTGTTTGATATAATTTATTAAATATATTTCGTATACTTTAAAAATAAATTGGCTCAGCTTTCGATGCTTTGTCTAATTTGTACAAAATATAAGAATATACTACTGATGTCAAGTCCATCCTAATCTGGCCAAAAATAATCTTCTAACAAAGCATCGTAACATGACAATCATAAATTCCACACCACACGGTAATTTTTTTAATTTATTGGAGTCTTTTGAAGCAAATGATGGTATGTGGCTTAACTCCTTATTGACAGCGCTTTAAGCCAAAAATTATATTCAATGCGATACACGACTTTTCGATGAAATTTAAGATTTTCCTCAAACTTTTAGAGAGCCTAATCGGCTAAGTTATGGCACTTCATATAATCAAGAGCCAAAAATTAGTTTCAATGCGAGACACGACTTTTCGATAAAATTTAAGATTTTCCCACTGGGACCAGTAGTAATCACTGCACTATACATAACTCACCTCAACTGTCAGCTAGTTTATAAATCTGTTTGTAACTTAAGACTCAGAAAATGGAACATTTTGTTCAAAATTTAAAACACAAAAATAGAAAACCGCTTTGTAGCTAAATGCAGAACATGCCCGAACGATTTCGTCATCGATTTCGATTATAAAATGTTCGCCCAACGCCCGCCCACATGACACAAAATAAAACGTTGCCTTGGAAGTACTGCCCCTTCATCGAAGATAAGCATAAATTGTTTGCGTTTGCCGCATTAAATTTTGACAGTTATTAAGTTCCTTAGTCCGTAGCAAATTTCTTTTGGTTAAATCGAAATTTGATGCGCTTCATGTTCATTGCTGAAACTGAGCATTAAAAACATTTTTCGTTTTGCTGTTTTTGTGTTTTTGTGTTTTTTTTTTTTTTGACGCTTTATGTCCAGCCTTGTCAGTAGGCCGGCCGGCTGTGCTATAAAATTATTTTGCCGGGTTTGAGTAAATTAAAATAATGAGTTTGATCTTGTTGATTTTTGTTGCTTTTGTTGGGTTTTAATGTTATGGCGTGCGTGGGTCTTGGGCAGTTATTGCATACTTTCAGGCGCTTTCAATCATCATCAAGTATTTAGGATTGTCTTTTTTATTTGTTTGTTATTCTAATTAAATTGTCGAGCTTCATTTTGAGAGTGTGTACTTAAAGTTATCGCTCTATTTTTAGCTGCTAATTAGTATATTTTTCGTAATTTGTTGTTTAATTGATGTTGCAATGAACTTTGTGAGAGAAATATTTATATAAGAGTGCTGTTCAGACGTTGAAGTGCTTCAGTTTATTTAGATTTTGAGTTACTTAAAAGTCGACTGCAATTATATACACTCTACTTTGCTTTTAAATATAATTCAAAAGTTTATATCCTCTGTAAATCTTTAACTTTTTTTTTTGGCCATGAAGCACTTTGATTTTCATTTTATTAAATTGCCCACGCATTTAATTCACTCACAGCACATGTGCACTTTTATCTACTTGCAGCTATTCATAGCCGGTATTAAAGCAAAGCCGCAAATGTTATAAAAGCGATTTAAATCGCCATTTATGCGTTCGGTCAAAACTTTATGCGCTTCTTTATGAACCTAAAAAAAAAAAAAAAAATCTATTTTTATAAACGAACTTGCTTTTGTGCTTTGACACATTTTGATCGATATGAACGACACCCACATAAACCAGAAATTGTGCAGGAAAAAACAAGCGCAGCAGTCCTTTGTGTTTTGCCAAAAATATTTTCTATCAAAGCCGCAAATCGAGGAAAAAAGTTTTCTTTTTTTTTGTTTGTTTTGTTGTTTCTTTGACTTGTGTCAAAATATTTTCTATTTCGGAGCAAATCAGTTGACATACGCTATATATGTATATTCCTATATATAGGAAATTTGAGTCTTCATATTGAAAAAATGACATTCAATATAAAAATAGCCAATTAAGAATGTTCTATTTTTATTGCTTGTTCTTCATATAATAAGTTTTAGTAATTATTATATTATTCGTTGAAACTTATACGAATTGTGTATTATTTTTGTCGTAGACATTCACTTTAATTGTTACTGTTGGCCGCGAAGGTAATAAATCATATGTCTAACATGACGTATGATTTATAAATTCTTCAAGTATTTTCATTACTCATACGCAGCTTGTTAATATTTATATAGAAAGGTTAGCGAAAGTTTGCTTAGTTGGGTTGTTAAAAATATATTAAAAGAATACTAGTTTTTTTTAAATAGAGGTCATAAGGCAACTGTCGTTAGGTAATGACAAGAAAGTGCTATGAATGCTATTCTCTATATATACGAACGATCCCTGATTGATTCCTTGATTGATTGATCGAATTTTGTGGTAGATGATGAATCCACACCATTTTAAAATGGCTTCGTCAGAGGCTCAAAAGCAGTTTAACAGATTTTGAAGAAGAGTTGCATGTGGTCACTATAATACTTACTTACTTATATGGCCGTCACCGTCTAACGGTCATGGCAGCGTCTAGGAAGGCGCACCAGCCTCCATTATCTCGTGCTTGCTCGTTTTGAATGCCAAGTATGGAGAGATTTCTCGTCTCTAGTGCCCGGTCGTCCTCTATGTCGGCGTCCACCAATCAAGTTTGGGCCGCCCATGTAAACCATGCATGCTGGAGCTCTTTCATCCATTCGAATGAGGTGCCCAGCCCAGTGCAGCCGCTGGAATCTTATGCGCTGAACTATGTCAACCTCATCGTATAGCTCGTACAGCTCGCGGTTCATACGGCAGCTAAACTCGTCGCCGACTCTAATAGGACCAAAGATTCTGCGAAGCATCTTCCTCTCGAAGACTTCCAACGCTGTCTCTTCCGACTCAATCACGGTCCACGCCTCTGCGCCACACAATAGGACCGGGAGTGTCAGCGTCTTATAGATCTTTATTTTCGTCCGTCGAGAGAGGGTTTCACTTCTCATTTGCTTGCTCAGCCCAAAAAAGCATCTGTTTGCATGCGTGATTCTTCACCTGATCTCCAGGCTGCCGTTGTTGTTGCTGGTTATCTCTGTTTCAAGATAGACGAAGTTTTCTACAACACTGAAGTTGAAATTCTCCATCGTCACTGACCGTCCAAGACGAGTTGACGGAGTGCGAGAAGACACCAAGTACTTAGTCTTGTCCTCGTTCACAGCTAGACCCATGAGCCGAGATTGTTTTTCAATCTCCGAGAACGCCTTCAGTTCTGTCACGTAACATCTCAACACCCGCAAATGCCTTTCCTGCCTTTCT
The DNA here is from genome assembly GCA_035044805.1 of Leucophenga maculata. Taxonomy (NCBI): domain Eukaryota; kingdom Metazoa; phylum Arthropoda; class Insecta; order Diptera; family Drosophilidae; genus Leucophenga; species Leucophenga maculata. The sequence goes on along the minus strand of JAWNNP010000866.1, from coordinate 15,466 downwards.
TGCTCCTTTTTCTTGCATCTGAAAAGACGTTTCTACTCTCTCCATTTCTCTCGATATCGCTAGCGTTGCTCCCGACTGCAGAGTTCGCTTATAGAAAGCGTTCTTCTCTGCAGTAGCATTGCGACACTCCTCGTCGTACCAAGAATTCTTCACATATTTTGTATAACCAATGACATCCTTAGCAGCCCAATCCATGGAACAGTTTCCACTGCTCACATATATCTCGAAAAGACGGAGAGGTTTCCCGGAGCAGTCGGGAGAGTGTGTTCGTACGTCCAACACGCTCGATGCGTGCCTTCCGTCAATCAGAACATGATCAATTTAGTTGCGTGTTATTTGATCAGGACTTAGCCATGTAGCCTTGTGGATGTTAAGGTGTTGAAATCTGGTACTACTAACTACCATGTTCCGACCTGCGGCGAAATCGATTAGCCTCTCTCCATTATTGGAGGTAGTGCCGTGAAGGCTAAATTTTCCGACGGTTGGGCCAAAGATTCCTTCCTTCCCAATCTTGGCGTTGAAATCGCCAAACTCGATTTTGACATCGTGTTTGGGTCAGCGCTCGTACAGACGTTCCAAGCGCTCATAGAACTCATCTTTAGCATCGTCGTCTTTCTCTTCCGTCGGGGCGTGCGCACAAATCAGGCTAATATAAAAATATTTAGCTTTGATGCGTATCGCGGCTAGGCGCCCGTCAACAGGCGTGAACCTAGAGACAAGGCCACGTAGTTTCCTACTCACCACGAAACCACATCCAAATTCGTGCTTACTCGCATGGCCGCTGTAGTAGATGTCACAGGATGCTTTTTTAGAGCAACCCTGTGCTATTCATCGGATTTCTTTGATTGCGGTGATGTCAGTCTTGCATCTTTCGAAAACATCAACCAGCTGGATATTTGCACCATCCCAATTAAGGGTGCGGACATTCCAGTTGCATATCATTAAATCGTTATAGTTTTATCGTTGTCATACTTTTATGGCAGTCAACAACTTTTCTCACAATGTGAACTTGAGCAAACGATCCCAACCTCCCAATTATTATGCTTTGCTTCTGTTAAATATTATTCATCAATTATCACCAACTTATTGAATTTTTCTTAGCACCCTCAGCTGTCTCTTGCTGATTCTTTTACATTGTACGCCAAATCAAAGTCATTCTCGCTCATCATTGGCGATTCTTCGCCGTCATAGTTGTTGAAATCAATTATTTATGGTTTTATTCAATTAGTTGGTGAGAACTTGCAAACTTTATACCCTTAATTCATTATAATCAAATTTAGACTTGCAGATACTTGTTCATACAATAAATAAAACGTTGCGTGTAAATAATTTGTTATAAGTGTATATAGATAGAGTTTGTGTGGACGTGCTTTAAATATATAGTTTTGTTGTTGTTTTATTTTTTAATACAGTTCAGTTATGAATAGGAAAATATCAACAAGTCACGAGTAATTAACACTAAAGTGCTATGACATTTATTGTTTTATTCGCATTTTTATAATTTTTATTCATATTTAAATGAAATTTTTTATATTTTAACTATAAATATTTTAATTTTTTGATTATTTTGTATTTATGGTTGAAAGAACTAAGGGGCAAGAGGAAATGTTGTCTCAAATGTGTCCAATTTCTTATGATGGTTTTTTATTGTTCTTTTTTTTATATATCACATTTGTGGTCGTTTGTTGATGTTTGTTCTATCCTACAACACATAAGTCTCATCAATCAAATGATTAAAAAAAAAAAAAAAAAATATATATTGTAGAATTCTGAAATTTTGATTGTATGACATCGAAATACTTAGCGAACTGATCTGACCAAAATATGAATTTCGTACTTTTTACAATTTTTAGTTCTCTTGCATGCATCAACACCAGCAACAGGACTACACTCGATTTGATGAGCAATAAGTCAGATGGTTGCTAAAAAATGCATACTAAAGTGTTTCTATACCGAATCAGCAAGTATTTCAAACTTATTTAAAATCTATGGCTTAAGTTGCTGTTGAACTAAATATTTCCATCACACACACACACACACACACATCACACTTCAAAGCACACACCCAAAAGACAAAAACTCTTTACAAGTGCACGCAAAAAATGTAAATAAAAAGGATAAAATCACGTATACACCACTTTGACCACGCAATTTAAGAGCATACATAAAAACTACGCCGCTTTGCGCCATCACAACTTGCAGCGCGTTTGAACTTATTGCTTTTTGCTTTGATGCACAACTTTACTTTGACTCACCTTAATTTTACGCGGCTTTTAACTTGAAACACTTTTATGCTTTTTCACGCAACACCTTTTTTTATTTATTTTCTTTTATTTTTTTTTTTTTTAATAACGCACAAAAGGTGCTAAAATATGAAAAACCGTGCGCCGACATAACAAAGAGTGCAGTAAAGTATAAATTATTTAGACATGATGCCACAGTGTAACTTTTTTTTTTATTTTATTTAATTTTTCTTACGCGTTACACAACGTCTTTGAAGTCCTTCACTTAAAGTAGTAGATCGACTAGTGAACGCTTCACAATGTCAGAAGCGCAGACAGCTACGAAGTTTTTTTTTGCTATCTCTACTGCAACATACATACATATATGCATCCATCCAACTATTTAAATTCTAGCTAGCACGCCACTTATAGGTATATGTATATTGTAATAAAACTTTGCGATTCAGGGTTCACACTTACTTGCTGCTGTTTATATACCCTACAATTATTTAAATATCTCGCTGCAAACTGATTCGTCTGATACGTCTGCTTGCTTAGATTTTGGAGACTAGAAATGATAAAGACACCAAACTTATAATGAAACTCTTATGGCTAAATATCCAGCTATTGGAGACCTATGACCATAGCACTATCAAAGTTAAGCACTATCAAAATTAATTAATACTTCGAAGACCTATTTTTATGCATATAAATCCATTATTGAAATAGATTCCTTTATAACAACTACAGGGTATCTATTTCGCAGTTGAGCCCACTCAACTAAAGTGCACTTTCTTGTAGTATCCTTCTCATTTTTAAATTTTCTTTCTTTTGTTTTTGTTGTTTTTGTGCTTTTTTACTTTTCGGCTAGCGCTCTTTTAATTTCCGGTGCAATAAAGTTTCTTGCTTAAGTGCACTTAAATGCTAAAAAAGCTTTGTTGTTGTAATAACTCTTAAGATTCTCCGTCGCTTTTAAGAAACTTTACTTTGAATCTCATATTTCTGTAAGATTTTTTTTGTGTCTTTTCCGGCAGCTTTTCTTAAATTACTTTGTAAATGTTGCTCATTCTTCTTCGGTTTGACGAGATTTTTTTTGCAGTAATTTTTCTTGTTTAATTTTTTTCCTTTGCCACATTTTACGTTTTTGTTGGTTCTTTGGCTCTATCTCACAGGTGAATTCATCCATTGTACTTTATATCCTGTCTACAGACCCGCACTGAGAATTTGTACGGAACAGCACAGTGGTTTTGGCTTTGTGTCAGCATAGACTCGTGTAACTATTTCATTTCCGTTCTATTGAAAAGTTGACAGTTGAAGAAAAAATTAAATAAGGATAGAGGGCAGATATTTCAAACAGACGGGCAGACAGACAGACAGACAGAGAGACAGACACAGATAGACAGTTTGTCTGCTGTTTTGTTGTTTTTTTTTTTTTGCTTTAGCACTGAAATCAAAAGCAATGCTGCAAAGTAATTAATTTTGTTCTTTTTTTCGTTTTCCACTTCAAAAAGATACAATTGGAAAAAAAAAACATGCCAAACGCTAACAATTCCTTTAAAACATTAGCCATGAACTCACTAGCTAACTTCTGACTGCTACCCGATTACTTTTCCTTAAATACTATCACATTCCTCGCTTTCTCTCACTCACTCTCTCACACTATCTCTATTTCGTTTAGTTCATTTTAATACACTCCATAAATAGCGTGAAGAGCACATTAGCCATATTTCGCAAAGTTTGTAACAACTTGCTGTATAAGCAGCGAAGGTTTCATGATTATAAACTTTAATGGACTCCAGTCTACCTTTCTACGTTTCATACGTTTCATACTACCGCGTTTCATACTTCGTTTGTAAAGTAATAAATCAACAACACGATACGAAAGGTAGGCTTGGACGGTGATATATATTTAATACATTTATCACGGTGCATTGGAAATAGTTTCAAATATCTAACAATTTCTGTGCTAAGTGCGACCGAACTTAACGAAAACTGCAAATAAATCCGTTTCTTGGCAGATATCTGACACAGTGTGAACCGGACTTTACTCAAAAAACTAATTGAACTTAAGTCCTGGAGAACCAACGCTACGCTAGGTACGCTGTTGAATTATATGTACATGCTTGAAGACGGTGTAGTAGATCCCAAAATATACAAATTTTATTTGGAGATTTTTTATATTAAGGCTTTGTGCCTCTCGGCTGCCATTCGAATGATTGCTAGTTCGTAAGTGTGTTGTTCTTCTACACGATTGACTCGATAAATTTTTTAAAGGAAATTCAGCTCTTCCGGTATAAGTCTTGCAGCAAAGCGGTTCATTTCCAAAATTTAAATTAATTTATGGCCCGATATTTTCTTGGTAGAGTGTAGATCATCAAAAGCGCTCACGCTTTTATGGAACTATTTAGCGATGATCCACTTGAGGAAAGAGCATGTCTGTTGCCAATATTTTGTAGTCGATCATTGTAGCGCAACCAGTACAAAGTTGAAGTCTTTGTGGATGGTGGAGTTGCGAACGAACGACATCGTGTAATGAGTAACGTGGCTCGGTGCTGCAGGCTCAGTATCTTAAGTCGATACAACATTGAAGCAGTGCCCTAGATTTGCATATCGTAACTACTGCAACTACTGCAGTTCATCCTGCGCATACAGCTCCGGCAAGTCGCCACTATGGCTTAGATGTGGTCCTTTGAAGTGAGCCTACTATCCAGATTAAGGATATCTTTAGCTGGCTGTTTCAAGGGCGAGCCGTGCATATGCACAGGTGGAGTCTGCTGTCGACAAAGGCTGAAACTAACGTTGATGCGTTTCCAAGCGTTGAGTTTCACTTTCCAACTGTTGGCCCATTGGCATTTTGCCATTTGCAGATATCATCAAGCTTACATTATCTGCATATGAGGCGAGGGGCAGGGCTGTGTCTGGAGCTTCAATCGTAGTAGCAACAAGACCAAGTATGTCTACTGCATGTAAACTGAATAGAAAAAGACCAGATAGGCTTCCTTGTGACACTCCTGCGATTACTGGTTGAGAAGAAGACTACATGCTCTGACTTTGAACGACCTGAAGGAACGGTCCTCCAAGTAGAACCGTATCAGAGCAAAGCATCCATTTAGTTGTGTTCCAATTAGCGGTGGTCCATTTAGTGGTGGAATATTTGGCCGAATATTAGATCGTATGATTTGATGTTAGCCCATTTAGGCATTTTGTGGTAGGTTGTTTTGCGATGCCTCTTATTGTTATTTAGTGACCCAACATTTTTTTAGGCCCTGTACCGAAGGTACAAGATCCTATTGGTTTTATGCAAATGTATGTAACAGGTAGAAAAAATGGTCGGAGACCTCCCAAAGTTACCCCCATTATGATCAGGAGTGATAGAGGAGTCGATATAGACATGTCCGTCCGTCTGTCCGTCCGTCCATCCGTCCGTCTGTATGAACTAAAGGATCTCGGAAACGGTAATAGATAGAGACATCGTGTTTTTTGCATTCGACTAGGACTGCTCCGGAATTTTACAAGTTTATTTTGAAATTTTGCCCCTCCCCCCTTCCCTATAAAATCACCCCCAAGGCTAAAAATCTTCGGCACAAAAAAAAAAATGGATTTTTCAGTATAGATATAATCGGATAATAAAAATCGGATAATAAATGATGATTTTATAAGCAATTGAATTTTTTTTCATCCCCAAATCTAGGTGAGTCCAAAATCCAAAATCGAACCAGCCCTAGGTAAGCATTTGGCATTTCTATTCGAGATTACAATTTGGTTATAATAAATTGCAATTTGGTTCTCTTGAAGTAGCGTCAGTTATACTTTGTGAGGACTCTGATACCAGTTTAACACATCTTTCAACAGTTTGTGTGTGACAAGGAAAACCAAGAATTTCCAAACTTTTGTCTTTTGCCATGTTTTGTTGGTTCTCATCCTCAATGTCAGCTCCCGAATAGATCTCATATTTTCGGGTAAAAATCGAGAGTACATAATCAATCTTTAAAAGATGTATTCGAGTATTCGAGTAGCAAAAGTAAGCCATTTCTCTAGGCTTGCGGTTTGATAGCTCAGAACTATAGGAACCAGTTGATACAGCTTGACATATCTCATAAAGGTATTTTTTTTTTATCCTTACTTAGTTCATTAAAAACATTTTTTGGCAAGTCAGGCAAAATAACCATCCATTGCACAAATAGACAAGCAAGCAGCTAATTGTTTTCCAATAGGTCCGAAATTCACACCATCTAAAGTTGGCTTGAAGCATACAAACTCGCCATTGTACTGGTCTCTCCAAAACCGCCTCTAAATATTGAATCACGTGACCTTTCCAATCGATGTTAGTTGGAGTTCCGTCACATACAACATAAATCATGTCATATAAATTCCAACCTTGATTTGCAGTGCAATGGGTGTTCCAAATAAATTGAGCCAGGTTCTGCTAATATAGTGAGGTTTGGTCTTTTGAAACTTTTTGCGATGGCAACGATCCGCTTTTTTCCCATTTAGCAGAGTCTTGTTTTTTTGTCCGTCAAAGTAAATGCTTTTTTTTAACATTATCTCCAATATCTTTTGAAGTTCCTCTACGGGCTTTAGATGCAGCTCTGTGGATTTAGTTTTTATTAATAACTAGCTATACCCGGCACGCTTTGCTGTGCCCAGTAAAAATTATTTTCATCACACAATATATTCTCCTCCTACTCGACTCCAAGCACTTCTCTACTTCTTTCAGCAATATTTAAATCCGATAAATCAAATAACTTTTTTATCTGTTAAACTATGAAACGTTATTCTCTTGTCTTAACTTGATTACTTCATCCGATCCCATTAACATGTATACCAAATTTCCTCCATGTACTTCGAATGGATGCAAAGATATGTTTAATTTTTTTTTTTCGCTTGTATAGGGGTGGGTATAGCCCCATATTGATTTTGACTAAACATAACACGATTACTGTTCCCGATCCCATGAACATGTGTAATAAATTTCTTCTCCGTACCTCTGATGGATGCAAAGATATGTTGAATTTTGTTTATCGCTTGTATGGGGGGTTGGGGCACAGCCCCCTCCGATTTTGACCAAACTTTACTCGAACACTCTCCTGAATGAACTGAAGATCGTCTGTGAATTTCAGCTCAATCGGTTGGATGGTTTAGCTTCCTATAAGGAACATACATACATACAAAGATAGATATATACAAGATTCATTTTTAGCAGAGGCAACAGCAGATCACGTCGATAAAACATATCTATCACAGATTTTATCAAATTTTGGCAACGATTGACCGTTGAAGTCGATGGTGTCTCAGTCGAGGGCATGTGTGCCGGGGTTGTCTTTGTTATGGCATAAGTTTCTAACGAAGATTCACATACCGGATCTTCTTCACAATTTGCTGGGCCTGATTCGGTGTTCGACACACGAAATTTTTGCTGCCCTTATTGACTCTGCTTTCGTTTCATTACTCAAAACCGCTTTTAACCATTTTTTTTGATCCAATAAAAAAATTCTTTCATTGATGGGCACCTTTATTGATTTTAAATAAGTCCAGCGAAATATCACCATTAAATGGAAATTTTTCAAAACTTTGGAGATCGATAGAACCCATAAGATATGGTTTTATTTTATTTTTAAAATTATTTTGGTTATCTACGAACAATTTCGCAAATTTTGACAGTTCTTGGATTAAGGAAAATTAAAAATAGTTTTTTTGGTATTGGATCGAAAGAGCGACTTCGATGACAGGTCGATCTGACTAAAGGAGAGACTTTGATAGCTTGATGCACAAAAAAGGCAACAATACTATTACAGCATACCGAGCAAAGCTTGGTCGCCAAGGTACTATATATTATTTTATATATTGTTTTATATATCACCCTATAGGGTACAGATATTCTTAATTAAGTTAACAATAAGTGTCGATCTAGGTTCATCTACCTTTATGTGAATACGGGAACTAGTCCATCATTTTCCTTTATATATTGCTAAGTACTGATGAGCTGCTGATTAAGATTGGTTTACTTCGAATAACTTGCTAATCTAGTAATACTTGCGAAGCGTATTATAACTTCGGTTACATACAAAAATAACTTCTTCCTAATAAGTTTGTTGTCTTGTCGCTTCAATGTCACCGCATTCTGTGCAGCATTTGTCATTTCCGTACTTCATTTGTTCACTGCCAGCCTGACTAGCTGGATGCCTGGCCTGACTATTTGTCAGTCTAACTGACTTTGCCATCTTTGTCTGTCTGTCTTTTTTTCCTTCAGATATTTTACTTACAATACATATATACATATATATTTTAGAGTTGCCTGAAACCATTTTTTTTTTTTGGGCTTTCAAAATTTTTTTTTTTTCCGTCGCTGCTTTATAAGTAAATTACACGGTCTACTGGGACTGCTTACCTTGAAAACGCTCGCCGGCTCATTCGTCTGTTGGCTTATTAGGCGCTGTCCTTGTTAGCGTTATTTGTCATGGCTGCTTGCATTATTTAAGCCAATACAATGTCGCGGCTTTTGTATGAATATTAAAAAAGAAAAAAAAATAAAAAATATTTAAGCAGAGAGTAACTAAGAAAAACCTTTTTTCATCTTGACTGCATTAATTTCAATTGTCAGAGATGCGCTGGATGCTGGAGCTGAAGTTCTGAACAGATTTACTTTCTTTTTTTTTCCCCATAAAAGAGCTTAGCAGTTTTTTTTTCATTATGGAATAGTTTTATTAAATTTGGAATGCAGCAGCATAAAATATATTTAATTAAAAAATTCAAGGATATGCTGAGATTGTTGAAGCTTAAATGTTTGCACGAATCATTGTCAAATTAATCTCATGTGATAATGTTTCAAGTTGTAACAAAATAGAAGCATCCTTTCAATAATATTATCCAACTTCACTAAATTTAAATATAAACATTATATCTTCGCGCCTTAATCTGTAAACAAAGCAACGAACGAACGAACGAACGTACGAACGAACGAATAAACTGTGTTGTGTATGCCTTTAGTTTAAAATAAACAGTCAGGATTTATACGCCCCAGAAAATCATATAAATTTTATACAAATTTGTTTCAAAAGTGTACACATGCCATTATAAATACCTTATCAGGCTGTGCGCATCAGCGCCGTTAACCCTACGCCAGGATACCAACTACTACTATCCGAAGAGAAAAGCGGCTCTCATATAAAAGGAGCATAGCGCAGGACTAAGTAGAAAAAAATTGATTTAAATAACAAACGAGTGAACAAACTCAATGCAGAAAATTTGCCATTTTCATGCTTTTGCACCCGAAAAAATCGCATAAAATAAATAAAGAAAATGCGACTATACGACTATACGACTATGCTGTACTGTACTGTACTGAAAAAGAGAATGGTGTAGCAAAGGCAGCGCAATGAAAATTGAAGAAAAATCAAAACGAAAATTGTACGCAAACATACAGAGTGAAATGGAAGGAGATGTATGTATGTATGTATGAAATGAAAGGCAAGGTTAAATGTTCTGTGCGGAGGTCGGTGTTGCTTTCAAAAATTTACACACAGGCAAATATTTACTAGGGTTATACTGAGAAGTTTAAGTTCATGCTCATTTTTATTAAAATATTTTGTGTAGAACCAAAGTCTAAATACGTTGGATTTTTTTATTGCCTCGTATACAAGTCCACTATCTACTCACTAGGGCTGTCATATATCAACTAAATTTCGTTTATAATTGGATTAACCTTGTCCGCCTATTTCGAATAACAACTAAAAAAAAATTTAATTGCTCTAATTTAATTGTATCAAATAATTTTTATGTGAGCGGTACCTTCTAGTAGATATATAGCGTTCATATTAACATATTGACACACCCCGACATGGCTATATTGACTTTGTTTTTGATGCTGAAAAAGATTTTATATTTTTTGCAGGACTGTCACATAAATTCGCCCAAATGTATTACACCCTCATCCATTTGGGTCTATTTATCTAGCATCAGCCTTTGTCATTTAGATTTATTTAGTTTTTATTTATAAATTTTGCCTGAACTGCCTGAAAAATATGAGAGGGTGTTTCAAAGTAATGAGCTCAAGATTGCGTTACATGTTGGAAAAATGTTGCATAGGAACAGAAACTCCAATTTAAAATTTAATAATATGAAAGGCCTTCTTGGACGATGGAATTGTTTCCAATATGTTTACGAAGTGCCTAAGAAAGTGTTCAAAAAACCATTTTCACAAACACACATGAAGTCATATTTAAATAATTATGGAACCAAACTGTTGCGCCATTGTTTCAGATTTAGCTCTGGCTTAATATGAAATATTGGCGCAGAATAATCTTCAAAAGAACTTAATTTTTCGTCTACTGAGAGGTGAATATGGTCAAAGGAAATGGAAGATTGTTTACTCCTTATCGTATACCCACAATGTACAATATTGGTTCGGGTAATTGAAGAGTATAGTTCCCCTGCTTAGACAACTCTTAAGCCATATAAGTTGCACCTTGTGACACAATTTATTTCGTTGTCATATTCCGGTGGCCTGACAACTAGATGCGAGTGTTATACGTAAAAATTTTCAGTGATATCATTAAGATATTTGCGGCAGCTAAAGTCACCGTTTTATAAGAATAATTTCAGATAAAAAATAATATAAAGCTGCACTAGGGACTATGTATGAGCCTTATATTTCTACGCCTCAGTCGTCTAATAAGGTGGCAACCCTGAAGAGCACGAGTCATACCTGCTGGTGTGCTTCGTGATTTCACTCTCTACTGTCTCGATCTGCAGATGTTTGTAAAGTTTTGAGTTGCGTATATACCACGGGCAACCCGTAATACCACGCAGTGCCTTGTTATGCAGCACCTGTATACGGTTTCGGTGGATTTCAGCATACAAAACATCTGTGAGTGCCTCATGCTACAACGGTTCACAGTGCTCCTTATGCTCCCAGATAAAGACAGTCTTCTGTTCAATGTTATATCAAAATATCTCACTTCAAAGGGTCTTAACCCTATAACAGTTTCTTTTATTGGAGAGATCTCTGCATGAAAGATACAACAGTGATTTAGAAGCCAGAAAGCTTTATTCAGGTCTAGTTCACCAGAATACTGAATTGATTATTCGGTAAAAAATACTGACTGACAAATCCAAACATTCATTACTGCTAGCTTTAATATTTTCTTCTACCTAGATAATGTGGTCATTTACTGTAGGCATGAACAGTCTTTCGTAAGTTCTGTAGAATGGCCAACCAAGATCGTGGACCAGCATTTGGTCTCTCATATACCGAAAGTTGTTGGAATTATAATATTTTTCTATGATGGTACTTCTCTGGTACTTCTCTGGTACTTATGCAATATCAGCACCCCCCGCATAAATCAATATTTAAGATTCACCTCCTCTATAGACGAGCAGAATGATAACTGCTTTATGCTATAGAAGTGGAAGAGGACCACATCTTGTGGAGCACTTCTTTCAGCGAATCTCAAAAGTTTTGAATTGCTCAATGGTGACTTTACATTCGATTAAACAAGTTCATCTTCCGACTATCAACTCCCAGATCCGACAATTCTGCTGCGATAGCTTCTTGTGGAAGCTTGTTAAAAGCATAAAACAGAGTCATTTCTTGGGTGAAGACAAACTAATGCAAAATTGTTTCTTAAGGTTTTTTCCTACTGTGGGCTATCGTAAATCAGTTGTGGTGACTTAGTAACCGTTTAATCATCTTTAAAAAAGGTTTTATCAATTGGGTGTTCTTTTGTTTTTTTTCCTGAAGATGTGTTGAACTGATATTATGTACTTAATTTTCGTTTTTATTTTTATCCAGGTCTTAATTTCATTTCCGTGAGGCTTTGCACACAATTCGATTTGATTAAATTTGATGAAAAATTCTTCCACCTATTGTGTTGGGAACTCTCCATATACATAATTCAACCAAATTGTTGTATTTTTTTCGTAAAAATATTGTCACAACTAATAGAATGGGCTAGACGGCAATAGATTTATTTCAAAAGAACAGTGGATATAAATCGTACAGTTTCAACTCTTCTGGCCATGGCGCTAAGAGCCCTTCCAAAGCGGTCGCTTCTTTTTACAATATAGTAAGACCTGCAGCACTTCCTACTACGATACTAGCCTATTAATCGCTTGTTTTCAAGGCTGAGAGTACCTTAGCTCAGTGACTTTATTGATTCTTTTCACATTTTCCTGATCCATTATCTTAGGTTTCACGCTGATTATAATAATCGTGCAACTCTATCTGGAAGTTATTTCTTTGAAAACTTTTGCCGCCAAAGAATACTACAACTACTCATTATTAACCTGGCATCAACAAGTCCCGGGAAGGTACTCTTGGCTTTAGAATATTTTATGGTGCACTCATCAAATGGTTACTCGATAGTGATGATGGACTCTACCTTGGAGGGACTGATAACATCTATCTATACTCCACCCTAACGAAAGAATGAAAAACTTACTGCTTGCATCAGGCGCTGATGTCGTCATTGTGTTCGAGGACGAACAAACCTTGCTTTAAATATTTTTAAAGAAAGCAGTTCTCCCTGTGTTTGATAGTATAGACTCACCTTAGAAGACTTAGTAACATCTATCAGCAAATGATTGCATCTACCTGGCGATATGGGATCTGTATTTGGATTATATGCCGGCGGCAGATACACAAGAGCCTATGCGAATTGTGTTTCAATTATATACCTGTTATATATCAGAACAAAGTCTAACGTTCCAGCACGGACTGTGACTGGTTTGAGGTTTCTTGCAATGTTCTAACGGCTCTGCCTGCGATATGTGCAAATTTCTTGAAAACATTTTTTGCATAGAATTATGAATTAAGGATAAATATAAATATTTTCCACAAATTTTCTAAAAACTTAAAATCCCACCCTCTGTTATAGTTGTCTCTGTCTATATGTAGATACAAAAATTTTCACAAATGTGCAAATAGGGCAAATAACTGTATTTTATATGTTGCTACTTCGACGATTCACAAAATGAAAGAATGAAAGCTGTCACGGTATCTCTATACATGAAAAGGACTCCATTCACTCAAACAGACACAGTTGGAATTGGGAATAAAAACTCGTCGGCGGATCACCTATCTCAAAATGAAAAAACAAAATAAAAACTTTTACTACCGAACTGCGCCGCACGGATTGAAAACTGGGCAGCATTGAGCAAAAGAAATATTTATGTTTTTCCGATATTTTAACATGAATTTTGCATATTGTTAATGTTGCCTTACTCGCTTGCGAGCCGCCACTGCCGTGTTTGTCTGGTCTGATGAGCACAAGCAGAATGTGAATTTTGGCTGTCGTCCGGCAGAATTTTTGCGCACGTAGAGAGTGTTTCAATTCACACAGATACTCCTCACACGGATACTTTTTGTTGATTTATAAAATTTCGCATGCCAATGGCTGGCCTACTGTGTCTTCGATATGGAGAAATGGAGAAAATGACGGCAGCAGGCAGGCAGGCAGGCATGCAGGCTATATGCTGGCGTATTTATTTACAAATTTATTATTTTCTCTTTTCTTTTTTTAACTTTTATCTTTTATCATTGACGTTGAATGCCGAGATTGATTTCCAGCAAACGTGTGCATTTAAATACACTTATAGATACATATATGTATATATTTATATATACTCGTAGATACAAATAACAAGATATATTTCATACATTTATGTAATTTATATATGAAATGTTTTCTATTCGCCTCTAAATATAAATAAACAGTTCAAATTACTTTAGCCATTCTGTCTGCATTTATTGATTCATATTTTCGTCAGTAGTTGCGTAAGTATATTATTTTATTTCATACATTTATGCTGATTTAATCGCTTTCTGTTCGGTTTTTAAGCTGTATGCCTAGTGAAATATTTTGTTATGAATTCTTCGTTTTCGGCATATTTAAAATTTTTTTTTTTGTTCCATAACGCATATAAAATTTGATGCGTTTACTTTATATGTTTCATATATTCTATTGAATTTGAAAGCGCATTTAGATTTAGTGGTCGAAATTGTTTTTCTGCTTTCAATTTTAATAATTTGAAAATATGGATTTCCTTTTTTTTCTTATATAAAACATTTTAGTTAAGTGGTTTGATTTGTTATCGGTTTGTATTTTTAATTGCTGCATTTTTGAAAAATAAATTCAATTGAAATTGTAAAAGATGTATCTTTGATTTTACCTAGTTTAGAAAGATGTAAGCAATTTTGTGTTTAGATTTTATCAAAAAAAAAAAAACATTTAAAGTCTTTCAATAAGTTTAAGTACCAAAAAGAAAAACAGTTCAAAGTGGCTTCAATCATGCGTATGCAAATTGAAATTTATTTTTAAAATATAAATGCGAAGCATTTTGGTTGATGAAAAAGTTATTGGATTTTGAAGCTTAACCTTTTAGTGTGCAACTATTAATGCTTCTGTTTTTCCAATAAATTCCATCAACAATTTGTTGAGACTTTTTATAGCTCAATTTCCTGCTAAACAAAAGCAAATGTTTCTGAGATTATTATCATTTGCCTCGTTTGAATTAAAATTAAAATCACACATTTTATTTCCAAGCAGATACTTTGTAGATATTTTTAAGAAAATAGATTTTTTTAAATAAATGTTTTAAATGATTTATATAGACTTGCAAATACACAAATACATTTGCTAAATCGATTAGATATTTTCATTGACAATGAAAAAATAAAAGCGAAAAGTGACAAATCTGCACATATTTCAGTAAGATGACCCAAGTGAGACAAGTCCGGAAATAGTTCATGTTTAATTTAAACTTGAAATGAAATTCTGCAATAAAATTTATAAAAAAGTTGTGTAACATGCAGAAGGATGCGAGGCAGACCCCCTAAAAGTGTGTATATTTTTGATCAGCATCAAATATCGAGTCGATCTATATATGTCCGTCTGTTCGGCAGTTCTTATGAACATCGAAAACTTTGAGACTATAACAGTGTCTGCAACGCTGCAACTCCTTCTTTGGGAGCTTGGGAAGTTGTTGACTGCCATTCATCTGGGAATAGCCAACAATGATTCTTGTGTCAAACGGTCCAAGCAACTCACACGCCCGCTAGTACACGTATTTCCTGGGTAGCTTCTGAACACCAGTTCAGAGGTGAGCAGCTAATCGATTTCGCTGCAGGTCGGAACATGGTAGTTAGTAGTACCAGATTTCAACACCTTAACATCCACAAGGCTACATGGCTGGCTCCTGATCAAATAACACGCAACCAAATTGATCATGTTCTGATGGACGGAATG
>JAWNNP010000865.1:0-160528 GCA_035044805.1 Leucophenga maculata | reverse complement strand
TTTGTGTAGTGTGTTCTTTCAAATGGTTGTATTTTTATTTCATTATTTGTTAGTGCTCTCATCTCATATTTGGTATCTTGTAGGGTGTTAAGAGCTGAACTTAAAGCATTTACATTTTCAACACTTTGAATATAAATGGTATTTAAGTAGTTTAAAATTGTTAATACGAGGAGGAGAAAAAGGAATGTTTGTTTAAAAAAAACTTGTTTTCTTACATAAGCATATAAGCATATGCAAATTATTAAAAACATTTTAGTAAGAGGATTCACGTGGTTATGAAAATAAAAACTACTTTCTAACAACCAGTTAGCTTTTAAAAAACACCATTGTAGGAAAGAAGAGCTCAAGCTGAACCATTTATATACATATATATTTATACATATTCTACAAAATTTCTTGTATCTATACTGATCTCGATATTTTACAGCTTAATAAAATTATTTAGATATGTAATCTTTATAAGTACAGCTTTCTTTTATCCACAAAAAATGTTTTTAAAAAGAAACGATAAATATCACAGTGCATTAGATGTCAATGTTATGGGTACACCAAGCCTTATGCAATCGAAGCATTCGGTGTGTTCAGAAAACCACGTTAAATCTGCGTGCCCTCGTAAAATGGAGTCAGATGCAGTTCGTTGTGTGCTCTGTGATGGTAACCATCCAGCAAATTCTAAGGGTTTCACTATGAACAAAATATTACAAAAAGAAAATGTTCTCAAAAAAAAACAAAAAATTTATATCAACTCCCACACATAATTTGCCTACAAATAACATATACAAGAACTAATAACATTCTTGGCAGACAAAGTCATAGTGTTGATCTCGAAAACACATTGCACAAACAAAAACATTCTTCACCCCAAGTGTATACTACAAATCATACTGCCTGTACTGCCCACGGAAGAACCGCGATTATAATCAACAATAAAATAGAATATTCTGTACTTGAAGAGTGTAGAACGAGCCATTTGCAAGCAACAAAAATATAAGTTATGAATCAACAACAGTCTCTCACTGTAGCTTCAGTTTTTTGTCTACCTAGCCAGACAATATAATGTTATCAATTTGAAGATTTCTTTGCTACACTAGGCGCAAATTACGTAATTGGTTCTGACCATACTGCGAAAAACACTCAATAGAGCTCTTGTCTGACTACAGGTCAACCAACTCGTTGGCCTAGCGATAGAAATAAAATAACATCTGGTATTGATTGCTTTTAAGCAATACCAAAACACCACATTGCTGCAGAGTCTTGTCTAGACCTGACATCAGATCATACACCTATCATCGCTACAATTGATGTTGAACCAGAGCAAAACATTCATGCTGCAAAGATCTTTAATAAAAGGACTAGCTGGGAGTATTTTAGGCTTATTGTAAATGTAACCTTAGACACAAAATTCTTCTAAAATCTGCAAACGAAATAGAATTTGAGCTAGAGAATTTTAACAAAGCAATTCAGCAAGCAGCTTGATAATCTACTGCGACAGAACCTTATTTAAATAAACATTTAAATGTAGTAAAAATATATCGGTACTTCTTTAAAAAAAAAGTAAGTTGAGAAAAATATGTCAGTTTACACGAAATCTCAACAACAACAGAAGCGTCAATCAAGCCGTGAAAAGGTTAAAAGCAATTCTAAAGGGGAAGAACAATGTTGAGCTCACCAGATATCTTGTTGGCTTATCACCTACAAAAGCGACGGATTACTCACACTGGAAAGCCACAAAAAACTTTGGTCAGCCAATTTCTTATGTGCCCCAATTAAAAAGAGATCTGGAGATTAGGCAAGGAATGCCCAGGATAAAGCAGAAAGCTTTACTCAGCATCGGTCCACCGTATTTAAACAGTTTCCCACAACAAACCCAGAATTGGACGTATTTATCCCGATCAAGAAATTTAACAAAGGCGAAGTTAAAGCAACAATTAACAATCCAGGCTATGATTTAGTCACTTGGATATTCCTTAAGGAACTTCCAGAATGTGGATATAGAGTTATTACACAGTTATTTAACACTATATTGTGTTGAGAGCACTTTCCAGGCCAATGGAAAATAGCGCAGATTATCCTGATATTAAAACCAGGCAAACCTTTAGAGAAGATATCTTCATACAGGTCGATAAGTTATAACGAGTCATTTCCAAAGTATATCGAAAGACTTTTGCTTACAAGGCTTAGGCCAATTATTGAGAATAAGCAACTCATCCCTTCGCATCAGTTTGGATTCCGTAAGTATCACTCTACAATTGAACAAGTTAATAGAGTCTATTTTGCTACGTGCACTGGCACCCCGAACCCTCGTTCCGATCGTGCACTGAGACCATGGTTGGGACAGTGCTGCCTAGCCAAGCGATGTTGTGGCTGAACTGCATTTCACAGTACAGCCGACAAAACGCGTGGGTGAAAAGGTACAACCAATTCATATCAGCGATGCCGACTGCAAAACTGGAAACAAAGGAAAAGCGAGCGAAAAAGACTTTGTTTTGGAAAAACACAGTAGCAGTACCGGGGAGTATTATGAGCCTTACACTTCGTTAAATACTCGAGAACGAATGGGGAGACGATCATCCAGCGTACGGCGGACGCTATATCTAGGACTGTCAATGGAAAATTGACGCTCTGTTCGAGACGTTTCAGCACGCATTGGAGGTGAGATCGACTGTGCCAGACCGCAACACGAGCGCTGCATGGCACACATGGCAGGAGAAGTCATGTACGAACAGATGCACCAACGCCATCTTGCCAGACGCTGACATCGTACGAAACCATTCGTATAGCACAAGCTACGCACGTCATCCAGAGACGCTGTTGAATTGGAGCGTCTTTCCAAAGCAGCATTTCCGGGCCTCGCCGACAGCGTACTGAGCGGCATCGTGACGCAGAAATTTATTGAAGGAGTGCTTGACTCGTCGCTGCAAAGCCTTATAACTGCAAGCAACTCACACACTCTTCAAGATGCATTGCGGACTTCAGAGACAATCCAGCAGAAGCCGCCCATGTGGCGTGTTGGAGCTACAGGCGGAACCGCCTAAGTCAGCTACTAATGGAGTTTCGAATGATCATAGGAGGGACCTCGGGTGAATACAGCGGCGGCAGTATCAACTGGGTTAACGTTTAATTTTAATTTAAAGTAAGTTTCCTTTTAATCGCAAAATAAACCCCAACATTATAAGTCAACCGCTTGGCCATACTACATTTTTTTTTTTATTGCCTTGTGTTATTGTACATCTATTTTATCATACTAAGTACTTTTTGTTGCTTGTTGGGAGACTATGAAAAAATTAACACTAACATTTTATCTTTTATCTTAGTTATAAACATTTAGTATACTAAGTTATTAAATAATTTTTATATAATATTATTTTATATTAACCTCTTCTATATTAAGTCTACTGGTCTCAGCTGTTTTAAATTATTATTTATTTCACGGTTGTCGTGAATTTTTGTTTGATAGTTTCTGCTTATTTTTTTTATTTCGTCCATTACTGGTATAATGTTTAGGTCTTTTTGTGTTTGCTGGTTTGAAACGTACCACTCTGCGTTTACAATGCAACGAAGAATTTTCGATTGTTGTCTTTGTATTATACTTATGTTTGATTTGATTTTGTAGTACCCCATAGTTGAATTCCATAGGTCCATATTGGTTTTATTATCCATTTGTATATAAGTTTGTTTTCAGTCGTCAGTAAGGAATGCTTCTTTTTAAAAATCAATATAGTTGCTTGAATTTCAGTTTTATTTAATCCCTTTTCTGTTGTACATGGTATTTCCAAGTTATTTTGTTGTCAATATACATTCCGAGGTATTTTTTATGAGTTTTAATAGGAATTTCTTTATTATTTAATTTAAATGAATGAGGAGTATATCTGATTTTTGTTGTGAATATTACATGTATCGTATTTTAAATTGGAACTCCTGCATTACGTGCGCACAAGTGTCCCGATATTGTCAGCAAATTTAAATATAACCCTTGCAAGCACAAGTGCTGCAATAGGAATAATAAAGTTTAATTAAATAAAAATTATAAAAGAACTTAATTATATTCTTAATTGGCGCCCATAAAACATAAAACCCACAAGGAGCAAACATAAAACAATACAAGAAACAGGGTGACTTATTTGAAACAAGAAAACTGTACCGAAAATTACACAGTAGACAGTGCAGTGTTGTTTTTTTTTTTTACATAAAAGCCAATCCAAAATCAATGCAAAGAACATTTGCGCAAGTGCATGGTGATTTAAAAAAAGAAAAAAGGGCAAACTGCACCGAAAATTAACACAATAGACAGTGCAAAGTGTTGTCGTTTTTGTATAAAAGCAAAACGGTATCAGAAATCAATGCAAAAAACATTTGCGCAAGTGCAACGTGTTTTTTTTAAAAAAAAGAAGCAAACTGTACCTAAAACTAACACAATAGAAAGTGCAAAGTTGTTGTTGTTTTTTATAACAGCAGAGAAGTGCCACAGATTGTTGCAAAGAACAGTGTGCAAATAAAAGCTGAATAAAAAAAAAACGGTATAGAAAACTAACACAAAAGACAGTGCGCAAACGTAAGGTGTTGTTGTTTTTTATATGAAAGCAAGACAAACTAATGCAAAGAACAGTGCCAAAATAAAGGGTTTTTTTTTTTTTTTGTATTAAAACAAATGGTACCAAAAATAAATACAAGGGATATTGCGCAAATGTAGAAATTGGTTCATAGCAAAGCCATAAAAAGTCAACATTTGTTTTTTGTACCATCCCAAATACTACAATACCCAAAGAAAGTTGGTAACTAATATTAACGGAACTCAAAGCCATCTGAGTTATTGATAAAACAAATTTCTAAAAGAATTTCTTTGAATGTTTAATAAAAGTATATCAAATAGAATAAATTATTGATTGCGCTTGTATGACAGAACAAGACAGGGGCGTTGACTCGTTAGATAATTTATTTAGGAACCTAGCGATAGTTCAAAATACAACCAAAAAGGACCGATCTCAAGTTCAAACTTTAATAGACGTAGCCTTAGCTGCTCAAAAGCGAGAGTTAGAGGTAGAGGTAACAGTAAATGGGTTAAAGACCCAGTTGAGCAACATGACTGTGAGTAAGGCTGTCATTAAGTATGAACGGATTAGGATTGATCCCTTGAAAAGATGCGATGAACCTTTAGATGTTTTGAAATCTATCCCGGAGTTTACCGGAGAACAGAGCTCATAACCTAAGGTGGACACAAAATTATCCCTTCTTTCAAAAAAGACTAAGATGTCTTACGAAACAGAATTGGCAAATGCCATTAATGAAAAATATAGAACAGACGCTTGCGGGTATTCATATCAGGGTTAAGGAGGCCTTTGTGCGATATATTGTTTTCGTCATGCCCCAGCGACAAGCCAACTGCATTAGCACTTGCACAGGAAGTGGATGCTAATCATGAACGTTATATTTTTGCCACCAGTTTTGCAAATAAAGGAAATGAAAGAGACAGAAAATTTGGCAGCCAGTCGGGTACTTCCTTAAATAACACCGGAACAGTTAGCTCAAAAAATCCGCATTATACTATCAACAATAAGAGGCAGCGATACCCCGGTAACCAACCAAAGAATGGCAGCTATCGAACCCATCAAAATAGTAGCCGATGTGGCTAACCACAAGCAGAGCCTATTGATGTAGATTCTAGTCTCTTCAAGACAAGTAACACACATAATCAAAGTCATAACCAATGGCGAAACACAAAGAGACGAACAAAGTCTGATCGCCACACAGGTCCTAAATTCCAGAGAATTAACCATAAATATTTGAAAGAAGTCGAAGCTAATTCCTCCTCAGAATCATACGGGGAAGTAGCTGAAGCAGAAGTCGAGTTGGTAGAGACAGACGAGTTGAATTTTTTAGGGGAAAGTCGCACCTACCTTGAATTTCCAGGACATTAGGGGTGAAACAGCTAAGATTTCTCGTCGACACTGCTACATCAAGCATCTCTCGGGCCTCAAGGAGATCAAGCCTCTTGATGGGCCATTTTCGGTAAGATCCATTCAATGACTTACCAACGTATTTCAGAAGTCTAAAGTCAATTTATTCGGAGTAAACTCTGACTTTTTTATCTTACCAGATCTTAAATAACTCGATTTAGCAAATAGAGTCCCATATTTGCTAAATCGAGTTAACACCACCATTGATCTAAAAAAGAAGATAATAGAACATGATTTCGGCACTGAGGATTTAAATTTCCTCGCCGGTGAGAATGTGAGCCACCTACAGGTGCAGGTTTAATCTGTTCCAGGTTGTGTTAAAGACCAATTTGGAAAGGTAATTAGCAGTATGTCTGCGGTCTGCCCTTTAACTCGAATGTTGTGGGAACAATTCGCACCAAAGATCAATATCCAACTTACGCGAAATTTTATCCCTACCTGCTCGCATTAGCTGATTTTGTAAAGGCAGAGGTTAAGGACCTATTGAAAAATGGCATCATTCGGCTTTCACGGTCACCATACAACAACCCCAACTGGGTAGTAGATAAGAAGGGTACGGATGAGAACGGGATTAAAAAGAAAAGATTGGTCATAGACTTTCGGAAATTAAATGACAAAACAATCGCAAACATCTATCCTATTTCTAATGTAGAAGTCATTTTGTCCAATTTAAGCAATTCTAAATTTTTTTACGACTTTGGACTTAAAGACCGCGAGAAGACCGCATTCTCCGTTTGTGGTGGAAAATATGAATTTTGCCGTCTACCCTTTGCTCCGAATATTTTCCAAAGGGCAATTGATGATGTTCTCAGATAGCACGTCTGTAAATATTGCTTCGTCTACATTGACGACGTAATAATTTTTTTCAAAAAACCAGAGTGACCATCTAAGGCATATAGACCTCGTTCTGAACAGCTTGCTTGAGGCGAATATGAGAGTGTCTGTGGATAAATCGAAATTTTTTAAAAAGGAACTCGAGAATTTGGGTTTTATGGTCACTGAAAATGGTGTTAAAACTTGTCAGAACAAAATTGAATCAATACAGAGTTTTCCCCAGCCCACAACCTTAAGGCTGCAAACATAGTGCGCGCTGAGACGAAGATGAAGACGATGCTGAAGACTAATTTCTTGCGTTGCGAGTAAGCTAATAGGTGTTGTAACGAGGCAGAGGCCGAGGTATGCTCGCCGGATGCCCAGAAATTTGTATAATTTCGGTGACCACTGGCAGTTGGAAATTTCCAGGAATGACTGACTACGACTTAGTTTCTTTTTTTGATTCATAATTTAAATATATTATTTCTATATGTACGAACAGATTCTTATGGCTTAACTCGGATTTGAGCTTTTATTCGATAAATTTAATAACTTAACTAATTTCTATAAATCTACCACGCCGGCTTTGGCTGCATGCCGTTGCCCCGCTGCCTCCGCTGATGCTGATGCTGCTATTGGCGTTGTTGTTTTTTCCTTTGCTGTCACCGCTGTTGTTCCGTATGCATTCACCGCTGTTGTCGTTGCTTCGTCTGCTGTCGCTGTCTTTGGCTTTGCTATTCGCCTTGTCCCCGTCGCTGTCGCTGTCTTTGCTGCCGTTGTCCGCGAACACGTCCGTTCAGCTTCGCTATCCGATTTGGACTCCTAGAATATTTTTGCTGTCCTCGCGTCGAACGTTCAAATGCCCGTTGTCTATTGGTTCATTCCATTTAACCGAATAACTGCAATCAGCAACTCTCCACGCATTTTCCTTACTCCGCATAGTTTTTGTCCTCATGTTGTCTCTGTCGCTTTGTGCATTCGTAGTGCGCTTGTGTTTATGTTGTTGTTGCTAACTGTTGATCGTTTGTTCGCTTCTCTGTCTGCGTAGCGTAGGTGTGGTTGACCGCGTAGGCAAACGCGGGTGCTTATTCCAAATGTTCGCGTATACCCATTCGGTCACCATTATGGCGCATCGTAGTAACTGTTGCTGTGTATATTTGTTGTTGCGATCGCCGTTGCGTGTGGGAGCATTGGAAGTTTTCGAAGTGTAGCGTAACGTTTGGTTTGTGTTAGGTATATTTGTCTTGTAAGGTGTTTTGTGTTCTTGTGTAGCGTATCGTTGGTTTTGTGTATGTATAATCGTAATTGTCTGTGGCCGTTGTGGTTTTGGCCATTGCGTTGTGCGAGGGCCTGAGGGCCTCGTCACACTATGTATAGTGCAAGACGAATTAGTTGCGTTTTTGTTATTTTAGTCGCAATGGATTTTTCATCAGATGATGAGCTGAAGTTACAAGAAAATTTGTTTTTAAAACTAAGATGTAAAACAAAATTTAAAAAGAGAAAACATCCTAATTATTTGGGTAGAAAAAATTTCGGCGAATTTCATCATTTGTTTAATGAGCTGCGTCAAGACGAAATCAAATTTGTGGAGTTCACAAGATTAAAAATCAGCACGTTTGCTAACATTTTGAAAAATATTGAACCAGTAATTATTAAAAATATGACCAATTTTAATAGAACTCCAATCATGCCTGCTGAAAGGCTAATTGTGACATTGAGGTAAAGA
The DNA here is from genome assembly GCA_035044805.1 of Leucophenga maculata. Classification (NCBI taxonomy): domain Eukaryota; kingdom Metazoa; phylum Arthropoda; class Insecta; order Diptera; family Drosophilidae; genus Leucophenga; species Leucophenga maculata. The sequence continues at coordinate 152,035 of JAWNNP010000865.1, read as the reverse complement.
ATTATTCAAAACAACGTATGTATTTTGGTTCTGCACATTTTGAAATTATATACAGATTTTTGCATATCCATTCTGCATAAAAGCTTTGTCTGCGGATCCATTTTTTTATGTGTGGAAATAAGCTCACAAAAAAAACCATGTCTTCATCGTCGGCTGGAATCTTATTTTTGGTTTTCTGCTCTAATAACTCCAACTTTTTTTTTTTCAATATTGATCATTTTATTCTCTATATTAGTATGGCGCCGTTTGAAACTCATACGAGGGTGATGTTGTGGGGTGGGCGTTTTCAATTCAAAAGAACTTGTATCGTTTTCTTCTAAAGTTTCATATTGCCTCCGTATCAATATTGTTACAATCTTCGTCAATATTAATGCACATCGCTTCTTTTTTTGGCGACTTAAATTTCCAGAAGATTAGCGACATTTTATCTGGTCCTTTATAAACAACATTGATGAAAAATGACTCCATTGAGAACAAATCTCATTGACTGTGTTTGGTCCAGGGTCGCCAGAACGTTCCGCTAGAAATTTCCTTAATTCAGCTCGGAACGTGTCTCTTAATTGTTTCCATTTTTTTTTTCAAAGACATGGCTGAAAAAGTTTTTTAATTAAGAAATTTTTAGTATTGAACGAAATACAATTGTTTTCTATCTCTTTTCATTAGATATCTCGCTACTGGCACTTCATTTAGATCCTTGTCTTTTTCATTTCGAATGGGTGCTTCAACGGTTCGTTCAATTGTAATAGAGACATGTGAAGCTTTGTGGATAGTTTTGCAGCCTGTACATATGCCAGTGCCCCAGAACAAAGTTTAAAAAAAGTTGCGGAGCAATATTGGGATCTTCGGAATTTCCAAATTGTGTTGGATCTCTCGATGAAAAGCACATACGTCTAAAATGCCCTGCGAATTCCGGATCAATGTTATATAATTATACAAAATTAGTTTCAATATTGCTGCAGGCAGTTGCTGACGCAAAATGTAAATTTGTCATTATCGAAGTTGATAGTGGATCTTGGTTTCAGATGAAGCTTATCCTCTTTTGGACTGGGTTCTTCGACCATATCCCAGAAGAAATCTAACTTTGGAAAATGCATATTTTATTCGTCGATTGTCAAGAGCACGAAGGTGTGTGGAATGTGCATTCGGTATAATTAATTCCAAATGGAGGATATTATGGAAGTCAATTGAAACAACACCATTTAACGCAGAAATTATTGTTAAGGCTATTTGTATATTGCATAATACAATGTAAGATTTAGAAGATCTGAGCTCTCACATGACAGAAGGAGAAAAATTTATTAACAACGAACCAAAAAATATATTGGAAAGTTCAAAGAAAAGAGGTCGAATAATCAGGGACACTTTTCCGAGTTATGTTTGCAGCCGTAGAAATGACGATAGTATTTAAGTTTTCGATTTCCTCATTTTGTATTGTGACGCCGCTATAGTAGCGACGCACAGCGATACATACATTTTTTGTAGACATGTAGTTTTTGTAGACACGTAAGGAATTTTATTTCACACTAGTTGGTAAGTCAAGAATTGTTAGTATGTAAGTTAAAATCACTTTTGTTAGTTTATAAGTCGAAATTACTACCGTTAATAAAAGAATAAATAAGTAGGAGTATTAGGTCACATAGAAGGTGACAATTTCAAAAGACTCGCACAATAGAAGTTAATAGGTAGGGTACACACAACAACAGTACCATCTAAAGTTCCGCTACTGTGCCGACGGTAAATGATAGGAAGGGAGAGAAATAGATAAACGAAGGGAATAGGCGCAGGCGCAACACCAATGAAAGGAGAATCGCCACAGCAGAACTAACGGACAGCGTTGTTTTCGGTGATTCTCAAAAGTTGTACTTAAGCAAGTGCATTTGAATGTAGACTGGCATACAAACCAGTCGCCTCTTGAAATGAAGCAAATTAAAGACAAAGTCGCTTTTGTGCTGGAAAACCAGTCATAGTCCTGTGGAACAGGATGACCGGTGGTACCAGACACCTGGAGCACTGTTGGAGTACAAGGTTCTGATAGGTAGTATAGGTGTTGTGGGCAACCAGGCACCTGGAGCACTGTTGGAATACAAGGTGCTGATAGGAATTCGTAGGTAGTATAGGTGTTGTGGGCAACCAGACACCTGGAGCACTGTTGGAGTACAAGGTGTTGATAGGAACTCGAAGGTTGTACAGGTGTTGTGGGCAACCAGACACCTGAAAGCACTGTTGGAAGACAAGGTGCTGATAGGAGATTGTAACAAGTGATAGAAGTATTGGTAGGAACATTGGAGGTACCAATCGGCGGACGCAGTTGGCACCGGAGTTGTGAGGCGAGAGTGAGTCAGCGAAGAGACGGTAAGAGTAACCCACCCTGTATGATTGTAAGTTTAGCCCGTAAGTTACTATATATTTTTAATAAAGATCTTGAAATTAACTTTAAAACTCTGATGTACTTACTCACCTAGAAAAATAGGCTTTGGTCTCGACACTAATTATTAAATTTCTGTTGCGACGAACTCTGGGCACACGGTGAGGATACCCCAGCCAGAGACGTCGTCACAGTATTTCAATATTAATGTTTATTAAATTACTTACCATCCTGATTTAATTCATTTGCTATTTCTTTCCAATTTTGCTCAACAATATGCCTATTATGATATTGTTTATTTTGCTGGTCCCATTGGTTTTCTAAAAACCGCTGCAATCAAATCCTCGTTCATTACGGACATTTTAATTATACGTGTGCGTCCACCAAAACACAAATTGCAACTAAATTTTAACACATTCGGCGCCAAAGCATATACAGAACACAAATATAGCAACAACAACAACTTAAGATATTTGGCGCCAAAGCATAGACAGAACAGAAATGTAGCAACAACCACAGCTAAACAGCAATCGATTCAACTTCATATTCAGTACTGCACCGTTTCAAGTTGATTGCTTGCGTTTCGTCTTTATCTTCGTCTTCGCATGCACTGTGAACGAATTCGAGCGAATTCATATAAATCCTACTTCGCAGTTTTTCGTCTTCATCTTCGTCTCAGCGCGCACTATGTTTGCAGCCTAAGAGGCCTGCGTTCATTCCTTGGAATTACAGGCTATTATAGATGTTTTATTAGTGACTATGCAAAAGTCGCGAAACCACTCACCAACACACTCAAAGGTGAGCTCGGTAGAGTGTCAAGTACCGAGTCGAAAAAGATTAATATATCTCTAGATCGAGATCAGGTTCAGGCTTTTGAAAAATTGAAGCGAACGGTGATATCGAAAGATGTTATGATGGCTTACCCAGATTTTAAAAAACCTTTTGACCTTATGACGGACGCTTCTTCACATGCGCTGGGAGTGGTGTTATCCCAAGGGGGTCGTCCTATTACAAAAATTTCGCGAACTTTGGAAAGGAGGGAGGAAAACTACGCCACAAATGAGCGGGAGTTGTTGGCCATTGTGTGGGCACTCCGTATTTACACAGATCATCAACCTCTAACTTTTGCGGTATCAGACCGCAAACCAAATGCTAAGATCAGGAGTTGGAGTACAATGCAAAACTCCACTACCGGGCAAAGACAACGTCATCGCCGATGCTTTGTCACGCCAGTTTATAAACGCAATACAATCCGAACCTGAATCAGATGCTGTGTCACAATCCGGACATGAATCGAATGCGGCCACCATTCACAGTGAGGAATCATTCACCTACACTATAGAAACTGTAGGAAAACCAGTTAAATGTTACAAGAACCAGTTTTTATTGGAGTTGGCAGAATCATCGTCTAAAAGAACCTTTGTTATCTTTGGTAATAAATTTCGACATATAATTATATTCACGGATAGCATGCTTCAGATTTTACAATAATCAGCCAAGCTAGATGGAGTAAATGCCATTTACTGTAACTTACCTACCTTAGCTAAGATTCAACATGATGTGGTGAAAGCATTCCCAACAGCCACATTTCGCCGCACAACCAAGAGGGTGGTAGATGTTGTCAATCCCAATGAGCAATTGGAAATTGTCAATCAAGAGTATAATAGGCCACATCGTGCTGCTCAGGAAAATGTGAAACAGATTCTGAATGACTATTTTTTTCCAAAAATGGAAAAACATGATAAGGAGGTTGCAGAGAACTGTCGTATCTGCTCAAAGGCTAAATACGAAAGGCGCCCTGTGAAACATCCAATAGCTGAAACACCGATTCCCAAACACGTAGGGGAATCCTCCATATTGATTTAGATGTAAGACGGCCTCTGTTGCAGTTAACATGTTCCCAAGTATTCAAACCATATATTGCGACAATGAACGGTCACTTAATTCTGCAACAATAAGGGGTTATTATTATTATTATTAAGTAGTAGTAGGCACAGCGACCTTACAGGTCTATTGTGCCCTTTTAGTTGCTGACTTACAGCACCTCGTCCAGCCCTACTGCCCTGAAGAAGGCCACTAGGTTTTTGGGGTTGAGTGCATGCACCGCCTTTCCTGTCACTTGGTAATTGCCAAGATATATGTGCCTGGTTTGGGTCAGAGCTGGGCAATCCCCAGGATATGCTCCGGAGTTTCGTCGTCCTCCAGACAGAATCTGCATGTGCTATCACTTTCGATTCCGATTTTACACAAGTGTCTCCTTAGTCTACAGTGTCCGGTCAGGAAGCCCGAAATTATTCTTAGATCTCTCCTTTTAAGACCGTTGCAAATTTCCAATCTCCTCTTGTTGTAAGGGCCTAACAGCTCTTTGCTCTTTTTTAGTCCTACACATTTTTCCCAGAAAAAGTCTCTTCTTTCTTTTCTTCCTCTTTTACCAGGATTCTCATTGATCCTGGTCCGAGCCCACAGAAAGGCTCTGGACCCATGAAAGGGGACGCTGCCCCTCTCCTGGCCAAGTTATCTGCTCGTTTCCTGGTATGCCCGCATGTCCGGGTACCCAGTATATATTGATCTTATTAGATTTTCCTAGTATATTTAGTTTGCTTATGCATTCCATGACCAGCTTGGATTTGATCATAGGCGAACTAACTGCTTAAATAGCCGCCTGGCTATCAGAGAAGATAGCAATTCTTTGATTCTTGTACCCCCTATTTAAATTTAATTGAGCACATCTTTCTATTGCATATATTTCTGCCTGAAAGATACTTGTAAATTTCCCTAGTGATTCGAAGTATTTAGTGCGTGGTCCGAAGACTCCAACTCCACTTCCATCGTCTGGTAGGGAACCATCTGTGTACCAGCTAATTGCTCCTGGTTTTATATTGTAGTTCAGCGTTATGTTTTCCCATTCTATTTTACTGCTGAGCCCTCCTTGGAATCTTCTAGTGAAGTTGTACGTTATACCTAGGTTATCACTAGGGTATTGTAGGATTGGGTGGACGTCATTCCTATTACTACTTGACTCTGCTCTTGATTGATTTTACTACCATCTGTGTACCAGCTAATTGCTCCTGGTTTTATATTGTAGTTCAGCGTTATGTTTTCCCATTCTACTTTACTGCTGAGCCCTCCTTGGAATCTTCTAGTGAAGTTGTACGTTATACCTAGGTTTTCACTAGGGTATTGTAGGATTGGGTGGACGTCATTCCTATTACTACTTGATCTGCAGGTCATCATTGCCATTGTAGCTTTCTTTACTACGTATTCTAAGTGAGTTTTCCATGTGGTACGCTTGTCGAATATTACTCCTAGGTATTTTACAACGATCTACCATGAAGGTTCATAGCGCCGAACAAGTCGCTCAAACTTTTGAAATAGGGAATAGAGTGCTCATTAAATCCCACCGTCGCCTGGGAAACAAGCTCACTCCGCGGTATTCAGAGGGTATAGTTGAGGAAGACAATTAGAGTCAACGGTAGAATAGTGCATAAGTATAACATTAGGAAGGCTAAATTTTAGTTTAACCGATTAATTTTCTTTAGTTTTACGGACAGCTACTAAAATTGATAAGTTTACCGATTATGGTATCAGAAGGCAGTGGTCAATTTACAAGTTCAGGAACAGCTGGAAGACATGATGACGCAATCAATAAATTAATTAAAGTACAAAACAATAAGCAAATTGATATATTTATCTCCTCTACGAGGGTCTTTTAACCAGAAACAAAGCAAAAATTAATGAAGGATCAAGTAATTCCATCAGTAACTTTAGCACATGTCGGTTTATTGATCCCTATGACTTTCAATTATGAAGAATTTAAATTATTATTATTATGAAAAATGAGCAATTTACAATATTTCAGCATTTGATTTGTTACTAATATATAAGTTTAAAATTGTTGGAGATAAGGAATTAAATATTGGTTAAGTACTCTTGACGTAAGATTGTATGCAGATCTTTCCAGTGGAACGCAACAGGGTAATTAACCTCCAAAACAATTTTGTCGCAGCTTGCGAAGACATCTCGTATTCTGTATTCTGTGAATAACTAAATGGCCAACTAATGAGAAAACTGCGCGGGGATGTCCAACTGGGTACTAGCATCACAACGATTGTTATCATCATGGCACTAATTACTGGAGTTATGATGAAGACTTGCGCTTATGTCATCAACGCAATCAAAGTTTGGCATTGACAACAGAGGTCGAATAAATCGTCTCGTTAAACAACATGAGATCCCGGGACGTGCCTCTTAAAGAGGGGGGTTTTATCATGAGCCACTCGCTACATGATAAAACTATCAAAACTACCGGACGAAGCCGCAGGCGCGCATTCGAATCATCTCAGATAACTCTCGAATAACGTTATCCTTCCATGATCGACTCAGCGACAGCGACAACAGCATTAGCCGAGCTTAGCATAGGAAAATGAATATGTTTAGCGTTAGTTTTTAATTGGAACTCCTGCATTACGTGCGCACATGCGTCGAGATATTGTCAGCAAATTTAAATATAACCCTTGCAAGCACAAGTGCTGCAATAGGAATAATAAAGTTTAATTAAACAAGAATTATAAAAGAACTTAATTATATTCTTAATTTGCATATAAATTTATTGTGTCGTCTGCGAAAGTAGCTTACATGGGTGATCCATCACTAGGGGCTGGAATATCTGATGTGTAGAGGCTGTAAAGCAAGGGTCCCAAGACACTTCGTTGTGGAACTCCAGCTTTAATGGGTCGCAGCGATGTATATTCGTCAATATATTTTATTAAGAACAGTCTCTCGTTTAAATATCGTTTTATTATATTGAAGAGTTGGTATGGTAAATTTTTGTTAAATTTAATTAATAAGCCTTCGCGCCACACCTTGACGAACTAGTAATATTTTTTCGAATATTTTGGAGAGAATTGGTAGAAGTCTAATTGGTCTGTAGGATGATGATTGTGTAGCATCTTTCCCAGGTTTCGCTAAGTGTATAATAACAGCTATATTTCACAATTTCGGGAAATGTTCCATTCTTAAAACTGAGTTAAATATTAAACATACGAATTGGACAGCCTTTTTTTGTTGTCTGTTTTGTTAAATTGTTCTCTTACTTCATTGTATTATATTTTTTTTATTTTATATTGTTGAAGTTCTCGGAAGCTTTGTTGAATATTATCAGTACAGCTGTTGAGTGAATTGCTGAATATGTTCTCAAAGTTATCCGCGAGAACATTGGCTTTGTCAAGGTGAGTTCTTGCCCCAGGTACCATCCACCTTTTTTAATGGAGGTTAATGAATCACTTTATTAATGAGGTTTCTTGTAGCTCTCCATAGTACTAAGAACTAAGATTACTCAAGTACTTTGTGACAGCCTCGTTTTTAAGTATTTGTAAAGCTTCTTTTAGTTCTTTCGCTGCTTTATTGAGTTTTTTCTTAATGTGCGGTGATCTTGTCCCTTGCCATGACTTGTGAAGTTTTCTTTTCAGTTCTATCTGGCGTCGGATTTATGGGGGCGTAAGTTGTGAATTGATGTTTTGCTCAAGACTAGGAGTTGATTTGAAAGCAGCCTCGTTAATTATGTCATTTAGAAATATTATTGTGCTTTCTATATTGTCTGGTGTGTTGAGCGGTATAAACATGTCCAGATGAAAATTTAAATGCTCGCGAAAAGCCTTGCGGTTAGTCATGTGAGATGGAGCAGGTACGTGTTGTGCTGTTAACAAATATTTTATCTCTATTGGTGAGTGGTCAGAAGACAATTCAAATCTTGACTTTAACTAAAAATAATTTTTATTAATGTTTCTTATTATACAGAAGTCTATGAGGTCCTGTAGTTTATTTAAGTCTGAATCGCCTTTAACAAATTTTTTCCCTTTGCGTTCGTTAGGCAAGATCCCGTTTGTGTGTGTTTGGCGTTAAAATCCCCTGCCACAATGTATCTGTCTCCAAGAGTACCAAAGTAGTGTATTTATTGGTCTACAGATAAGGTGTGTCTTGGAGGACTATATAAAGCTGATATAGTGAAATGCCCATAATTGTCCGATAATATAAGTGTGGTAGATTGTATATGATCTTTGACAAAGTTTGTTAGCTCTGCATACTTAAAACAGCCGTGGGCTGTTCCGTCTGGGTAATTAGTGTATATAACCGAGTAACCTGGGATTTTAAATGAATGTTTATTAGTGCTGTGTCAATATTGTTGTCCTGTAGAAACTTTGTTGTCTATTTCCGATTTGCGGTCTAAAGTTTTGTGATTTCTAGCACATTTAACGCAAACCGGGTCTCTGGTACAGTAATTGCGAGTATGACCGTATTTTTGGCAACTGCTGCATTGTGCTATGCTTCTTTTATGATGTGGAGGCTCAAACTGTACTTTGGTTTGCAGTAAGGAGGTAATACCGTATATATCTTTGTTGTTTTAATTTGATTTAAGTTCGACAAAAAATACCGGAAGAGGTTTTTTGGTTGACTTTTGTAAAATATTATGAATGTTAATAACATCATGGCCTATTTCCTTTAGTTCAGCTTTTATATCTTCTATGTCTGAAGATTAGTGCAAGTCGCGCAGCACTACTTTGAAACCTCGTTCTTCTTTTGGCTTGTAAGTGTAATATTTTGTTTCTTTAGAACGCAACATTTTTATTACAGCAGAGTAGTGAACAGAGTCGGAAGTTTGGACTCGCACTTCGTTGTTAGACAGAGTCTTAAGGATATAATTTTGGCCTACAATCTCTTTAGGCACGTTGTTAAGTTAATGCGCTTTACGCCTTGAACGTAAATTGGTGGGGGTTTATTGGTTTTTGCAGTTTGCTTCTTATTATTATCATTTGTTTGTGGGTTGTTAGAGTTATTGTAGATTGGGTCGATTCCGTCTGCAGGGACAAGTTTGTCGTCTGTAGCTAACAGTTAGAACCGATTTGTTGGTTGGCTGAGCCAGTATGACCGTAAAGTTTTTTGGTTTTGCGTGCTTTTGTTTTGCGTGGTTTTGTTTTTTTGTTTCTTTTGTTTGGAGCTACTGTCTATATTATAGTTAGACGAGGTGTTTTTACGTTTAGGCGGCTGGCTTAAAGTACTAGGGTTAGTGTTTTTAGTGTTACTTATGCTACTATTTCTATTACTATTTCTGTAGTTGTGCAGATTGATGTTGTGTTAACACAATATGTTTGAAGAAGAGGCGACGATGTTGTAATTGTTGTTGTAGCAGTTGTTGAGAGCATAGCTGTTTGAATAGGAGCTGGTGTTGTTGTAGGCGTAGAGATGAAGTCTACATTAAGTGGTGTTGTTGGAGTTGACAAAAATAGAAGGAGGGCAAGACCTTGCTCTCTGAAAATCTATTTTTAGATGTGGAGAGTTGGTGTAGTTACAGCTGTTGCTTTTTTTTTTTTGATACATCTGGTCAGCGAATGGTGAAGTAACCATTGTTTTTGTTATACTCAGTGCAGAGTTCATCTCTCGAGTTTTTGAGAGAGCGTTTGTATGCTCGTATTGAACAGGTTTGAACTTTGACCTTTTCGTTCTTTTTTTATATTGATTTTGTATTTAAAATTTAATAAATTAAATTTTTATGCACAATTATGTGCGTAGCACAATTTTAATCGCTGCAGTATTTATTTTTATGATATTTATTGAATTTACCAAAAAAAAAAAAAAAACAGTCGGCCGCAACGGGGCGTTAGTTAAACACGTCCGTTCGTTACGATTGCACACTAAATAACACAAGAGAACTACACTGGATCGAAAAGATAACTGCACAGCCGCTATTCTAGATGTATCACAAGGCTTTGATAAGATATCCTGGTCTGCTTTATAAACTAAAACGGTCTCTCCCTCACCATGCGTTTAAAATTTCAGACATGGAGGTTAAATCCTTTGTGTTTAAAGTTAATAACGTTTTAACAGATTCAGAGAAAATAAACTCCGGGGTACAGCAAGGAATAGGCCTAGGTCCAATGCTATACACATTCTTCACAGCGGACACACATATACAGTTACTTTTCCAGATGACACTGTAATCATTGCAAAAAACGCGGATCCAATGTAAGCATCCCGTACCTAGCAAGCTAACCCTAACCTCAGTTAATCTAACAACCTTAAGCAAGTGGCTAGATACATGGCGAATGAAAGTGAACGCACAAAAATCTGTGGAAGTAAAGCATTGTTCAGACGGCAGAATATATTCGACACTCTCATTACAATGCATTGATATAGTTTCAAATATGCACAAATTTTTACTAAATGTGACAGAAAACTCAACGAAAATAGTTACTAGTCCCAGATAGATAACTGGCACTGTGTGAACTTAGCTAAACTTTCACTCTTAGGAAAGGCACATGTCCGCCAGTCTATATAAATATCTACGGATACACCTAGACCGGTGGCTTACCTGGCGCGACCACATAATTAAACAAGTAAGGAAATTTCAGTCGGGCGTAACCGACTGTAAGAGGCCCTGTACCAATTTTAAAATAAACTTGTGAAATTCCGGAGCAGTCCTAGTCGAATGCAAAAAACACGAAGTCTCTATCTATTACCGTTTCCGAGATCCTTTCGTTCATACAGACGGACGGACAGACAGACATGGCTATATCGACTCCTCTATCACTCCTGACCATAATGGCGGTAACTTTGGGGGGTCTCCGACAATTAGTTCTTCCTGTTACATACATTTGCACAAAACCAATAGGCTCTTGTACCTTCGGTACAGGGCCTAAAGCCTGAGACTTAGATCTCTTTATTGGCTCCTTAGGCCTTACTCATCTGTCTCAACACAAAAGCAGTATTAAAACCAATATGGACTTGTGGAATCCAAATTTATGGCTCTCCAATTCAATTTGGAAATCCTTCAAAGATTTCAGTCCAAACTTTTCCGCATTTGCATAAATGCTCCACGGTATATAAACAATTCTACAATCCACCATGACTTAAGAGTACCAACGGTTATTGAAGAAATAGTTGAAATCGGCATACTAATTGCACATCCAAACCCACTAGCAGCAACCTCACTCACACGAGAAGGCTAAGAAGGTATCACCTAGAAGATTTAACCCACCGAACTGCTGATATTCGCCGTCGTCAACACAAAAGTTTTTTATTTTATGTAAGATTAAGTCAATGGATTAACTTACGCATGCCTCTGTAAATTAATTATATATAAGTTTTACTGAATGTTTCTCGAAAAACAGATTGTGGTTAATAAAATGGAGTTGAAAAAAAAATTTTTTTCTAGTGGCCAGACGCACATATATATGTGATAGGCTTCGTTTATTTTTTTTTAATTAAATTTATTTTTATTACTCAACGTAGCATACGGGGGTTCGATGAGAAATAACGAGTGTGACAAAAATATATAACAGTGCAGCGACTCTGTACAAGAAAACACCTTCTCTTTAAGAGTTAGTCAATGACTGAAGTGTAAGTCTGGGAATTGTTGGGATATGTGATGTGAGCCGATATAAAAAGTAATTAGAGCATTCAAAGGTAGGGTTTCCAATGCTTGGACATTTTACTTAAATGTTTTCAATTCATTAAACTCGGTATGTCCTGCAATAAATTTAAGAATATTAATCAAATTTTGTTACGACTGGACGTCCTTGAAAGACACAAAAAAATAATAGACTTGGTACCTTCAAAATTTAATCTTTTTTATTTGTTCTTTTTTTTAGGTATCCGTACCGCAAACTGGACAACTGGCATTGGATCTCATGTGTGGAGCGTATCCAGCGAGTCGCTGCAATCCAACAAAGTGGTTCACATATATGGGAGATGCAAATAATATATATGTACCATTCCAAATAACATATGTTCAACATGATATAAATTCATCGTTCGTGGATGAATATATTCCAGTTAATCCAAAAACTGTACCTTGCAATTGCGCCGTAAATGTAAGAATTTAAATAATTAAATATTGGTACTTTTATAATGCCAAATTAATTTCAATTATTATTATTTATTATTATTATTAAAGGTTGCAGCAAAATTTAAAAAAATTAGGTACAACTAGTACTTAGCTATAGCAATTATTAATCAGAATATCACAATGCAAATTCCAAATAATTTAAAAATGCGAAATCCTGGTGTAAAATACAATGCCAGGCCACTGCGATAATATTCTTGCGCAATATCACGGAGAACTTCGACTCGGAATTGTCATTGTTGAATTGCAAATGTTTTTGATTGTATAGTTCTAATAGCGAATATCTTTTTAAAAGTATAAACTTGCAGCAAAGTGTATATGTATTATAGCATTGCGCAGAAAACTTCGTTTAGCGAATCATTCTAGGAACTCTATCGATTTTTTTCGTTTGCTACCGAAAACAATGGTATGAACGAACAAAAGGAAACGTAAAGCAACAGATGCTAGAAGAAACAATTAAATAAGCTACTATTTCAGCTGCTCAGCAATCTTGCCCTCCTGGCAAATTATGTTAGGCTTTAGGTGGTTGCTTTCCTCCATACCTTCGCACAACAACGAGTGTGTGGATTTAACGCGGTCTGTGATTTTGTAATGCTACAATTGTCAATTTTTGTTATGCCATTAATTTCCTTTGTAGGCATCTTGATTGTTGGCAGTAGCTGTGGTACATCCTCATGATACTCTTAGTAATCATTCTTTGCTGCAATAGTTTTGGTCTTCTTCGTAGCAATTGGAACCGAAACTTTCCATTTTTCGGTGCTTCAAGTAACATACGATGGATTTGAGGCCTTTCACAAACCTCGACCAGTTCAGCCATCTCATCTGACTCTTCTTAGTATGATGGTATGCTGCATTGATTACCAAGAGCTTTACTCACTTCTCCTAAGTGAGAACTTTCCCGGGGGGTTATAGTACTTACCGTCTTTCGGTCATGCCCGCATTTAGAAAGGCGCGCCAGCTTCCGTAATCTGAATGCCAAGTACGGAGAGATCTGTCCATATCTGGTGAATACAACGTGTGTCCGGTCGTCCTCTATTTCGTCGTCCCCCAATCAAGTTTGTTACCCATACGTGCTTAAGCTCTTTCATCCAGTCGAATGAGGTGACCAGCCCAATGCCCCCGCTGGAATTTTATGCGCTGGACTATGTCAACCTCATCGAATTGCTCATATAGCTCGCGGTTCATACGAGACCTAAACGCCGACGGTAATAGAACCAAAAATCCTGCGAAGAATCTTCCTCTCAAAGACTTCAAACGCCGTCTGACTCAATCACAGTCAATCACCTTAGCGCCATACAGTAGGACCGGGAGTATCAGCGTTTGTAGATCTTGATTTTCGTCTTTCGAGAGGGGTTAACTTCTAATTTGCTTGCTCAGCCCTAAATAGCATCTACTTGCAAGTGTGATTCTTCGCCTGATCGCCAGGCTGACGATGTTGTTGCTGGTTATTTCAAATCCAATTTAGACGAAGTTTTCTACGACACTGAAGTTGAAATTCTCCATCGCCACTGACCGTCCAAGACACGATGACGTTGTGCGAGGTGACACCAAGTACTTCATCCTGTCCTCATTCACCGCTAGACCCGCTAGGGGTAATATAGATTCAATTTATTATTTGTAATCTGACTATTTTTTTAAATACTCACAGCCTGCATAGGTTGGCTGCTGAAATTTAGCGTTTGCTTCTCAATTGCCAATTGTCTGCTAGATTTAGCATATGTTTTCAACAGATTATTGTCGATAATCTCTAAATCCATAAAGACACATTTTTGGTTGGTGAGGTGATGTCCGAGCAACATCACCTCACCAGTGCTGTTATTTTTTAATTATAATAGGTCGTGGGCAGGCGGATTCCTGAATCAATATCTGTAAGGTCTTGCTCCGAGTTTACTCCAGCAATTGATGAACTCGATAAATCGATTAATAACGAAGAACTTGCCGATGTATGCACATCATTCAGTTCTGTTTCTGCATACTGTCGAATTTTTGTAGTGAAAGGAAGCGCTGTTTCGGTATCTTTCAGTTGGTTACACAATTGACGTATGGTCGTCGATCCCTGCTGCGACCGAATGAAATTTTCTTAAGCTATTGATGTAGCCTTGCCTGTTCTTATCATTATTGACGTGTCGCAGTTGCGAATATTCGTCTTCAGCATATGTAATTTTCTTGAGCTTTTGGAGTAGCTTTGCCAGTTTTTCGTCTTGCACTTTAATGCTTTTTTAATGCATTTTTTAAGTATTTGACCTCTAGTTTTCTTAGGCTGTCTTCATCCGAAGACCAATAACTTTTTAACATATATTTATTCATTAAGAGGAAATTTATATTTTGTTTTTCTACGCTATTTTTGATTAGGCACATTTGTTGCTAATCATTTTATTCCATCTGGTCATCATGTACTTCTGAAGCCTTGATTTGTTCTTATCGCTGGTATGATTATGTTCAGGCATTCAATCCTGAACAGTAGTTAATATTCAGATAAACATATCGACCTATTCTTTCTCAATTTGCCTTTGAAACGTCAGCTTCTCTTCTCCTTGAATTTGTCATTTGACAACATGAAAAGAAAAATTTTGTTTGTTTCTATAATGGTTGAATTTCAACCAGTGAGCCTGTATAAACAATTTTATAAATCTACAAGCATAGTGTAATAATACAAAGTTACGCGACTTCGTACATACGATGTCAAAATAGTTGCACATTGTGCCATATTAGAAACGAAAATATCATTCGATCTTTATATTTGGAGAATAGTGGCACCACTTTGTATTATTGCACTATGTCTACAAGTGTAACTATTTATTTATTGCTCCTCGGTAACTTTCAGTGCTGTTAGGTGCCAACTGACATTATTCACCATAACGATTTATCATTTGAGTTAGACTTTTGGTGTTTACAGTGACTTAAAAACACACACACAGACACAATTTTAATTTGGAACAAATGTTTATTGGTTCTGTGGCTACAGACCAACTTGGATCGACTTCAAAATCTGACGTCACCAATCACTCAATATCGAAAAATTCTCTGCGTTATCGTTTCAAACAAGAAACTTTTTGAATTCACAAAACATGAAATTAACGGGTAATCTGCCGGTCAATCCCGATTTAGCCACTTGGGTCTGCGTAGACAACGAAACGTTTTTAAATTGTATAAAACTTTTTCCCACGTCCCGACTCGTATTTCTTGGGTTGTATGGAAAGCCCTCACTATTAAAGCTCTGTCAAAATTTGTTTGCTGTTTCGTCTTTTAGACTGCCCGCTCTGAACGGACATCAACAACTTGTAAAACATAATTTGACAAATTTTAACAAAAAAATTTAAATAGTAACACTGAAAACTAAGCGACAACGGCCCCATAATACTTAACTTAAATGGTCTTCAACTGTCTTTCCGTCATGTCCGTATAATGAACTCATAATGTAGATGTATATCTGTTTGTGTGTATATACAGGATCTAGTCCCGTATATATTAAATTTTAATAGTATTAAATTTTAATAGAACTGCTAGGGTCGACATTCGTTCAAGATACCCATATCCATTTTCCAAACAAAACCAAAGCCTGATTTTTAGTTTTACATAACCTTTTTTAGGCCCTGTACCGAAGGTACAAGAGCCTATTGGTTTTGTGCAAATGTATGTAACAGGTAGAAATAATAATCGGAGACCCCCCAAAGTTACCCCCATTATGGTCAGGAGCGATAGAGGAGTCGATATAGACATGTCCGTCTGTCCGTCCGTCCGTCTGGCCGTCCGTATGAACGAAAGGATCTCGGAAACGGCAATAGATAGAGACTTCGTGTTTTTTGCATTCGACTAGGACTGCTCCGGTATTTTACAAGTTTATTTTGAAATTTTGCCATTCTCCCCCCTTCCCCATAAAATCACCCCAAGGCTAAAAATTTCTTCGGCACAAAAAAAATTGAGCATGCCAGTATAGATTTAACGTTCCTCTTAGCCAAAATCCAAAAAGTTCATTAAAATCGGATAATAAATGACGATTTTATAAGCAATTGAATTTGAACGACCCCCCCTATTCATTTCATACATAAAAAAATGTTTTATAAGGCACTTTCGTGCAGTGAGAAGTGGTCATGTGTTTGGTCATAAGTTCGGGAAACATTTAATGGATTTGTTAGGCTACCTGCACTGGTACAGGGCCTCTTACAGTCGGTTACGCCCGACTGTTATTTCCTTACTTGTTTTTTATTATAATTAATATCAACACGTTGGTGGATTGTATGGACCTATGCTGAACCTTTTGTTTATTTGTCATGGCATTACAGGTAAATAGGGCACACGGAATTTTGTAAGGTTTCGTGAGTTTTGAAAGCAAAATTTTTTTATTTGCTGCGATGACCATTTAAACCACAATTAAAACACGAAAAAATATATTTAGGAGCATTTTTTTTTTATTACCCTATGTTATTGTACATCTATCTTATGATACTAAGTACTTATTGTTGCTTGCTGGGAGATTATTGAAAAATGAACACTAACATTTTATCCTTTATCTTAATATTTAAACATTTAGTATACCAAGTTATTAGATTATTTATAAGTAATATTATTTTGCAGTAACCTCTTTTATATTAAATCTACTGGTCTCAGCCGTTTTAATCGCCTTGTCGAAACTAACTCCAGGGTTGGCATATTATTTATTTCACGGTTATCGTGAATTGCTATTTTTGTTTGATATTTTCTGCTAATGTTTTTTTATTTCGTCCATTACCGGTAATATGTTTAGGTCTTTTTGTATGTCCTGGTTTAAAATGTACCACTCTGCGTTTACAATGCAACGAAGAATTTTCGATTGTTGTCTTTGTATTATATTTACGTTTGATTTTTTTGTAGTACCCCATAGTTGAATTCCATAGGTCCAAATTGGTTTTATTATCGATTTGTATATAAGAAGTTTGTTCTCTGTTGTCAACAACGAATTCCTTTTTAAAAACCAATATAGTTGCTTGAATTTCAGTTTTATTTGATCCCTTTTTTGTTGTACATGGTATTTCCAAGTAATTTTGTTGTCAATATACATTCCGAGGTATTTTGCAAAAGTTTTAATAGGGATTTCTTTATTATTTAATTTAAGTGGGTGAGGAGTATATCTGACTTTTGTGGTGTATATTACTTGAATCGTCTTTTGTTCATTTATTTTAATGTTCCATTTTCCAAACCAGTTCGAAATTTCGTCTAGCATATGTTGTAGTGTAATTGTAGCAGTCGTTAAGTTAGAGTGTGCATATAAGACTATTGTGTCATCTGCGAAAGTAGCTATCATGGCTGATCCATCACTAGGGGCTGGAATATCTGATGTGTACAGGTTGTAAAGCAAGGGTCCCAAGACACTACCTTGCGGCACTCCAGCTTTAATGGGTCGCAGCGATGAATATTCGTCATTATATTTTATTAAAAACAGTCTCTCGTTTAAATAGCTTTTTATTATATTAAATAGTTGGTGTGGTAGAATTTTATTTAATTTAATTAATAAGCCTTCGTGCCAGACCTTGTCGAATGCTTTTTCCACATCCAGAAAAACGCCTATACAGAACTTTTTAGCTTCTAAATCAGCTGTTATTTTATTTGTTACTCTGTGAACCTGCTGGATCGTGGAATATTTCCGACGAAAGCCGAATTGGTGGTCTGGGATACAACGTTGAGCTCCAACGATTGGTTCAAGACGATCTAGAAATATTTTTTCGAATATTTTGGAGAGTATTGGCAGAAGGCTAATTGGTCTGTAGGATGATGTTTGTGTGGCATCTTTCCCGGGTTTCGCTATAGGTATAACCACCGCTATTTTCCACAATTTCGGGAAATGTTCCATTCTCAAGACTGAGTTAAATATTAAGCATACGAATTGGACAGCCTTTTTTGGTAGCTCTTTGATTATGCGTCCTCTCAGCATGTCGTAGCCTGGAGATTTTTTGTTGTCTGTTTTGTTGATTTGCTCTTTTACTTCGTTATATGATATTTTTTTTATTTTGTATTGTGGAAACTCTCCAAAGTTTTGTTGAGTATTGACAGTGCAGCTGTTGAATGAATTGCTGAATATGTTCTCAAAGTGATCCGCAAGAACATTGTCTTTGTCAAGGTAGGTTCTTGCCCAGGTACCATCTACTTTTTTTAATGGAGGTTGATGAATCACTTTATTGGTGATGTTTTTTGTTGCTCACAATGCTTGAGCTTTGATTGAGCTTTCTATATTGTCTGGTGTGTTGAGCGGTATATACATATCCAGGTGTAAATTTAAAAACTCGCGAAAAGCATCCCAGTCTGTCTTACGGTTAGTCATTTGAGATGGAGCAGGTACGTGTTGTGCCGAAAACAAATATTTAATCTCTATTGGAGAGTGGTCAGAAGACAATTCAAATCTTGACTTTAACTGGAAATCTTTTTTATTAAAGTTTCTTATTACGCAGAAGTCTATGAGGTCAGGTAGTTTATTTAAGTCTGACGGCCAGTAAGTTGGATCTCCCGTGCTTAAGTGCATACTTTTCATTTTTTGGATAGCCTTTAGCAAATTTTTGCCCTTTGTGTTCGTTAGGCGAGATCCCCATTGTGTGTGTTAGGCGTTGAAGTCCCCTGCCACAATGTATCTATCTCCAAGAGTGCCAAAATATTGTGTATATTGGTCTACAGATATGGTGTGCCTGGGCGGACTATATAATGCAGAAATAGTGTAATGCCCATAATTGTCCGATAAAATTGTATATAATCTTTGTCAAAGTTTGTTAGCTCTGCATACTTAATAGTCTGTTTAATTATTATTGATGTACCGCCGTGGCCTGTTCCGTCTGGGTGATTAGTATATATAATTGAGTAACCTGGGATTCTAAATGAGTGTTTAGCTGTGCAGTGCGTTTCAGATATTAGTGCTATGTCAATATTGTTATCATGTAGAAACTTTGTTAGTTCTAGAAGGTGTTGGTAAAGTCCATTTGCGTTCCAGGATATTATATTTAAATTATCGTCCATGATGATTATCAATTTTTGTTACTAGTAGTGTGATTATGTTTATAATGTTCGTCATTTGCTGAATAAGGTCTTTCATCATGCCTTGACGGTGCAATTTGAGGTGAGCTGGTTGATGTTTGAGGGGACGTTTGAGAGGGCAAAGCAGATATTGCCGCTTGAGCGTAGCTTACTCCTGGCTGAATGGGTTGATTGTTTTCAGAACTAAAAGTGGTTTTTGCGGGATTCTTTTCTCTTAGTTGCGGAAAGCGTTGTATTTTTAGAGTTTTATAAATTTCACATCCTTTGTAATTTGCGGTGTGATTACCTCCACATAGCGCACATTTGATAGATTTGTTGTCAATTTTCGTTTTTCAGTCTAAAGTTTTGTGGTTTCCAGCACATTTAACGCAAACCGGGTCTCTGGTGCAGTAATTGCGAGTATGACCGTATTTTTGGCAGTTGCTGCATTGTGCTATGCTTCTTTTATGACGCGGAGGCTCAAACTGAACTTTGGTTTGCAGTAAGGAGGTAATACCGTAAATATCTTTGTTGTTCTGGTTTGACTTCAGTTCGACAAAAAATACCGGAAGAGGTTTTTTGGTTGATTTCTGAGTAATATTATGTATGTTAATGACTTCATGACCTAATTCATTTAGTTCAGCTTTAATTTCTTCTATGTCTGAAGAATAGTGTAAGTGACGCTTGTAGGTGTAGTATTTTGTTCCTTTAGAACGCAACATTTTTATAACAGCAGAGTAATGAACAGACTCGGAAGTTTGGACTCGAACTTCGTTGTTAGACAGAGTCTTAAGGATGTAGTTTTGCCCTACTATATCTTTTAGCGCGTAATTAAGTGCATTAATGCGCTCTACGCCTTGAACATAAATTGGTGGGGGTTTATTGATTTTAATAGTTTGCTTCTTATTAGTTTGTGCGTTGTTGGAGTTTTTGTTGGTTGGGTCGATTCCGTCTGCAGGGACAGGTTCGTCGTCTGTAGCTAACAGTTCGAACCGATTTGTTGCAACTGGTTGGCTGAGCCAGTATGACTTCAAAGTTTTCTGGTTTTGCGTGCTTTTGTTTTTTTGTTTTTTTTGTTTGGAGCTACTGTCTATATTAGTGTTAGGCGATATGTTTTTACGTTTTGGCGGCTGGCTTAAAGTACTAGTGTTAATGTTTTTATTATTACTTAAGCTACTTGCTTGTACGGTGCTGGTAGACATAATAGGCTGGGCACATGATGTTGTGTGTACTACTGCTGTAGATGTGCAGATGTTGTGTTTACACAATATGTTTGAAGAAGAGGAGACGATGTTGTGATTGTTGTTGTAGCTGATGTTGAGAGCGTAACTGTTTGAATAGGAGCTGGTGTTGTTGTAGGCGTAGAGATGAAGTCTACATTAAGTGGTGTTGTTGGAGTTACGCATTGGGCGCTCCAAGATGGATCGGTGCTTTGAGCATTGCCGTTACAGACAAAAATAGAAGGAGAGCAAGACCTTGCTCTCTGAGAATCTATTTTTAGATGTGTAGAGTTGGTGTTGTTACAGCTGTTGCTTTTTTTTGAAACATCTGGTGAGCGAATGGTGAAGTAACCATTGTTTTTGTTTATACTCAGTGTAGAGTTCATCTCACGAGTTTTTGAGAGAGCGTTTGTATGCTCGTATTGAACTGGTCTGAACTTTGACCTTTTGTTTGTTTTTTATATTGTGGTGTTTTTAAATTATGTAAATTTAATAATTTAAAATTTTTGTGCACAGTTAAGTGCGTAGCACAATTTTAGTCGTAGCTGAGATTATTTTTTGCGATATTTATTAAATCTCGGAAAAATAATCAGTCGGCCGCAACGGAGCGTTAGTAAAACACGTCCGTTCGTTACGATTGAAAAATTTTAGTGAATTTAGGAGCATTGGTTGTAAAAAATTTTATGTTTTTTCTTGTTCTAATTTGTTTTACAATATCTATGAAACATTAGATGATTAGAGGTGAAGTCCGAAAATATGGCTCTAAAAGAAAGGAAGTAGTACATCCAATTTACATCTTACACTATATGCTGCAACGCAACACGGTTCAATACACTATCTGCTAAGAATAAAGGGTGTTAAAAATCGGCCTGAATCAGCGGATTAACGAAATCGCCCTTAGGTTACAGCGAAAAGAAAAAAAAAAAATGGAACTAGAACGCACCACATGCTGCGATGCAATTTCATAGTATTAAATCAATGCAATAAATCAGTGATGACCACAAGTATCTGATGAGCTGGTAACATTATATCATTGGTTCATTTCAGAAGTGCTGTACAACAACAATTGCTTGTTGATGTTTTTTTTTGAATTTTTTGATTGTCTGTCTATTGTTGAAGCAGAACGCAAAGCCACTTCAAAAAAATACACTTAGCATTTAAAAAAAAAAAAATTTTTTTTATACACTATTTTTCCCTTTTTTTTAATTGTTATATTTTTTATTTGTTTTTGTAATTGGAAAGTGTATCCAATCTTAAAATTTAAGCCTAAGAAAGTACATATTGAATTTTTTAAAAAGAGCGAAACTGGTAAAACTAAAATTTTAATACCTTTCGCACACGCTTCTAAATATTTGGATCCAAAAATTTGTTACAAATTATATGTTGCAGGCAAATCCTTAAGAGAAACTGGAAAATCAGTAGGTAGACCTCATTAGTGCACCTAAATCCAAAGCTGACTACTCAGCAACGGTAACTTCTTCAGGTAAAGGAAAGGTTTTCGAAAATATATTATAATATACTAGCTGTACCCGGCACGCTTTGCTGTGCCCAGTAAAAATTATTTTCATCACATAATATATTCTCCTCCTTCTCGACTTCAAGCACTTCTCTACTACACGATTACCCGTACTTCAAATGGATGCATAGCCCCTTCCGATTTGGACCAAACATAACACGATTACTTTTCCTGATCCCATTAACACGTGTAATAAATTTCGTCCCCGTACCTCAGATAGATACAAGGATATGTTGAATTTTGTTTATCGCTTGTATGGGGGGGTGGGGCATAGCTCCCTCCGATTTGGACCAAACATAACACGATTACTTTTCCCAATCCCATTAACATGTGTAATAAATTTCGTCAGATATGTTGAATTTTGTTTATCGCTTGTATGGGGGGTGGGGCATAGCCAACTCCGATTTTGAACAAACAGAACACGATTACTTTTCCCGCTCCCATTACCATGTGTTATAAATTTCGTCCCCGTACTTCAGATAGATACAAGGATATGTTGAATTTTGTTTATCGCTTGTATGAGGGGTGGAGCAACACCCTCTCCGATTTTTACCAAACTTAACACGATTACTTTTCCCGATCCCATTAACATGTGTAATAAATTTCGTCCCCGTACTTCCAATGGATGCAAAGATATGTTGAATTTTGTTTTTCGCTTGTATGAGGGGTGCAGCATAGCCCCCTCCGATTTTGACCAATATTTACTCGAACACTCTCCTGAATGAACTGAAGTGCGTCTGTGAATTTCAGCTCAATCGGTTGGATGGTTTAGCTTCCTATAAGGAACATACATACATAGATATATACAAGATTCATTTTTATATACATATATAGACTAGCTGGACCCGCGATTTCGTCCGCGGATCTTCCGATAAAAAGAATCGTATCTAATTACTTAACCCGTTTACTTCTCATTTTTACATCTTTCTACAATGGGATAACCGTTGGAATATTAAAATCATTAGCTTGAATTCTACGCACTACTTGTTAAGGTTGCTTCGCAGTCACTCTCAATAATAAAAATATTTCAAACATCTGAAATGATATGTATTTACTAAATTATTTAATTTTCTAATGGTCACACGTGAAGTCAGTAATAAGCCGGGGGTTGCGTTCGGTTTCACGCTCTTTGTTAGACTGACTTTTATTTCATACACACATTGCATCTTAAAACTAAAGAGTAAGATAGACATACATTCCTTTGCTTACAACTACAAGACAGAGCAAGATAGATTATATGACAGAAACTTATACACTAATACTTATATCTATGCTGCGTTCACAATAGAGCAAGCGCAACCTCATTGCACAGTGGGTTGGAAGTGAATATTACTACAATTCGGCCTTCCTGACTTTGGGATCTCCTGATGCCATTTTTGTTTACAATTGTGGTTTAGCTTACATAATTATTTGCTTTACTTTTGCATGTTATACTTCTTGTTACGATTCTGTTTTCATTAAAACTTTGTTTTCTTTCCTTAGTCATTACATTTTCATTTTCATTATTTGTTTCTTGTACTTTTCCACCGTTTATAACATTTTCATTACTTATCTAATTTTTTTTATTATTTACATGTTCATTGTTTCTTATATCTATTTCGTTTTCAACATTTCCCTTGTTATTTATACATTCATTTTCTGTTACATTTTCATTATCTGATGTATTTTTGTTACTTATCTCAGTTTCGCGACCATTGAACCAAGGTTTCATATTTGATACTGCCCAAATCCCTTTTTAAGGTAGCCTTGACAGCTGGAAGCCCTCAACATCCTCCAATAGATATCTGTCATTTTCAAAAACTTTTGTGACCTGATATGGTCCCTTAAATTTAGGTATTAATTTTCGTGATACCCCTATGTGTGAGTCAAAATTTTTTACCGTAACATAGTCTCCTATCTTGTATTTTGTTGGTTCCTTTCGCTTTGTGTCTGAGTATCGCTTGTTATAGTCTTGTGTCGATATTTGTATTTTTTCAGCTTGACATCGAATTTTGTCAACGTCCCTTTCAATTAAGTCCTCTTCTTGGTTAAGAATATTTTCTTTTAAGCTATCAACTATGCTGCCTTTCTGATCTTTTCCAAACAACATTCTGCTAGGATGTTCATTTATCATTCTATGTACTGTATTATTCATGGTAAACTCTACTTTTTCAAGAACATCTTCCCAGGACAACCCTTTCTCAGAATCTATTAACTTAGTCAACATAGGGCCTAAACTCCTGTTTACCCTCTCAACCTGTCCGTTAGCTTGTGGGGAACCCGTTGCAATTTTAATATGTCGTATATTGTTGTTACCTAGGAATTCTTCAAATTCATTTGATGTAAAGCAGGTTCCTCTGTCTGATACAATAGACTTGGGTCGACTGTACGACCTAAAATAATCTTTAAGTGACATTATAACTTCCTTTGTATTTGTTGTTTTTGTAGCATACAGTCTAACGAATTTTGTATATGCATCAATTACTACAAATATATGTTTATTCTTAGAACTTTCCTTGTTTTGATTGATTTTTTGGCGCATTTTGGGGAACCAATAAGCTTTTTGTATTAAATCGGTCACTTTGTCGATCCCTACATGACCCATTTCATTGTGGTACTTAAAGAGGACATGTTCTTCCATTGCAATTGGAACATAAAAATATATTGAATCTCCTCTTTTCCTATAAACAACGCCGTTTCGCATTTCGTATTGACTGTGTTCTGACTTTGTTAGTAACTCTTTTATTTCACTTATCTGTTTGTCTTTGGACTGACATATTACTAGATTCTCTTCGAAGGTGCTGGTTTCGATAACCATTATATTTGTATTTCTGCTTAGTGCGTCAACATGTTGCATTCGTTTTCCTGCTCTATGTTCAATTACATAGTCATAATTTTGTAGCTCTAAGGCCCACCTCGCTATCCTTGGGTTAAGCTCTTTTTTATTTAGCGTAAGCGTTAATGAATTGCAATCCGTGACTATTTTAAACTTAATGCCTTGTAAATATACTCGGAATCTTTGTAAAGCATTAACTACTGCCAAGGTCTCAAGCTCAAAGCTATGATACCTCGACTCCGTATCTGTGGTTCTTTTTGAATAATAAAAAACTGGGTGAAATTTTCCGTCATCTTTTTTTTGTAGTAAGATCGCCCCAAAACCTATCGCACTTGCATCGCAATGTAACTCAGTATCATCTTTTGGATTATATAGTGCTAGGATTGGAGATGCAACTAGTTTTTCTTTTAGGTAATCGAACGTTTTTAATTCGTCTGGTCCGAAACGAAATTTTTTGTCTTTTCGCGTTAGATCATAAAGTGGTTTGGCTATTATCGAGAAATCTTTGATGAAACGCCGAAAGTAGGAACATAATCCTAGAAAGCTTTGAACCTCGTGCACATTACTTGGCATTGGAAATTTACTGATTGCTTCCAATCCACTTTCATTTGCTTTTATTCCTTCGCCTGTAATGGTATAACCTAAATATTTTACTTCGGATTTTAGGAATTCACACTTATCGAAACGTAACTCTAGCTTGTTGTCAACTAGTCGTTTAAAAACTTCTTTTAACACAGACAAATGTTCTCTAATATCTTTGGAAGCGATCATTATGTCGTCTAAGTATATTATGACTTTTTCATTTCGTATCATATCGGCAAAAATTTTATTAATAAATCTCTGGAACGTCGAGGGTGCGTTTTTCAGACCAAATGGCATTCTCAGGAATTCGAATTGACCTAATGGTGTGATAAACGAAGTATACTTCTCGGAATCTTTGTGCATGAAAACATGGAAAAATCCATTCTTCAAATCTAATTTTGTGAATATTGTTTTGCCCGACAATCTGTCCAATAAGTCGTCTATTAGTGGAATCGGATAATTATCTTTGACTGTGGTCTTATTAAGAACTCTGAAATCGATACACATTCGAATCTCGCCCGTCTTTTTCTTTACCAGTACTATAGGAGATACAAACTCTGACTCGCTAACACGTATGTACCCTTTTTCTAAATACTCATCTAGAGTTTTTTGCAAATCATTTTTTTCTGAGTATGACAATCGTCTTGGGGGGCAATTGAATGGCTTTGTATCTTTCAATGTTAACTTCATTTCACATTTAATTTTTGGTTCATCAGGTCGTTGTGGCGAAACATAGAACTCAGAAAATATGCTTTTAAAAGCTTGTTGATCTACATAACTTATTTTCTTTCCTACTACTATTTGTTCTTTTTCATCATTGTCATATACAATTGCTAACATTTGTTTTTCAAAATCATCTGTAACTGGAACTAACTTTTCTGATGTTGGTTGTTTTGTGTCGCATGCCACATACTTTTTAAATTTTTTTCAATGCTTATCAATATTTTCTGTGACCTTGGGTTCGTATGAGCTTAACAATAATTAAGCTTTGCTGGCTTTAAGAAAATCGCGGCCTAACACTACAGAATGGATCATTGATTCATCAGCCACCACAAGTAAGTTTATTTGAACAACTTTATTAATAATATTAACAGAAGCGGAAAATTGTCCATACATTTTCAATTTACTTTTATTTATACCGTAGTATAATTTGTC
The DNA here is from genome assembly GCA_035044805.1 of Leucophenga maculata. NCBI lineage: Eukaryota > Metazoa > Arthropoda > Insecta > Diptera > Drosophilidae > Leucophenga > Leucophenga maculata. The sequence continues at coordinate 125,509 of JAWNNP010000865.1, read as the reverse complement.
TGGGACTTTTTTTATTTTTACTTTTGTGGGTACGATCGACTTCCTTATGAAACTTATGGGGCTCCCTGAGTCAATGAGGCATTCTACAAACATTATAATATTAGGATCATCAATTATGGTTAAACGTAAATATCTTACATATTCATTGTTGCTGTCCACCGCCGTCTTCTTCTTGTACAATTTGCATTCTGTTGCTCGGTGGCCAAACATTCCGCAGGCAAAACAAGGCCCACTTTCTCTTTTGGGTTTGCGGCAGTCGGCAGCAAAATGACCGGCACTGTTGCAGTTGTAGCACTTCGCCTTGTGCTTATCTATGTTGAAATCGTTACTGGCATGAAGTGACGATGGTAGAGCTGCTTGCATCCGTTTTGGTAATAAAGCCGTGTCTGAAACGTGTGTTGAACGTTTTTTCAACTCAATTTTTCGAAGTGCTTGAAGCAATTCATCCATTGTACCATAGCATTGCATATTTGCCTGGGTTTTGATTTGATCGTCAGGGATCCCTTCGATTACATAATCGATCAACTCGTCGTCGCACATTTTGAGTTCACTGGCAAGTATGACTTTATCGTTGAAGTAGTCGACGAATCTCTCGCCATACTTCCACAATCGGTTTTCAAAATTTTTGCGTATGATGACCTTGTTTTCTTTTGACGCAAACATGTTTGTCATTTCTAGGATAATTTCGTCGACGTTTTCATCCATTATGTTAGGCTTAGAGTACAGCCATGATTGCGCTTTTCCTTTAAATTTTGCGAATAATAGCGCGCGTAACTTTGAGTCACTCAGTTGATAGGTTTCTCGAACACCTTTTACTTGAGTTATCCAGGCTTCAAAATTTGCTCCTCCACTATACTCTGGCAAAAATTCTTTTAGTGTAGTGAAGGGTACTTCGTCATCTGTGTTTTCTTTGTAGCGAACATCTCGTTGGTTTCCACATATTTGATTTTGTCTTTTTAGTAAGTCATTTTCTCTACGTAGTAATTCTTTTTCACGTCGTAGAAGCTCAATTTCTCTTAGCATTATTTGCCGCTCTCTTTGTAGAATATTGTGACTGCATGCATCGCTTTGTTGACTAACGTTGTTCTTGTTGTCATTTGAACATTGTCCGCCGTTGTTATCTAACTGTTGTCTGCCATTGTCGTTCGAACGTTGTCCGCCGTTGTCATCTAACCATTGTCTACCGTTGTTATTTGATCGTTGTCCACCGTTTTCATCTAAGCGTTGTCTGCCATTGTTATTCGAACGTTGTCCGCCGTTGTCATTTAACCCTTGTCTGCCGTTGTTATTTTTCTTAATACTGTCTGCGCCGTTGTCGTTAACGCCGTTGTAGTTTGCGCCGTTGTAATTAACGCCGTTGTAGCCATCCTCCTTAGCAACAACCCGCTGTTGTTGCTCTGCGCCGTCGTACACTTTGTCATTACGTTGTTGTGCATTGTTGCCGTCCTCTTCGTTGTCACTCTTGTCATTGCTTTGTTTGCATTCTACGTCGTTGATGCCCGCCTCTTCACGTCGCTGCTCCAGTACATATTTGGCGTCCTCTTTGATTAGTTGTTGGTGCTCCGCGCTGCCCGGGCCTTTTTCGTTTAGATGTTGGCACTGCGCGCTGGCAGCGCCTTCCTCGTCTTGCCCTTGATGCTCACCGTTGTCATTCATTATTAGTTTATAACTATCACTTTAATAATTTTATTTTTAAAGTATCTGTTATTTTTTTTTTTTTTTATTGTATGTAGGCACGTGCCCACTTCTGACCTGAAGTCAGTAATAAGCCGGGGGTTGCGTTCGGTTTCACGCTCTTTGTTAGACTGACTTTTATTTCATACACACATTGCATCTTAAAACTAAAGAGTAAGATAGACATACATTCCTTTGCTTACAACTACAAGACAGAGCAAGATAGATTATATGACAGAAACTTATACACTAATACTTATATCTATGCTGCGTTCACAATAGAGCAAGCGCAACCTCATTGCACAGTGGGTTGGAAGTGAATATTACTACACACGAAAGATAATAGACCACATGATCATTTATTCAATTACTTTACATCCAATTCAAGTTCGGTTTTCTTCGCTGATGGTCTAGTTCCAGTATTCACACACGAACAGACAGGCATGGCTTGAATGACTCGTCTTGTTGAGTTAATCAATAATAAATATACTTTATGGGGTCGCTGACGCCTCTGAATATAAACAATCATGTGATCGAATAACCTTGTCGCATACACAAGCACATAAACTTGTACTGTGGTTTAAACGATGATGATAGTCTATTACAGCTTTGAATTACTTAGACTATACACACAGGCCCTTGAACCTGGAATTTAACTAAGTGAATTCTTATTTAATGTAAACACACAGGCACACAAAAACAAAAACACGGTCGAATCTCTTTTGAAGTTGCTATATACAAATTGTTTCCCTTATTTGCTATTGCTAACCAATTAAACAATGTAAGCGAATTTTTGTATAAATGCGGAAACATTTTCATTGCTGCCATACGCGAGATGCTTACTTCAGCATAAATTTATTATTGCTTATCTTGTAACTTTTCTACATATAAATTTTACATTCTACTTAAATAATTTTTACTATTTATATTATGTGTAAATAAATAAAAAAAATCAACTTGCATACTTGCTAAAACAAACTTAGATTTATATGCACACTGGTTTTCAAACTCCGATCCATGTTGTGGATTTAGAAACCACTCGCATGAACAAACAAAAAAATTTTTAGTTAGTAAAAGTCAGAATCATGAGCTATCAAACTGAAACTTGTTAAATAATTAAATCAAGTAATTGTATATCAAGTGTACAAAAACCAGACTGGAACAAAACCAATGGCACATTAACGAACCAATGGTGTAAGCAAGAACAAAATGAGAATTATGACATGCTATTGAATAAAAGAGAAGTATGAATGGTAGCTAACAAACTTTGACAATACATAGTTAGATGATTTCCAAATAAAAAAAGTTAACTTAACATATTTCGTCAACTTAAATTTTTTTCTTTTTTACAGTATGACGTCAAGTTGTCGCAATATTGAATTTGGATTACTGTCATAATGATTAGTGATGATCGCAAGTTCAAAACAAATCGATTAACATAATCATCACGCTTTTGGTCTCCAGAGAGCCCCATAACGAACATACATACACAGATAGGTGAACACATTACCCTTTTTTGAGCCGCGCAGTTATGTGATAAATATTATTATTATTAAGTAGTTGTAGGCACTGCGACCTTACAGGTCTATTGTGCCCTTACAGTTGCTGACTTACAGCAACTCGTCCAGCCCTACTGCCCTGAAGAAGGCCACTAGGTTTTTGGGATTGAGTGCATGCACCGCCCTTCCTGTCACTTGGTAATTGCCAAGATATATGTGCCTGGTTTGGGTCAGAGCTGGGCAGTCCCCCAGGATATGCTCCGGGGTTTCGTCGTCCTCCAGACAGAATCTGCATGTGCTATCACTTTCGATTCCGATTTTCCACAAGTGGCTCCTAAGTCTACAGTGTCCGGTCAGGAAGCCCGAAATCATTCTTATATGTGATAAATATTAATATGCACAGATTTGTGTTAAGTTGGTTATACTTCATACAAGGTACGTACATCAAGTTTGCATACTATAAAATATGAAGAACGAGTATGCCTATTTATCATTGCGTTAAACAGTTATGCAAATCGAAGTTACATTTATAACAAGGAGTCAGATAGCGTCTTATTCCATTAGTCACAGACTGATGTCAGGACAATAGCTATATCTACTCGCTTGTTTGTTCTGATTACGAATATATACTTCATGACGGTATCTAATCATTCCCTTGCGCTCTTCGGATGGGTGGTCCGTATGCATCCACCTTATAGTCTGGACCTGGCACCATCGAACTACCATCTCTTCCTGTCAATGCCGAACGATTTAGCTGGTGAGAAATTGCCTCAAAAGTGGCTTGCGAAAATCGACTGTCTCACTTTTTTGCTACCAGGGAAGCAAGCTTCTATGAGGGGGTCATAATGAAGTTGGAATTGGCAAGTTATTGATCAAAACGGCGCTTATTTCAACTAAATCCGATGATTGTAAGCAATTTTATTAAGATTTGAAATAAAGGCGAAAATCCGAATGAAAATTTTAACAATCTTAGTATATATGTACACTATTTTTGAGCATGGTATAGAATAAAATTTTTTTAAACTTTATCAGTTAATTTTTGTTGGGAGTAATAAAAACGATTTAATTTGAACTATAATGACCTTCTACTGGGATAATTAAGTCGGAAACAAGTTTGTGCGATGCCTTTGAATCTCATAGCTTAAACATGCCTACTTTGCTCCTAACTTTTAAATAATGTTAAAACAACTCTACGCCGTTTACACGCATTTGCACAGTATAAGCCAATGCAAACATACGTAAGCACGTTTACAACCGATGAAAGCGTTTAAGCAGTGAAGAAAATGACGGCATATCGGTTTATTTTTTTTTTATTTTTTGATAATTGGGCTACAAAACGTGTGTGGAAGTTTTTTTTCGGGAATTGCTAAGTTTTGACTATAAGAACATGAACATTACTCTGGAGCTGTTGAATGACGTGAAGGACGATCTAGATTTACTCGAAACGGTCATAACTGGTGAGATAGTTAATGGCCTTTGCATCACGATATTGCACCTGCTCACACATCGTTGTTCTACTTGAATTTTTGGCCAACGACAACACCGTTATCATGCCTCAGAAATCGTATACACTGGACTTGGCTTCCTGCAACTCTTTCCTGTTCCCAAAACTAAAAATACCCATGAAATGAAGGTGGTTTGTGCACCATGCACGAGTGAGTCATAGCAAGCATAGGTTGGCATATAGTTACGCATAAGGTGCAATAAGCAATGAACATTAAAGCAAATAAGGATATTGTAATTCACCAGTTAAATTATTTGATTTAGTGTGACCGGTGCGGCGTGCTGATATCTATTAATTTAATAAATATTAAAGAAAAGAGACACTATTTAAGTTGAGAAAATATGAAATTAATTTAACCACTTTACATTTGAAATAAGTTGCCTTCATTTTGAAATATGTATTAAAATTTGGATATACACATGTATTGGATGTCAGCTAAAAAACTTTTTATCTACAATTTTATTCTTCATATGATTTGATTTGAAATTTCGTGTAACATATTGTAGATTCGTTTCCACCAAAGTAAAAATATTTTTTTCACAATTTATATAACTTAGTGTAAAGTTTATCTAATCGTTTTTATATATTTGCAGGGTGAACAACCGGCATGCTCTTGTACTGACTGCGAGGCAGCCTGTCCTCAACCGTCACCTGAGCCAAGAGTACCAGCAGATATAAAAATAGCAGGCTTTGACGCATGTGCCGTTATAATGAGTGTAGTGTTTTGTATTGGATCGATGTTGTTCCTTATGGGCATTTTTATATTTCCTTCAAGAGCTATTGACGGTATGTATAGTATGTGTATAATAATTAACCCATAAATCTGAAGCAAGTAATCGAATGTTTATATTTGTTTAAATAACTCGTGGTGCTCTAACCCCATGGTAAAACCCCATGGGCTCTTCATGTTTCGTTTATTTTAGCGAGGTGTAAGTCCAAACGTAATCAAACGCGAAATGATTATTGTCTTGTGTGTCTGAAGCATAGAGAATGAGTGTTTATGCATAAGTAAGAAAGATATGATTTAAGTATGGTTATTTAGTTAGGTTTGTCAATGTTATGGACAGTGCTTGTGTCGTTGATGCTTTGTTCTTGTTTGCGTTTTCGCTTTTCTCTTGAATCATATTGGCTTAGCTCTGTATTTGGAGGGCCAATTTCGAAATGTTGTTGATGCTTGAAGTGAATAGTTGTGATTTGGACCTAGCGTAGATGCGCGCAATGAATTCTCAAAAACTTATTTATGTATGTATTTGTATGTAAGCGAACGTAAACAAAGCAATCTATCCCTTTTGCGCTCATAAAGAGATAAAATTTCATTTAGGCTCTTCATTTGTGTGTGTGCCCTATACCAGGGTATACTTAACATACAGTAGGACTTCTTTACTTACTTCTAATTTGCTCCTTATCCCAAAATATCATCTATTTGCAAGCATGGTTCTTCGCCTGATCTCCATGCTAGTTATTTCGGATCCAAGATAGACGAAGTTTCTTACAACATTGAAGTTAAAATTTTCCATCGTCACTGACCGTCACCAAGTACTTTGTCTTGTCCTCATTTACCGCTAGACCCATGAACATAGACTGTTTTCGGCGTACGCGAGCAGCATCACTTCCTTTTGGAAGATCGAGCCCGACATATTCTGTATGTACGGGCACTGGCGTAGGATGTATTACATCAGCAGATTAAAAAAATCACACGACAGCGCATCACTCTGCCTGAAACCTCTTTTGGTATCGACGGGGTCGGAGAGGATTTCCTCACCCTGGCAACGCATTGTGTGTGTGATAGCGTCATTTGCATAGTGCAAACAAGGCGTCGAAAAACAGTGATCGTATCGGCGTGTCGAAAGCGGCTTTATAATCGAGAAATAGTTGGAGAGTGTCTGTTAAACTCACGGGTCTTTTCCAAGATTCGGTGGCTCTACAATAGTGTCATTATTGTCTATCGGCGGAATCGTGCACTTCATAACTATAATCTTAGTGATTCCCAAGCATCAGTAAAAAGTTTTCCAATTTCGTCCTTACAGAAAGTTACTCCGGGCTTAAAAATTTTCGAGCGTCATTTTTGTCATATAATAAATAGATAAATAGATAAGTTTCCTGTTCAAGTGTTGCAGCGTGTGGACGTTTTATTATCTAGCTCTTGAATAAAATTCAAAAGTAACGTTTAAAGTGCATATTAAAAGCTCGAAAGCTTATAACCGAGTGTCTAAAACACTGTGAATAAACTATAGTTAGTCAACTTAAGCTATGAGTGTCTAACAATTAAAAAATAACGTTTATAAACAATAAATATATGACATTAATCAATTCGCACTGTCACAGATTTGTCATGGGCGGCGACTTTAATGCTTAAAATACGCAACGAAAGGGCGAGAACTACTAAAAGCTATAACTCAAACAGCTTGTAGTCATATTTCCACGGGAAATCCATCATACTGGCCAACTGACAACCAAAAAGTTCCTGACCTGATTGATTTTTTTATATTTAGAAAAATGTCAGAATCTTATTATCGAGGATGGAGTAGAATTAAATTCGGATCATTCACCGATATATTTAACTTTGTGTGAGTCTCCAGTTCATATAGAACGTGCACCATTCCTATACAATAGATTGACAGACTGGCAAGTATTTAGAAGAATGGTGGATAAAAAAGTTGATACATTCTCTGTAATGCACAATGCAACTCAAATTGAGAATGAAGCATGGTCATTCACTGAAATATTGCAACACGCAGCATGGGATTGTACTCCAATTTCCAATATAAAAATAAAAAGAAATGGTTACCCTGAAGAAATTTAAAGTATTATTCGGGTTAAAAGAAAACTTCGGAAAAGGTGGCAAATAACAAGGTATCCAGGAGATAAATCAAGGCTTAATGAAATTTCTAGTGTGTTAAGCCAAACCATTAAAGCTTTAAAAATACCTAAGTAACAACACTTATGACAAAAGTACGGACTACTCCTTATGGAAATGTGCACGGAGCGTTAACAAGCCTACAACATATAATGCACCTATCAAAGACTCAATTGGAAATTGGGCTAAAAACGATAGCCAAAAATGTATAGTATTTTCTGATTACTTATCTCAAGCAGACATCGGTACAAACACTGGCACATCAATAAGCAATGCATCGTACTGCCAACTAGCGGAAATACACCAAAAACTACTGAATTAGAAGTAGTGCAAATAATTAACAGTGAACTGAAAACCAAAAAAGCTCCAGGTTTTGACCTTATAACTACAGAGCTTTTAAAAGAACTATCACTAAAAGGCATTATTCAGTTGACTCGCATTATTAACGCTGCTATGTGTCTAGGTTATGTACCACAAATCTGGAAAGTTTCAGAGGTAATAATGATAGTAAAAACGGGAACAAAATCCAAATGAGGCGAACTCATATAGGCCAATATCACTACTACCCACAATTTCAAAGGTTTTCGAAAAAGTGTTGCAGAAAAACATTATGCCAATTATTCGAGAAAAGAACATAATTCCAACCCATCAATTTGGCTTTAGGGCTTTCCACTCTACAATTGACCAAGTTCATCGCATAACTCATATAATTGAGGAATCGTGGAATCCAAGAAAGTGTGCTCAGCGGTGTTCCTTGATGTATCTCAAGCCTATAAAGTGTGGCATGAAGGTTTGATTCACAAAATAAAAACAATTTTCCCAAGTGAATATGCTGCCATACTAGAGTCTTTGATCGTTATTTCAGAATAAAAAATGGTGTTGAATATTCAGAACTTCGTGCCATAAAAACAGGTGTTCCTCAAGGTAGCGTACTTGGTCCGCTGCTATATTTATTATATACCCACGATATACCTCACACGGATGAAACCACTATTGCTACATTTGCTAATGACACCGCAATACTTGCAATCGGAAAAGATGAAACGGAATCAACGAAAAAACTACAAAACGCAATAAACCAAATTTCCATTTGGACATCAGTATGGAGGATTAAACTTAATAATTTAAAGTCAACACATATTGACTTTACGAATAAACAAATTCGATACCTCCCGTTGTATATAGATGGAATTCAAATACCACATTCGAATACAGCAAAATATCTTGGCATGACTCTTGATACCGAACTTCGTTGGAATGAGCATGTTAGAAAAAAACGCGATGAAATGGGACCAAAATATAGATCGATGAAATGGTTGATGGGTAGACGTTCACCTCTATCAATTTGTAACAAGCTCATCCTATACAAACAAATATTTCAACCAATTTGGGCTTATGGATCCCAACTTTGGGGTTGTACTGCAAACAATAACATAAATGTCATTCAACAATTCCAAAACATTGTACTTCGAAACATAGTTAATGCTCCGTGGTACATACGCAATAGCGATCTTCATCGTGACCTTGATATAGATATGGTCGTCGTCAAAATAAAAAAATGTGCAAAGTCGCACAAATCACGAATAGACAATCATGCCAACGAAGAAGCATCATTGCTTATGCAAAGTGCAGGTCTACGAAGACGTTTAAAAAGTACGAAACCATGCGACTTAGTTGAAACCCCATAAACAACGAATCCTAAGTCGCTGTAAAATTGACTAGGATTCATCATCTCTTTTAAATTCAGTCATAAACAAATTGCTAGTTAACTTAAGTTAGGTGCAGTGTATGAATTTTCATTTTTTATGTTTAATTAGGTTAAATGTACTATAAATTAATTAATGAAGAAATATAAAAAAAAAAAAAACATAACCGGTCAACATCCTCAAATTCCCGAATTTCTTGCTTCTTTTCCGTGGAGTCTGAAAGGCGTTTCTCCTTTCTCCGTTTCTCCCCATATCACTTACTAACAGATCGCGTTGCTCCCAACTGCAGAGTTCGCTGATAGGAAGCGTTCTTTTCTGCGGTAGCATTGCGACACTCCTCGTCGACCCAAGAACTAGTCACAGGTTTTGTATATGCAATGAAGTCCTTGGCAGCTCTATCCATGGAACAGGTAATATGTTTCCACTGCTCAAGATGGTGAATTTTAGCGGAGCAGTCGGGAGAGTGTGTTTGAATAGGCTTCGGCGATTTATTCTGATTGCAGCTTGTCGACGTCTAGCTTTCGTTACATGTGGGGAGGAGTCGATGTTGGGAGCACGTAACGTTTACACGTCCAACACGCTCGATGCGTGCCTTCCGTCAATGAAAACATGATCGATTTTGTTTTAATCTGGACTCAGCCATGTAGCCTTGTGGTTGTTGTGGTTGTGAAATATGATGCTAGTAACTACCATGTTCCGGCATGAGATAGAATCGATTAGCCTCTCTCCATTATTGTCGTGAAGGCTACATTTTTCCACGGTTTGGCCAAAGATTCCTTCCTTCCCAATATTGGCGTTAAAATCGCCAACCACGATTTTGACATCGTGTTTACGACAGCGCTGGTATAAAAGTTCCAAGCGCTGATGGAACTCTTCCGGTGGGGGCGTGCGCACAAATAAGTCTTGATGCGTATCGCGGTTAGGCGCTCGCAAAGAAGCGTGAACCTGGAGATGAGGTTACGTAGTTTTAAGTGTGTATTGCACTATGTACTCTGTCGCATCATTGTATCATCCAAAGAGACACATGCTTCTTGGTTTCAGCACTACTGCGTTTCTATTGTTGTTGTTATTGTATGAATAGAAGACCATACAATTTTAATTGTTATCTGTATGCTTTTATAAATACCGAAGACTGAACAGAGAAACGCCCATGGTACAACTATTATGTTGAAGGTTAGGACAATAGTGTAATAGTATGAAGTGGCGTGACTTTATGCATGCGCGCTTCAAATAGTTGCATTTTATGCTTTATTAGCAACGAAAAGTCCCAACATGACCGCATTTAGGAAGGCGCTAGTGCCAGTTGTTAGGAATGCCAAGTACGCAGAGATCTCTCCATACCTGGTCAACGCGTGCCCTGCTGTCCTTTATTACATGCCGCACCAATCAAGTTTATGGCTCCCTTGTAAATCATACGTGCTGTAGGTCTTTCGTCCATTCGGATGTGACAATTACAGTGCAGCGCATGAATATTAATGCTCTGGGTTGTGTCAACCTCAAAGCTCGAAGTTCATACGAGTCCTAAATTCGTCTCCGACTCTAATAGGACCAAATATCCTACGAAGAATATTTCTCTTGAAGACTTCCAAAGCCGTTTCGTGTGACTCAATCACGGTCCATGCTTCTGCGCCATGCACTAGGACCGGGAGTATCAGCTTCTTATAGATCTTGATTTTCGTCGTCCGAGATCGGACTTTACTTCTATATTGATTTCTCAGCCCAAAATACCTCTCTTGGTATCAAAGGGTTTGGAGAAGTTCTCTTCTAGGATGAAAAGTCTTTTTGTCAGTGATAGCGTCATCATGTCACTTATAGTCGATAAATACGTGGTGTGTGTCTTTGTTAAACTCACATGTCTTTTTCAGGATTTGTCGTGAATATATCTGACGCCACACTGATATTAGCCTATCCGTATATGGCTGCAGCATATTACATAACACTCGCGACATAATATGAATCCGATGAAAAGAAGACTTATTCTGTGGTAGTTGAGCAAACAGCGGGGTCTCCTTTCGTAAAGATAAGGCAGAGAACACTGAGATTCCAGTCATTGGGTATGCATATGATGGTGCATACTCCTAACCAACTTTTCGCCGCCAGTCTTGAATATCTCAGCTGACAGCCTATCGGAGCCTGTCGCTTTGGTAACTTTTAGCTGTTTCATTATCGAATCGACCTCGTTTATAGTCTGATGGATCCTTAACTGGTGTCATTTTTCCTACAACAGTATTGTGCGCTTTATCGCCTCCTAGTAGGTTAGAAAAATTACTCCTCTGTAATCTCAGTGATTCCTGTGCATCTGTAACCAGATTTCAATTGCAGTCCTAACAGAAAGTTACACCGGGCTTAAGAGCTTCGGACAGACGCTTGACCTTTTGATAAATTTTTCGAACTTCATTTTTGTCATATAACCTCACAACATCTTCAACCTCACGCTTTTTTTGAGTCTGAATGGCGTTTTTTTTTTAACACCTCACGTTGCTCCCGACAGCAAAGTTCGTAAAAAGCGGCAGCATTACGACACCCCGTGTCATACCAAGAGTTAAACTCATGTTTTGTATAACCAATGAGCTCCTTGGTTGCCCTGTCCTGCATGTCCAACACGTTCGATGCGTGTCATCCGTCAATCACAAAATGATAAATTTATTGCGTGTATTTTGCAAAGAGCGCAGCCATGTAGCCTTGTGCATGTTGACGTGTTGAAATCTGGTGCTGCTAGCTAGCAATTTCCAACCTGCGACGAAATCGATTAGTTTCTCTCTTTTGTTGGAGGTAATGTCGTGACGGCTAAATTGATGTTCTAACAGGTGTTTGTCGCCTTCCCACCTGTTCAGAGGATATCCAGCAGATACGTGGCCTATCGAACGTTTGTGAGCTGCCTGGGCCGTTTGCAAAAGATTCTTTTTTGGCCAGTCCCAAGAAAATGACAGCAACTTTTGTCATAATGTGATCTTCTATTGTAAAAACAACCCCTCAGTTGCTAATATTTTGAGAGTGGTATATTATAACACTGTGGTTTAGGCCCATACATTATGTATTAATACAAAATTATGTCATTTTATACTTGCGCGCTCAAAAAAGTTGTACTTTGTTCTATAGTATCAACGAATAGTTGCACAGTATGAGTGATTTCAGTATGATAAAATTTTACTCAGTTTTATTTTTAGAGCGGCACCACTTTGTTATGTTGCACTATGGTTGTACATGTGCAATGACAGTAAGTGCTCTTCGAATTTGGAGGGTTAATATCAAAACGTTGTTGATGCTTGCGACGAACGGTTCTGTTCGATATTAGCGTGCGTGATGTGGTCTTTTAAATATGCATATAAAAAATAAACGTAAACCCAGCAATCTATGTTTTACCGCTATTAAAGATTACCAATGCAAATGCAAAATCAAACAACAAGAATCTTGCTTCTGTATATCTTATGCAAGTTCATATTAATTGGCCCCCGCGAAGTAGCCATGATCTAACCTACTAAGTGAACTGAAATCAACAGTATACTAAGCGCTACGATGCAAGCAAGCACTTCGCTGGCACATAATCGACTATATTGGAAGCCGAAAAATAATAACTACCAGGAATTTGTCATTGAAAATTAAAAATCAATTTCAATGGGTTCAGTGGTGTTTTATCAATTTTATGCACCGCATAATGGTTTTTGGACGACCTTTACGAATTTCGGTCTTGAGTGAAAAAAACTCCTTGATGAAACCATCGTTTCAGAGTACAAAAGAGTGGTGATTCATAGCCAAAAACTTGTATTCATTCTTTTGTTGTAATATAATTAGTAATTTTAGTTAACGAAAAACAGCAAAGTTATTAAAAATATAAAGGCACAATTAAAAATTAATTAAGAGGTAATATTTTAATATTTGTTAGTTACTTTATACTTAATATTTTTTTGGCTATCTTTACATATATTAAAATAACATTACCTTTGTTTATTAGGTTTAGGTGATGGTGATGGTTCACATGCACAATATTGGGTTTCTAACATTGACGAATTTAATGATTTAACACCTAAGGAGGAATCGCCACTTCGAAGGAAAAAAAATAGTATGGCTATAAGTATTAACACTTATCATATAATTTCATTTCTGTCTATCCAATTATTGTTAAATAGTACTTATAACTAAAAAAGACAAACTATCTAAGCATAACATTCATGCAATCTATAATTAACGACATGAAACATTAGAATATCATTTTTAATCAAAAACACTAACTTTGTTTTATTTATGTTATAAAAAATATAAATTTACGAGAGTAGCTTAAGTTTATATTCCCCGATCAAATCTTTAGTCAGCCAACGGTTGATGCAATATTAAAAAACTCATGAAACAAACATATAGGCAGTGGTACCCTAATTTCTCGAAAATTTATATGAGTCGATCTTGCATTATTGTACATATTATAAAATCTTCACACGAAATTTTTTTTGACAATTCGAGATACGGTGGCTTTTGGTGGTACCAACGCTTCAATCGTTTTAACACTTACTGTTCAAAAGAAGAAACCCACCGCGCTTTCAATTATTATATTGGCTTGTGACTGCTAAATTGTGAAAAACCATTCCATTTTGGGTTGGTGTATAAGTTATTTTATTTACAGTTACATTTTCAAAGGCTGTGTATTCATATAGTAAATGTTACAATCAACAAATTATATACTGTCGATAAGTGACAATATGATGTTGAAACGGGTTTTTTTTTGGAATAGCAAAAATCAGTATAACAGTCAGAGTTACCGGCTCAATAGGTGGGAAAATAATAAATGATGACTTTGCTTTAGGTTAATTCCTCTTACGCTTAGGAGAGGTATTCAGACATTTCATGTCACTAAAACATTTTTTTACATAACCTAAAATCGCGATTGAGATATGAAAACCATCTCTAGTCTGCTGCTTCATGAATGTAAAGATCTCAGTTTCCGTCGATGTACATTCATTGTTGGTCCAGCGTAAACCTTTGCGTTCTTTGATAGCATCAAGAACGTAGGCGGTATGCTCAGCACATTTGCTGTGCGATACGATATCGCTCACCCAACATATCAAGAACTCCTCATTACAGATATTGCATTGGCAATAACAAAAATTATAAAATTGAATATCTTAAAATAAATTAAAAATGATAAGGAAGCCTAATTTTAGTTAGCTTTGTAATAGCAATGCACTGAAACTGTAAATTTATCTAAAAGACAAAATAAATAAAAATCTATCAACAGAATAAAACAACAAACAATATTGTTCATGCAATCTATAATTAACGACATGAAACATTAGAATATCATTTTTAATCAAAAACACTAACTTTGTTTTATTTATGTTATAAAAAAACAAAGTTTAATTTAATATCCGTAATTTTGTGATGTTTAAAGAAAAATAATACTTTGAAAAAGAAATGCAGCAACCAATAAATGCTTACCAGAAGTTTAGTACAGATATTAAAATAAAAAGAAATGAAAAAAACCCATGAGTTACCAATAAAAAAGCGCGCACTTTTTAACAATTTTTTTTAAATAAAAAAAAAAATTCAACTTAACAGAAATTAATATAATTTGCAAAATGATTACAATTTAGCCGCACAGTTTAAATTAGTATAAAATAAATACAATGTATGTATAACAAGTGGTTTAAAGCAAACGAAATTGATTGACTTTTAGAGCTTCCGCAACTTTCGACCGCACTGAGTAGATGTTCAGTGAGAAGGGTAGCTGATGTAGAATGCTTATCATTTGGATTTGGAGTTGGTAATTCTGGTTATTGAATCAACTTACATGTCTTTTCATTATTACCATGTATTGCTATGAGATAATGAATTTTAACTTTCTGGTCTCTGTCTATTTTGACACAATTGCTCAAGGAAGAGAAATTTGTTTATCAGTATATGTATGTTCCTTTGTAGCGCTTTAGAGAATAAATGCGCGATTTTCATAGTTTTCAATCGATTTGTTTTAATTTTGCGATTGTCACTAATGACATTAAAATTTTAATTTGTATTATCATTTTTCATTGCGACTGACCATTTAAGATCTATATCGATTAATTCTCCCTCTTTAATTTTAAGCTGTTGTTTTGTTGCTGTCGTCTCTTTGTATAGTTTTTAATAATTATTTGTACTATGTATGTATTATTAACTAGCTGACCCGAACTTAATGACGCCTAAAAGTCGATGAAAGTAGAGTTAAAATTAATTAATTTTTTTAGTTAACGTAATAATATGAATGCAAACAATTTATTAAGAGGGCAGGATGGTTTCCGAGGCTGAAAAAGCAGATTTTTGCGATTTTTTTTCTCATTTCTGAGTGAATATAATTATTCAAGTTTTGTACATGATAAATAGCTATATTTGAAAAGTATCTAGGAATTTTTTTGTTAAATATAATTGTTATCCCGTGGCGGCGGTCGGTCGGAGTCGCTTCAAAAAAGTGTCGTCTTACGGGGCGTAAAACCTGTTATCTGAAATATAAAAATTGAATTGATTATTTAATATATTTGTTTCTTGTGCGGATGAACAAAATTATATTGAAAAATATGCGATTTTTAATTTTTGGTGCGGTTTTAAATTCGGAGGTACCATTTTCACATTAAAAATCACACTATTGTTGCCTGTTAAAATAGTAAAAAGGATTTTTTTGTATAAAAGCGGTCGTACATCCGCAAGTATTTATTGTATAAAGGTTGTGTGCAAAATTTTATTTAGATCGAAGCATTACTTTTTGATTTACGTTACGCACCGACTTGAAAAAGTCGTTTTGAGAAAAACGCGTCTAAAGTTTTAAAAGCAATTGAAAGTTTAATAATGATTTTTTTTTTTTTACTTACATCGAATCATCTATTCCAGGGCCATAGTGAGCATGCTCTGAAGCAGCTGTAGAGTCCATACAATCTTTTTTTTGTTGTCTAGGAGTCGTAAAAACAGTTATAAAGTTTATAAAACGATATCCAGTTTCAGAATTTTCCGGCACTATGATTTTATCACAAATTCCAATTTTTTTCGCTGATGTGCTAAATAAAGTTGGACCGGTCTCGGCTGTATGTGGATTGATATATTGTCTTCTTTTTCTTGGTCTTGATTTATCACTGAAATTTTCCTTCCGATCTTGTCTTGTACTTTTGCGATCTCCGCCCATTTTGTTAAAACTATGAAATACACAAACTCACAAACATACGACTGAATCGTTCGAAATTTCGAGCCAGACTATTTCAGTTTCTCGTCGAAATATACCTTACAAAGATATTACATCAGTTTGCGAACAATAGTTTCAGAGAGAGGGAAAATCCAGGGAGACAAACAGCTGCCGCCAAACACCTGCCCCCAACCGCCTACCTGTCTTAAGCACGATTACGAGATAATCGGTATCTCAGCGAGTTTTAGTTCGATCGACATGAAATTTTCATAGGATATTCCTGAGATGTTGTAGTTTTTTATAAAAAAAAAATTTTTTTTTGAAGTTGCAAACCATCCTGCTCCCTTAAGTTTAATGATAAAGCTTAATTTATCACTTTATCAGGAGGAAGAACAAATAAAGGAGATAGGGTGCCGACACCTGAACATGCTCGTACCTTGTGATTTGTTAATCGTCATGGTAAATGCAAGGCAAATCGGAAATCGAAGGGCATATCAGTTGGGATCATCGGAATCATTCCTTGGAATGAGAGCTTCCTCACCTTTCATCTCATCAGTTTTAGTATTACCAAAAGCGTTCCATTGCTTAGTTTTGGGTGGTTTAGATGTCTAAGCATGAAGAGTACCGAGCCAACCTGTTAGTTGTAAATTATGCGGTGGTTAGCCAGACACAACCAAAGAGTTAAAAGTTCAGTTGAATAGTTTGTGGCTTGAAACGCTGCTCGATACAAATCAACACTTGATCCATTTCTTCTTGTGCGTCGAAGATTATTTGTTCTAGATTTCTGCGATGAGCTCGAATATTTCTGACTGCTAACCGTTTATTTTCACGGGCTGCATCTTTTTGCTCTTGTGTTTAGGAAGGTCGAAGTCTAGACATACTAACGCGGCAATGTTCCGATGCCTAATTGGATCACGGATTTGTCGGGAAAAATTAAATCTTCTGGGTCGTGGAATTTTTTAATAATACATTTTCGAACAAACTTGCCTGGGTGATACGACAGCTGATATTCAACTTAATATTTATTTAGTTACAATACGTTTGTCAGCCCTGGCAAGGTAAACTATTTGAATATATTCTTACAAAAATACTTAAATCGATTTTCCTCGGTCGAGTTTCCCGTGGCAAAGACGAATTCAACAAACCAAATATCATTAAATCGGTTCAGTCGTTCTTGAGTTATGAGTATCGCAACTAACACGACGTTTTTAAATAGGTTTATAGATATAAATCCGTTTTTAAATATAATTGTTGCACGATGATTTCAATAAAATTGTTTATTGTCTACTTATTTGGGTTTTGATTTAATTGAAAATCAGCTAACTGCAGTAATTTTATCGCTAACTCGATGAAGTAAGCAGTAATTTTTCATTTAACGGATGCCATCATTCTCAGATACTAATTTTATACGTAAATTGTTGCATTGTTCTAAATAAAATAAACATTTATTTCATAGCATTTAGTACACTTCGCGTGAGCTCTTTCGCTCAAACGAATACGCAACGCTATCAATATTCACACTCTCTGCACAAATACTTTAGAAAACAACCCATGTGTCATTCAGAGGTTAAAATCTATTTAAATTCGCAAACAAAGCAAGCATGGTACATCCCTTCAAAAGCGCACACTAAGTGGTGTGAAGATAAGCTGTCTTATACATTTTGGTATCTCGTATGTTTCGAAAAACATATGTTACTTAAATGGAACCGATTTTTTGATCAAAGCCGCACGAAGAAATGCAAATCAACCGCTTTAATCATGTGCGCTAATGCCAATAGATTGTAATTTCAAGTGTGGAGAGATATCTGCATTTAGTTCTTCTAACGCATGCTCTTCATTTTGTGGACCATCTATACAGTTTGGACTCCCATATTGGAGCTTGTTCGTTCATTATATGTTGAACTATATTAACATCATCGAATAGGTCATAAAGCTCGTCGTTCATACAGGACTGCTCACTAACTCTAAAAGATCCAAAATTCCTTTAAATAATCTCTTTCTTGAAAATATGCAAAGTCTCTTCATCCGACACAATCATGGTACCTGCTTCTATGCCATACAACAGAACCAGCATTATCATCATATTGCAGATCTTGACTTTAGACATTCGAGACAGAACTCTACTTTTAATTTACTTGCTTAGCCCAAAATAAAATCCATTAGGAAGAATGAATATTCGCCTAATCTCGGTAGGTAGATGAAGTTTTCTACAACATTATCGTCACAACCGTCCACGGAGCTTTGACAAATATAATTCGCGAATCATTTGTGTTCAGACCGACAAATAGCACGATATGCGCATATATTGGTATCAAAGAGCTAGGCATTAAAGCTTATATTTATTAATCCTGTTACCGCATAAATCATAAGCTAAATGCATTAATGTCACTCCTTAAATGTAATATAGTTTTTTAGTAAACTGATTGACAATTGTATACGTAGTGAATAAAAAAAAAATAATCAATTGTTATTATTGTAGTTGGTGCGGACTCACATTTCTCGAAATATTATTATTATTTATAAGTTAGGAATTGTAATTCGTGTAAATGTTTATGTGTACATAATTAGTATTATTTTATACAATGATATCCTATCTAATAACATGAGCGATATTGTGCTTAAAAGAATTGGTAAATGTTTATGGCTTTTAGGAAGTCTATTGTCTTATGTATCTTGTCGAATGTGATTATTTCAGTTATTGTTGGTTTTAGGTATATGAAGCTTTCTCTGTTGTAAAGTGGGCAATCAAATAGTAAATGTAGAATTGTAAGTGCTGTGTGGTAGTGTGTTGTTTGTACAAGTTGGTGGTACGGATTTGTCTATAGGATATGGCTATGGGTTAAAAAAGTTTTAAAAAGTCTGTTCTTTAAATGTTGTTTATTTTTGTTGTCGTATCTTTGTTATACTCTTGTGATTGCGGAATGTGTTTTTTAGGATAAGGTTGTGGTAAGGTGCATGGTGAGTTGTAATTATTTTCAATGATTCCGCAGTGTCCGGGGACCCAAAGCAGTCACTGTTTCTCAGTTTTCTATTTGTTTATTATGTTTCTTATTGATATAGTGTAGTAGTTTTGGTAGTTTATATTGTTTAAAGCTTGCAGTGATGAGATAGAATCTGTGCATATGCTTTATTTCCCTCTTGTTCTGTAAGTATGGTTGTGTATTCAGGTAAAAGTGGTTGTATTTTTATTTCGTTTTCAGTAGTTACGCGGCCTTTCATCGAGTTCTTCAGTTCCTATTTGCTTTAACATTGGAGTGTATGAGATATCAATGGGTTTTTGTTATTTAGCCAGTGTGGTGTTTTTTCTTTCTTTGGTGTCATATGTGTAATTTGAATTAGTATATTGAATTAGTAGTTGCTTGCAAAACTTTATTGTGTCATGTAGGGAGGAGGGCAACTTAAAATTTTTTTTTGCTTTTATTATTTTGTTGTAAATTTGTTCTATGGGTGATCTTTTAGAGTTAATGATAATTTGAAAGTTCTTTTCGGCTGCATAATGGAGAGGCATTTGATTATGTTAAGTCGTTTTGCGAGTTGCAGTGTTTGATTGTCAATATGTTTGCTCCATCTATAATTTTTGTCTATTGTGATTCCAAGTATTTTTTGTGAATCTACGTTTTGCAATATAATGTTGCAGCGTGTTGCTCCAGAAAAGTTGCACAACTGCTTAATATCGAATAGTAAGGGGTTTATTTTAAGGGCATTTTGTTTTTTTGTTTAATTTATAAATAATTGTGCAATCATCGACTTAAAGCCGTAAATTGACAATTTTTGTGTTTATCTAATATTCGATTCAGTTTGTTGACAGCTATTGTGAACAGGATCACCGATTTTTTTTTGTTTTACTTTTTTTTCTTATTTATTGTATCTCCTTTTCTTAGGACTAACAATAATTTACAATAAATTCTTAAATCTAAACTTATAATATGTACTAGCCATCCAGATGGAGGCTAGTAATTTACAGCGGCTCTAAGAATTTAACACTGAGCTTGGGAGGTCATTTCTCATGAGTCGCGTTGTGTTATTTTGTTGAGTGAGAGCTCTTGCGAGCGGGTTTGGGTGATAGTCGAGTTTTTGAGAATAGTTTCGTTTTGTTCGAGCTATTTCAGACTGCACAGTTGGGATATTCAGATTCATTGTATGCACAGAGCATACAATCGTTTCGAATGTACCATGGTGCACCAGTTATTGTTCTAAGAATTTTAGATTGAGCTCTTTGAATTATTTCCACATTGCTGGCGCTTGCATTGCCCCATAGCTGGGATCCGTATGTCCAAATAGGCTTTATTACTGTGTTATAAAGCAACACCTTGTAATCCAGATTTAAGGGTGATCGTGAATTAATGAGCCAGTGTAGGGAGTTGGCCTTCAGCTTAATTTGTGTTTTCTTCGCTTCAATGTGTTTGCGGTATGTGAGTCGTCTTTCGAGATGAATGCCGAGATGCATGACCTCATTGGCCTGTGGGATCGTAATATTGTTTAGAGTTAGCGTAGGGCAAGTACCTCTATTGAGCGTGAATGTAACGTGTTTACTTTTTTGTTCATTGACTTTTATCCGCCAGTTGCCCAGCCACTCTTCGAGATGGGTGAGGTGATCTGCAAGTCGATTTGTAGCTTGTATTGGGCATCGGGACCTGCTTAATATTGCAGTATCGTCAGCAAATGTTGATGTTGTGGGGTTGTGGTTGATTGGGATATCTGATGTGATCATGATGATATCATGGGGCCGAGTACACTACCTTGGGGCACACCAGCTTTGATTTCCGACTCTACTGTTAGAAAATCATTTTGTCGCACAACGAAGGTTCTTTCGCTGAGATAGGACTTAAGAACCTTGTGAGTATTTTGTGGGAGCAACACATTAATTTTGTACTTAAGCCCCTGGAGCCAAACTCGAACAAACGCTTGGGCAATATCGAGAAAGATTGCGGAGCAGTATTCACGGTGCTCAAACGCAGTTCGAATCACTGAGGTAATACGATTGAATTGTTCAATGGTGCCATGCTTTTCGCGAAAACCGAATTGATGGGTAGGGATGATATTTTGAGTGTACTGGCTTATTTTTGTGAGAAAAATTTTTTCAAAGAGCTTGGACAGACATGATAAAAGACTTATGGGTCTATATGATGCCGCCTGAGTTTTATCCTTACCGGGCTTCGGGATCATGACAATGATTGATTTTTTCCACTGGGTGGGGAAATAACCACTTTTTAGAATGGCATTGAACAGTTTGGTAATATAATAAATAGCTGGACTGGGGAGTTCCACGATCATTTTTGGAGAAATAAGATCATAACCTGCAGCCTTTTTTGGGTTTAGCTGATTTTTTATGATGTTTTTTACTTCATGTGTGTGTATTCGGAGGGGTGCTGAATAGTTCCTGAATAGTTCCTATTCCTATGGAGAAAGAGCGAAACCGTTTGTCGACGGGTTTGGCTGAAATACATTTTTAAGATGTGCTACAAAAATGTTAGCCTTTTCTTCATCACTGCGAGCCCATTTGCCAGTATTATCTCTAATGGGTTTAGATACTTCAGCGGGTGGCTGAATAGTATCGCGAGCTTTCCATAACGTAAATTTAGAGTTTTTTGGTGAGAGACATTCGATGTATCTTCTCTGGGCTAGCTTATCTTCAATTTTGAGGGCCGTAGTCAGCTCACAAGTTGCTGTTTTCAGCCTTAATTTTGCAGCTGGAGATCTCAAGTTTTGCCATTCTCTTCTTAGGCGGCGTTTTTTTGCAACCAGATGTTCAATGTGACTATTTGTTATTCTATGATTTGTCGTTGGAGGTGATAGACATTGTGGTGTAGAGTGTTTTGCTGCAGCAGCAAGAATTGAGTTAAGGGCACTGACAGAGTTGTCTATATCCATTTCGCAGTTGACTCCAGGGTTGAGTTCAATGTGGCTGCTTATATATTTTTTGTATTTAAGCCAATTCGTATTGTAAGCGGTTAGAAAACTGGGATTTCGTTTGTATTGTGGGTATTCCAATAGATTAAAAATTATGGGAGAGTGATCCGATGACAGATCTGCGAGTGATTCTGCAGAAATTAATCTGGTTGAGATTTTTCGTGTAATTGCAAAGTCTATAAGATCCGGTATTTTCATCGGATCTGTTGGCCAGTATGTGGGACTGCATGGTGAGACATAGTCCAGCTTATTTTGAGTGTTTATGAGTGCTTTATAGAGCTGTTTCCCTTTGGGATTCGAAAGCCGTGATCCCCAATGGGTATGTTTGGCGTTATAATCTCCTGCAGCTAAGAAGCGATCACCCAATGTGTTAAAAAAGTCTATGAACTGTTTTTCGGTTACAGTAAAACGAGGGGGGCAATAAATTGCCGATAATGTGAGATTGCCAAATATTGATTGCACATTTATCGAAGTGGCTTGGAGGTAATTGGTTGAGAATCCCTGTAGAGAATAGTGTGGAGAATAGTAGTGGATTGACACCTTTTTCCTTGAGAGCACTTATCACTTCACTTGGGGATACACTTGGTTCGATGCCTTTAAGTACAATTTGCAGACCTTTAGAGCTTTTTAACTGATAAGTGTAAAAGTTTGCTTTTGTGTCAGTTAAATGTTTGGAGACTACACTATAGTTTTGTTCTGTGTAAATTTGTAGCTTAATTTCGTGCAGATTTCCCCTTTTAAGCAATGAAATATGAAAATTGCCATTTCCAATAAGTTGCACTACGTTTTTCACAAGGCTATTCGAGTTGTTTTCTCGAACATATATTGGCGGGGGTTTGGTGCTGACTTTTGGGACAACTCCATCAGCGTTGTTTGATGCACTATTTTCACTTTCGCTTAAGATGGAAAATCTGTTGCCTGCAAGAGGCGTTTGTGTCGCGCTTTTATCGTCGTTACGATTGATCTTGGGCTTATTACCACTTTTAGAGTTAGGGCTTAGTTTACGCTTAATTTGTATATAGCGGTCTAAGCCTGTCTGCACTGCCGAACGATTTGAGAAGGTTTGCTTATTTTTTTGCATTATGCTTTGCGCTAACGGGACGTTCATGTTGTTGTTATTATTTGATACCACAGCAGCAGAGGCGCTTGCAAGAGACATGCTGTTGTTGTCGTAGCATTGTTTGAATGCGTTATTGTGGTTGTTGTTGCCCTGGAAGAGCACACGTACGTAACAGTTTGGGTACTGGTTACGGGTGGGAAAGTGGTTGGGGAAAAATTATTAGTTTTAAGAGTAGGTGTTCGGCATTGTTCAGACCAAGAGAGTGGTAGTTGTTGCTCTTGCATTGGCATTGTTAGCGAGAGTGGTCGCAGCTGAGGTAAATTAAACGTTATGTTTGTACTTACTGCGCTTTTACCTAGCATATCTTCAGTACCTTGCGTTTTGGTTGGGCAGTTGATCGCCGGGGAACAAGAACTTGCTCTTACCTTTTGATCAGCAGAGAGTCTATTGGATTCGTCGAGTGGGGGAGCGGTGTCGACAAATGTGAAGTAGGCATTTCGTCTACTCACATCTTGTACAGTTTGTTTAGACTGTGCGTCTTTTTCGCGCATTAGTTGTTTTTTTTTTTTTTTTTTTTTTAATTTGTTATTTTAATAAACAAAAGAATGTAATTTAAATACATTCAAAAAGAAAAAATGAAAACGCGAAAAGAAGTATTAAGCGTTTAATTAATTTTCGTGTTTTGCACTAACACTTTGACACTTGGTATAACTATTTTCATATACAAAGAAAATAATATTTGAGCAGAGCTCAGTAAATGTACAACCGGTCGCGCCGAGAGGCAATCGGCTCAAAAAAAAAAAACTTAAAAAAAAAAAAAAAATAGGAAGTCTAATGAGATAATAGATGGGTGTCGAAAGGGAGGGTGTGATCTGATAGTCTAGCATGGCTAGAGAGTCAGATACTGATTTTTCTTTCCTCCCATTTGACGACTATCTAGTAGCTTGTGCTTTGATGGTGGCTAGCCACAAACGTTTCGATATAATTTTATCGAGAAATTTGGCGATATAAGGATTAAGGGAGATAGGACGGTAGGAGTTGATGAAGGTCTTGTTTATATTTGATTTTGGTATGGGTATAATACTGCTAATTTTAAATTGTTGTGGGATGTGTGTTTTAAGGATGTTATTTAAGTGGTTGAGGCGTTTTGTAATTAGATTAGTGGACAGGTTTTTTAGCATCGGGTAGCTTATACGGTTTTCCCTTTAAACTGTTGTAGGGCAGCTAGGAGCTCGAGCATGGTGATGTCATTTTCTATATTTCTTTCTATATTTGATGCTGTTGTGGAGGGGATGAGGAAGGTGAGCGTTCTTGTGTTGATTTTTTGTTGCCTAAAGATTGTATGAAGGTCCCTATCTAAGGCTGCATCTGACCAGTGGGAGTAAAGAGCTTAGGCTATTTCATCTTTATTCATTATGGCTTAAGTTTTGACGTTTGGATCGTGAGTGCAAAAGTGGGTTGGTGATCCATCATTGAGAGTAGGGAGGGAAAATTGATTAATGAAGTTAGAGTGTTTCCTGGGAGTTGCTTTTTGGGAACCCCAGGACGATACATGACGAGGATATTGTGAACTTAATTTTTGAGTAAATTGTTACTGCTATTGTATCGAAGTTTGGTGAGTTTATGATAATATTTTTGTTTTTGTATGGAGTTGTGTATTAGGAGAGCAACTCCTCCGTGAATATTACTTGATGTGTTTTCGTGATAGATATCATATTATAGTTATTAGGCCCTGTACCGAAGGTACAAGAGCCTATTGGTTTTGTGCAAATGTATGTAACAGGAAGAACTAATTGTCGGAGACCCCCCAAAGTTACCCCCATTACAGTCAGGAGTGATAGAGGAGTCGATATAGCCATGTCCGTCTGTCCGTCCGTCCGTCTGTGTGAACGAAAAGATCTCGGAAACGGTAATAGATAGAGACTTCGTGTTTTTTGCAATCGACTAGGACTGCTCCGGAATTTCACAAGTTTATTTTAAAATTTTTCCCCGATTTATTAGCTGTTATTGTAGAAAATAGGGAGTGTTGGTAAGCTGACGTTCCGAGTGTGGTATATTCTGGATTCTGTGTTGTGCTCAACTTTTTCAACAAGTTTTATAGTTGTGCCTTTTCCATAGGGCTGTGATTGTTTTGTTTGTGTCGTATTTGCAGTTGATGCAGAATTTTTCATGGGTGAATATTTCTTTATTAACTGTGTGTTATTCGGCTGAGTAGTTGGTACAAGTTTTGTTTGATTTGCAGGTGGTTGTGGGGTGTTCTAGTCAGGCAATTGCGGCATCTAAGCGGAAATGGGATGTATAGTCGAATGTTGACCCGCTCATGTCCAATCATAATTACTTCTGGGAGGTTTATTGATGACAATGTTAGTGTGATCAGTCCAGTTTCTTTGGGTGTGTTGTTTTCCATTTTAATTATTTTTCTAATCTCTGTGTCAATCTGTGGTTTTAGCTATTTTAACATGGTTCATCGTCGATGTTGTGCAGTTCGTTAGAATAAATAACTCCTGTATAAAAGTTAAGTGTATTATGTTCGCTTGCAATTATTGGGAAGTCGGTAAAGGTAGTGAGTTTTAAAAGCTTTTTGTCTTGTGTTTAATTTTTTTTTTGTAATTTATAGCACACAAGTTCTTGTGTTTTTACAAGATTCCACTTCGCCGTTGCAAGTGTGATCTATTACTTTTTTAATAACAAGAGTTGACACGTTTTAGAAGTTGTTATTGTCTTTTCTGTTTATGTTTTTGAATTTGGGTTCAACAATTACAGCATGTGGCATTGTGGTTTTTGTGCAGTCTCCCTGCTGCACTAGTTTACTGGTAACTGTTTTATTGCTTGTTGGTTTTGCTTGTTTTAAATATAGTTTGGTTACAGTTACATATATTGCTTGTTGTTGTACTTTGTGATTTGATAAACAGTTATTCCGCAGTTAGCTAGTCACACGTCTTTACTTCTCAAAGCTTGGAGTGGTACTTAATTCTCGCATTTTACGCGACAAATATACTCGCAATAATGTGAGTTTTTAAAATTACCGATGCCGCAAAAACCGTTATAAAAACATTTGCAAAATAAACCGAAAAATATGAGTTTCAGTTAAGAATTTCCCGCCAATTGAATTCTCCTTTATCCGTTTATCTCGATATCCCTCGTTAACAGCTCGCATTGCTCCCGACTTCAGAGTTCGTTCTTTGCAGTAGCTTTGCGACACTCCTCGTCGTACCAAGAATTATTCACAGGTTTTGTATAACTACGTCCAACACGCTCAATGCGTCAATAGAACATGTTCAATTTGGTTGCGTGTAATTTGATCTGGACTTATCCATGTAGCCTCGTAGATGTTGATGTTTTGAAATCTGGTACTACTAACTACCAAGTTCCGGCCCGTTTGGGACAGCTCTCATACATACGTTCGAAGCGCTCATAGAACTCATCTTTGCATTGTCGTCACCAATCAGGCTTATATTAAAGTATTAAGCCTTGATGCGTATCGCGGTTAGACGCTCGTCAAAAGGCATAAACCTGGAGTCAAGGTCACGTAGTTTGTGCTTACTCGCATGGCAGCTACAGTAGATGTCACAGGATGGTTTTTTAGAGCAACCCTGTCCTATCGATCGAATTTCTTGGATTGCAGTGATGTCAGCCTTGAATCTTTCGACGACATCAACAGCTTGATATTTGCACCATCCCAATTAAGGGTGCGGACATTCCAGGTACATACCCGTAAATCGTGGTCCTTATATTTTTTGCAAGGGTCACCATCGTATGGTTTCATCCGAGGCCTCCGTATTGTTTTCATTGGATATTAATTTTTACGGTGGTGGGACCGCAATCCCAGCGCACCAACCCTTAATTAAGAGGGGGTTTTTTCGCCTTCTCACGTTAGCTCACCTCTGAACGGGTGTTCAGAGGCTACCTAGGAGATTCGTGTCCTAACGGACGTGTGAGTTGCTTTGACTGTTTGTAATAAGAATCATTGTTGGCTATTCCCAAGTTAATGACTGTCAACAACTTTTCTCACAATGTGAACTTGAGCAAACGAATCCCAATCTCAAAATTATTAGGTGTGCTGAAAAGTCATGAGTATAAATTTGACAGCTGTCGTACTATTTGTTTGTGTTATATCATTTCGAGTGAAGCAACTCTTGTTAGTTTGAAAAAATGGATAAAAAGGAATTTCAGATGTCTAACTAAAAGTCATATGGATATGATACTAGCAGCGCCACCTATGTGTCAGCCGAACTGTTATATTACATAACAAAATATCTTATCCTTGTAACGACGTCGCACTGGCTGGGGTATCCTCGTCGGATGCCCAGGCGGTCGTCCCAGAAAATTTTTGTTTTCAGTTACCTCTGGCGATGGAATTTTTCCAGGTTTTTATTGAAACGCGGTTTCTTTTGATTAATTGATTTATTTTTATTGGGATTATATTTGTTTTTCTTACAAACTAGGATCGTTAAGTGTTAACAATTTTCTTTTCTTCCAAATTAATTGGTAATTATTCTACGCGCCCTAGTTATATAAGAATTCTCTACTCTGACTCGTTCTTGGCGGACTAAGAAGACGCACCCTAGTTATGTGTAAACTATTTGATCTAAACTATTGGTTCCTTAGCTTATATAAGAATTCTCTACTCTGACTTGTTCTTGGCGGACTAAGAAGACGCACCCTAGTTATGTGTAAACTATTTGATCTAAACTATTGGTTCCTTAGCTATTATTAAAATATTCGATATTGGGAATATATTTTATGCTATTCAGGAAAAAAAAGTATTAGTTAAAATGTTTGTAATCATATTCTACGGACCCTGTTGCTATGAAAGTTTATTTATTCTACACGTGTTTGGCGGACTAAAAGAAGCGCCCTACAAATTAAATTAATATTTGTTATTAGAAAAATATTCGATGCTGGCACAAAAATGTATTTTTAAATATTTGTTTAAATAAATGTTGCACACTTTTTCTTTAGTTTCATTGTAGTTACCTCGCTTTAATTCCTCCTGCTACCGCCAACGGCAGCCTTATTTTTACTTGTCACTTTTTCCGTGGTTCGACCTTTCGGTTCACTGGTTCACCAAAGACTGCCGAATAATCTTTCCGTTGCCATGTCCAACCTTTTTCCAATGCGCATTGCAAACTCATCCGTTAATTGCCAGGTGTTGATGCCAAACTTAGAAGCGCACGCAAAGTTTCCGTTTCTCTGCGTTTGCGTCGACGTTTTTAGTTAGTCAGTCAGTTTTTCGTTAGTTTTTAAACGATTCGCTGATGCAGTAGAGACAACGAAAATGCACAAAAAAAATTTGCGCGTGGAAATGTTACGGTTGCGTTGTGTGCGCTTCCTTGCAGTTTTGTTGGGGTATATTTGTTGTAATGTTGTGTTGGTATATTAGGGTTTGGTCGACCTATATTATACCATTGTTTGTTCTTGGTGCTTTGTTCATGTGTTGTGCGATGGTCTGCGGCCATCGTCACATCCTATAAAAATTTTATATATATTTTTTTTTCTTCTAAAAATCTAACTTTTTAGGCTAAATGCGAAGAGTACCGAATGATTATCGAATTTATGATCATTTATGACAGGATATGACACAGTTGCTTTTAGTAATGAGCTATTGAAAGGAACAATTTTTACTTCAAAAGGCCATTGGGACATCCCAGAATATTGGAAGTGCCACGCACATTTATCAAATATTAAGTGTTGAGCCATTCACCCATAAAAGCCTACAATCGTTAATATTCTTCGTGTTCTACTTAATATTTTCCTATTATAACTATTACTTTTATTAGTCTTATTGTAACTACTATTACTCTATTACTTTTTATATATTTGAATATATTATTTTAGACAATGATGACCAAGAAGCCAATGATGAAATGAAGCATGAATCAAGATATTTTGAAAAATTGGGCGCCAAAACTGAACATATTTTAGAAATGTTATTTACTAAATGTGGAGTATTTTTTGCCACATATCCGTGGCTGACTTTGATGTTTGGTTCTTGCATCGTTCTAGTTTTGGGTCTTGGCATAAAGCTGCTTGAAATAACAACCGATCCAGTCAAGTTGTGGGCCTCGCCTGAGTCAAGATCGCGTATGGAAAAGGAATACTTCGATACAACATTTCAACCATTCTTTAGAATTGAACAGGTAGGTACTAAAAAAATTAATATAGAAAATCAAAATGTGTTTTGGTTAAATATTTTTATTTTTCATTTTATATCCTGCTTGATAAATATTTGTAGCGTATACTCAGTTCGTTCAAATGTATGAATGTAGCATAGTGAAAGAAGCATTGTAGAACCAGTAAAGTATATATTCGTGATCTGTACGACGAAACGTGTTGATCTAGTCATGTCTGTTCGTCCATATAAGTATAACGATTTTGAAATAAACGGTTTTACTTAAATATATGGTTTTTTATTCTTTAAACCTACACGCTCTATTTTATTCTGTGTGCCGGTTTGTTCGAGCTTATATCCGAATCGGATGAATCGTTTTTGACAAGAATTTCACTGAGGATTTTAATTATGGTTTACAAAGTCTCTGAAAAATTTATACATACAAATAGAAGTAAATGCTTAGGTGTGATTTCGAAAATAAATATTTAAGCTCATATGTTTATTTTTCTTTTACTAACGATGAACCAAAATCGTGATTCAAAAGTTTAGATCTAAAATTGTCTGTTTTGTTGGTCAGATAGATAATAATAACAAAATTTCTTAAACGAAATAAATACATCAAACTACATAACTTAAAAATTGTTTGATATCTAAGTTCAAAACTTGGTGATTCATATTCTAGCGTCGTGACCAGAAGACTAGCATTCCATGGCCTTTCCTTACCTTCCATAGCAATTTTTCAAGGATGTTCTACAGTCGCGCATTATCTACCGGCACGTCACGCATAATTCACAAATAAATGACAGTAGGGAGGGCAGTGGAGGTGCGACGCCCATATGTCTATGAAAAGCAAAATTCGAACAAATATAGCTCTCGCTCCAGAAAATCAGCTGATCGAGAGCTTTGAGCTTTTTGTCAGTTCATGACCTATGAGGTATGTGTGTAAACTTCCGAGGTAGTGATCAGCTAATAGCTGCTCGTGTGTAGGTCACGCACCCATAGTCAGCTGTGACTGCTTCATTTAGTTATGATTTATGGTCTGTCTTCGATAAATTTTTTCAATTATGTTAGAAGTAAAACTATTTCAATAAATATTTGAAATAGAATCTCTTTTCGTCATAGCAAATAACTTTTATCTTAAAATTTTTTTCGTAAATGTATCCATGTGGTTTCAATCTCAGATTATCGCTGTCGTCTGCATTAGACAGGGCCGGGTTTACCCTACGAACAAGATTGCATTAATCAAATTACTGTTAAATTAATAGTCACATACAAACTCAAATCACAAATTGAACTCGAACCGATCGGACGTGTGCGCCAGTGCTCCGTATATAATATACATCAAAAGCAATTAAAAACATTCAATGCGCCATACTTAATAATTCGTGCAAGTGCATGATAAAACAATAAATAAAGTTTTATTTATGTTAAAAAAATAATCTGCTATTGAAAAATGAAAGAGCTGAAAATAGGCTTCCGAAACGCTCAGTAAGATCAATGCATACTCTCATTGTAAAGTGCAAATGGAAGAAACGCGAATTTCAACTTCATATACAACGCTTCCGAAGACGCCTTCAAAAAAATCACACTCCACCACCCTCCCTATCCAAAACAAAAGAAACGAAAAAGGTAGTGTCAATATCCACATGTTCTCAATTTAACGGATAGAATCCACGGCTTCCACTTTAGTATATATAGTATAGTATATACAATAAAAAAACTTATTAGGAGCAAAAACTTCCACATAACTGCTAATAGGAAGGGTGCATTACACCAAGGTTCAAATTTACTTTGAACAAAATTATCGTTTAGTTTCAAAACATTTCTCATATTTAAAAATAAACTTTTACACGTACTAAATTAAAGGTCTAAAAGGCTTCAAGTCGTGCTCAAAGGCAAGTGTTTTTTTAAGCGAAGTGGTAAGTGCACTGAAAGAGAATGGCTTTAGTAGCCATAAATATAAAAATAACAAATTCCGCAGCCCATGTTTAAAGTACAGCTGGTATCCGGAAAACAGACACCTTAAAATAAAAGTAAACCCAATCTAAAAAAAAAATTTTAACAAAAGGTCAAGCCTCTGACTGAAGGTAACTTTCTGTAAGGATGAGAATGGAAATCTGGTAACGGATGAACAGGAATCACTGAGATTATGGAGGAGTCATTTCTCCAACCTACTCGGAGGCGATGAAGCGCACAATACCGCCGATAGAGAAATGACACCGGAACCACCAGTTAACGATGTCACTATTGTAGAGCCACCGGACTATAACGAGGTCGATTCAGTTATTAAAAAGCTGAAAAATAACAAAGCGGCAGGCTCTGATGGGCTGCCAGCTGAGTTATTTAAGACCGGCGGCGAAGAGTTGGTTAGGAGTATGCACCAACTTTTATGCAAGATATGGTCCGATGAACGCATACCCAATGACTGGAATCTCAGTGTTCTCTGTCCTATCTTTAAGAAAGGACACACCGCTGTTTGCGCCAACTACCGCGGAATAAGTCTCCTTTCCATTGGATATAAGACTCTGTCGGGCGTATTGTGTAATAGGCTGAAGCCATATACCGACTCATTGATAGGACGATATCAGTGTGGCTTCAGACCAAAAAGGTCGATCTGTGACCAAATATTCACATTACGCCAAATCTTGGAAATGACCCGTGAGTTCAACAAAGACACTCACCACCTATTTGTCGATTACGAAGCCGCTTTCGACACGCCGATAAGAGCGAAGTTCTTCGACGCCCTGTCTGCACTAGGTATCCCGGCAAAGATTGTCCGTCTTTGCATGGCGACGCTATCTAACACACAAAGCGTTGTCAGGGTGGGGAAAAACCCCTCCGACCCCTTTGATACCAAGAGAGGTTTCAGGCAGGGCGATGCTATGTCGTGCGATTTTTTCAATCTCCTGATGGAATACATCCTACGCCAATGCCCGTACATACAGAGTATGTCGGGCTCGATCTTCGCTTACGCCGATGACATCGATATCATCGGTACGCAGGAATGGCGAATCAGCAAGGCGTTCTCGGAGATTGAAAAACAGTCTAGGTTCATGGGTTTAGCGGTGACAACGCTTTGTGTGTGTGATAGCGTCATCATGCAGAGATGAATGATCTTTGTTGGGATGCCTAGTGCAAACATTGCGTCGCAAAAAGGGCGATCGTATCGGCGTGTCGAAAGCGGCTTTATAATCGAGAAATAGCTGGAGAGTGTCTGTTAAACTCACGGGTCTTTTTCAAGATTTGGCGTAATGTGAAAATTTGGACAATGGTCGCTCTTTTTGGTCTGAAGCTACACAGATATGGTCCTATCTGTGAATCCGTATATGGCTTCAGCCTATTGCACAATTCTACGCGTCAGAATCTTATATCCTATGGAAAGAAGACTTTTTCCGCGGTAGTTGGCGCAAACAGAGGGGTCTCCTTTCTTAAAGATAGGACAGAGAATCGGTATATGGCTTCAGCCTATTACACAATACGCTCGACAGAGTCTTATATCCAATGGAAATGGATAGGACAGAGAACACTGAGATTCCAGTCATTGGGTATGTATTCATCGGATCATATCTTGCATAAAAATTGATGCAAACTCCTAATCAACTCTTCGAAGCCGAAAGCCTTCCGCTTTGTTATTTTTGATATCCGGATTGACCTCGTTGTAGCCCGGTGGTTCTACAATAGTGTCATCATTAACTGGTGATTCTGTCATATCTCAACGACGGGATTTGTGCCTCTAAGTAGGTCATGGCCCACTCAACTCAGTTGTATTCGCTCCGCCCAGGGGCGCTAGTCGCTATGGTTGTATTTTTTTAAATGTTTTGTGGTGGCAAGTGTGTTAGGTTACCGAGTGAAGAATCTGAGAACTGATTAACGACTGCTTTTATTTTCTATTCTGTTAGTATTGAATGCAATAGTTACATACATATGTGCGAGGTTAGTTTACAATTGTTAATGTATGTGTGAAAGAGAGTTGAATAACACATTTAGAATAACACATATATAACATATCTTCTACCTTGAATTATGACTACATCAAGATCGTTGATGTCTTCTGAGATCAGTAGACTGAAACGGTTAACGTTGTGACGTGGTCGAGAGCTTCTGCGTATTTGAATTCCCGAACGGCGTTGATTAGATCTTCTTTGAATTTGATGCTGTAGAGGTGAAAGATCTTTTTCAGAATTAGTTGTTTCTGGCGAAGATGCTGTTGACTGTTGTTGTTCTTCATCCATTATTGTTGGTACTGTTGGTTGCTACTCAATTTCGAGCAAGAAAATAATGGAAGATCATCTGTGTTCGAAGTTGTCCTAGCTTTGAGTTAACTAACATTTGTAGTATGTACAATGTAGATCATTCTACCTATCTGACGATAGCGTTAGCTATTTTGATTTGTAGCGCATTTACAGTTTGTTGGTTGTGCTTGGCTAAAAGTTCATAAAATTGACTCAAAAGCGTGGGTGCAAGGTATTTAAGTAATACGGATTTGAATGTTTTTGTTGACGGACATTTTGAATGATTGAACAAAACGTTCTGCTATGCCATTCGATGCAGGAAGTAACGGCGCGTCATGCTGAATGTTTCTGAAGTCAATGTTTCTGAAGTCTCTACTCACGGCCCAACACGGCCACTCACTTGGGCTGAAGAGTGTCCAACACCCACCCTCTTAAATGAAAATGTTTCCAATTGTTCTCTTCATAATGCTGCGAGCACACAAACAATCACTTATGTGTCTCCGGCTATTACAACAGCAACAGTCTCAACATCAACAAACACAACAACAACTACAACCACAACATCTTCTGCAATTATCAAAAATAATAATTTACCGCAATCTCAAAGCGGACTGCAGCAAAAGAATAATTCAAAAACTCCAGCGATACAAACAGGCTTAGATCGCTACATTCAAATAATGCGAAAGCTGAGCCCACAAATGTCGAATAAAGGAAATAAGTTGAATCGACGAAATAATGAAAGCGAAACCGAATCACCACTTAGTCACAACAGATTCTCAATTTTAAGCGACAATAAATCCAACGCTCAAAACATCACAGATGAAGGGGCTACAAAAGCGATTGCCAAACCACCGCTAATATATGTCCGTGAGCAAACTCTAATAATATTGTAAACATAATAGCAAAACTCATTGGGAGCAATAACTTCCACATAACTGCAATTAGGAAGGGTTCAATATACGAGATCAGGGATCAAATTTACTCCAAACAAAATTATCGCTTAGTTTCAAAGCATTTTACAGATTTGAAAATAAACTTCTATACATATCAACTCAAAAGCTCTAAAGGACTTTAAGTTGTGCTCAAAGGCATTGAACCAACTGTCTCTCCAAGCGAAGTGGTAAGCGCACTAAAAGAAAATGGCTTTAATCCAAAAATAGCCATAAATATAATTAATAAAACCAAAATTCCGCAGCCCATGTTTAAAGTAGAGCTGGAACCCGAAAATAGGCCACTTACAAAAAACGAGGTACACCCAATCTACAATCTAAAATACCAATCTAAAAACCTCACAAGCGCAATAACCCGGTCCAATGCACCAACTGTCAGGAGTTTGGCCACACAAAGACTTACTGCACTCTACGTTCTGTCTGCGTCGCCTGTGGAGAACTCCACAATACCGCTACATGCACAGCAAATAAGTTGGATTCCAACGCGAAAAAGTGTACCAACTGTGGAGGATATGACACGGAGGATGCCCTGTATACAAAGAGTTGAAAAACCGCCTTCATCTGCCTCTGCTCGCCTCTCGCCCCGTAGAGTCATTTGCACGCACTCCAACATATACTTTTGACACAACCACCCCTGGTGTGTCTTTTGCCAATGCCTTGAAATCAGGGCTAAAGCCAGCTGATGCAAAGTCATATGGCCAAACCGTTTCCCACGCGGTACCCGTGGGCCCCTCTATACAAAACCCACAACAGAGCATGCACCAAAATGCTAATACACCACTCAATGGCATCGAATCAATGATTGCTTCAATGCAACCAAGCATGATGAATTTCATAGCATTCATGCAAAACACAATGCAAGAAATCATGTGGAATCAAAACACTCTGATTCAGATGCTTGCAGCCCATCAAAGCAAATAATGACTTGTTTAAAAATAAATATATGTCACTGGAATGCCAATGGTGTTTCTCGGCTCAAAAACGAGCTTGTAAATTTTCTCGAAGTAAGAGACATTGATGTAATGCTTCTCGCAGAAATACATCTTACGTATAAATACAACTTCAAAATTCCAGGGTATTCGTTCTATTCCACGAACCACCCAGATGGCAAAGCCCACGGCGGAACTGGTATACTCATAAGAAGTCGTATTAAACACCATTCTCTACAGGCATTTGCAACCAATTATCTCCAAGCCACCTCAATAAATGTTCAAACAAAGTCTGGTAGTGTAACGCTTTTGGAAATTTATTGCCCTCCAAGGTTTACGGTATCTGAAAAATAGTTTCTCGAATTCTTCGACACTCTAGGTGATCGCTTTATAGCCGTGGGTGATTATAATGCCAAACATACACATTGAGGCTCAAGGCTTTCAAACCCCAAAGGAAAGAAGCTCTACAAAGCAATTATAAATACGACAAACAAGCTTAACTATGTTTTGGCCTGCACCCCAACATATTGGCCTACAGATTCGATTAAAATCCCAGATCTCATTGATTTTGCAATAACACTAAGAATTTCGAGTTTTCTAATATCTGCTGAATCTCTTGCACATCTCTCATCAGATCATTTCCCAGTTCTTTTTAGTTTACTGGAGAGAGTTTACTCAGAGACGATACATCGAACGTCTTCCTCCAACAAGCTCTAAGTTTCCCCTGTGGAGCAAACATTAAACCACCGGCTATAGTCTCTACACCCATAAGAGACCACACTGGAAAGTGGGCACGCACGTTTAAGAACTGTTTTTCAGCCAAATCCGTCAACAAACGCTTTTGTTCTTCCCTCTCCTTCGAACACGAACTATTCTGAACCCCTCAGAGTTATCACCCACGAAGTTCATAAAGTGATAAAAGCACAGCACAATCCCAAGAAGGCTGCAGGTCATGATTTAATTTCCCCAAAAATTATCACGGAGCTTCCCAGAACAGCTGTGACATATATCACAAAATTGTATAACGCGATTTTTAAATGCGGATATTTTCCAACTCAGTGGAAAAAATCGCTCAAAGTCATGATACCGAAACCCGGAAAGGATAAAACACAGGCAGCATCATATAGACCCATATGCCTATTATCCTGCCTATCCAAACTGTTCGAAAAGTTGGTTCTTTTAAAAATCAAGTCACACACCCCCCAATTTGGGTTTCGTGAAAACCATGGCACTATCGAACAGTAAACCGATTAACCTCAGAGATTAGAACATCGTTCGAACTCCGCGATTACTGTTTCGCAATGTTTCTCGATGTAGCTGAAGCATTTGATCGCGTTTGGCTCGATGGACTTAAGTACAAAATAAAACTATTGCTACCCCAAAATACTCACAAAATTGTAGAATCATATCTCAGCAATAGAGCATTCTTAGTACGTCAAAATTACTACATAACACAGGAGTCTGAAATTAAAGCTGGAGTACCCCAAGGCAGCGTTCTCGGTCCTATGTTATATGTTCTACACACTTCAGACATACCAACGGATCACAGACTTACATTATCCACATTTGCTGATGACACAGTCTTAAGTAGATCTCGATGCCCAAAAAGAGCAACTAGACTAATAGTGGACCATCTTA
Source organism: Leucophenga maculata (assembly GCA_035044805.1). Taxonomy (NCBI): domain Eukaryota; kingdom Metazoa; phylum Arthropoda; class Insecta; order Diptera; family Drosophilidae; genus Leucophenga; species Leucophenga maculata. The sequence continues at coordinate 88,306 of JAWNNP010000865.1, read as the reverse complement.
TTCTTCTCGAGGAGTGACTAGCTAACTGGCGTATAAAAGTTAATGAGAGTTACTTGCCCATCGCTGACTTTAAACGACATTGTGATCCCACAGGCCAATGACGTCGTGCATCTCGGCATTCATCTCGAAAGTCGGCTCACTTATCGTAAACATATTGAAGCCAGGAAAACACAAATAAAGCTATAAGCCAACTCCCTACACTGGCTTATAAATCCGCGGTCCCCCTTAAGCTTGGAATACAAATTACTTTTCTACAACTCCGTAATAAAGCCTATTTGGACGCTCACAATTATGGGGCAATGCGAGTTCCAGTAACTTGGATATAATACAAAGAGCTCAATCAAAAATACTTAGAACGCAATACTCACATCCACAAAGATCTTAACATCCCAACTGTGAAAACTGAAATAGATCGATTCAAGCAGGACTATGAAGGCAAACTCTCACCCAAATCCACTCGCAAGATCTCTAACACTACTTCATATACAAACACGACTCAAGAGAAATTATCCTTGGACCGCTGCAACTACATAAGTCTCCAACCGGGGGGCTTAGTGTAATACACAACTAGATTTAAGATTTGAAAAATTATTGTTAGTCTCTATCAAGAGAAGATCCAATTAAAACCAGTAAATTAAAAAAAAAAAAAAAAAAAAAATTGAGGTCCATTATCGCTTACTAAGGTTCTCGAATAACCTTCAATTGAAAAAAATTCTGACAGAGCTGCTATTGTGTCGTCCGTTGTAGTAGAAATCATTTGTTTAACAAAAGCAAACTTCGAATATGCATCCCCTCATATAAGCCACATTGAGTCAAAAATTGGTCCGGCGAAGTCAATGTGTATTCTTTCCCATGCGGAAGAAGCTACTGGCCACTATTTATATTCCTTGACTGGTGAAGGATTGTGTCGTTTACATATGCCTTAAGAAAGTAGTTGTCAGCTTAGCGATATTCTCGTCTATATTAGGCAACAAAACGTTTTGTCTAGCTAGCTGCTTCATTTTTCTATTCCCCAGTGTTCTTCGTGTAGAAGTTGAAGAATTTTATGGCGTGAAGAGTTAGGAATACTTATACGTTTGCATCTGCATGTAAGCATAACATGTTCTCATAAACAGTTAGACCGCATTTGCGGTTGAACTACGGCATGATGTTTTCATATCCCCGCGGTAGTTTGTCTGCCAACCATTTAACACGTAGTTGCGTCCTTCTGGTAGAATGACGTCGTTCTCAATAATTTTGCGAATGACTGCTGCGTTGACCAGTGTTGAAATGTCTCTGACGTAACTTGCTTTATCTCTGTCGACATTTTCATTTGTGCCTAAAGGCGTGGTAGTGTATCGGCATTACCGTGTGCGTTTGTTGAACGATATTTTATATCGAAGTTGTATATCATAAGTATAACTGCCCAACGCTGTAACCTATGCGATTTTATCAGAGGTTATTGTTTACTTCGATCGAATATGGTTACAAGTGATTTGTGATCAGTTATAAGTACAAATTTTGAAAACGTTTCACTCCAAAGATTAAAATTGAATTTCGAAACCGAATGTTATGCTTTTTGTTTTTCAGCATTTGTAACTCTATATGCATGAAAATGTTGAGTCAATTGTTGCAGATATGACTCCCGATTTTGCTTGTTTTGTCAAAATTGTGAAAAGGTACACAAATAGTCGATTCACCCGCGACCCGGCTTGAATTACTAGCTCTGGAATAATTCTGTTCGAGAATTGTTTTCATCCAATTTTAATGTTGCTTCAACATATCTTTTGCGAATTTTTGTTGTTGATCAAGCAATTGTTTTAAATATTCATAGTTTGCACATCTTTATGACACGGATTTGTTGCTATTTTTTTTCGATTCAGTCATAATAAAGGGTTTAAATGTAGACACTGATAAAAAATCATAAGAATCATAAGAATGGGTGTTAGCTGTGGAGGATGCTTGTTTACCACTTCTTATGGATATGTTTGTCGGCCCGCTATAATCAACAGCTTCTTCCTTACCGAAACCGCCACAATCCAAGTTGACGCCGGCGTACACAGAAGGAATAAGTTTGTCTGTATTCCATTTGTTTTAAATGAGGACTCCGACTTTTCACTGCCGGTAAACGTATGAGTACATGGGCCTTATCGTCCTGAGAGAGACACAGCGACGCGAGAGATTTTAAGAGCCTGATTATAGTAGGGCAGTATTCTTCGTCCTCGTGCTTTTTGTGCATTTCGGTCTCTGGACTTGCTAATTTTACAGGTACGATTCATACGTGCCTCCTTCCCAACCATAGGGGGCTGTTCAGAGCCAGATCGAGGTTTTACTGTAATAGGAATGTATTTATGAGCTTTCTCAAGTTTTCCTTTGGCTTTCAATTTGTTTGGCACGCTTGGCACTGTCTCTTTTTGTCCTTAAACATTTTTCTTTTTCTTTCAACTCTCTCCGTAGTTTTTGAATTTCTTCGTGAACATCATCTATGCCTATAACAGTGCCCTTTGCTACATTAAGAACAATAATTCTCTGTTGAATTAGGCCAATTTTCTTCTTAAGACTTTCTTGAGCATTGTTTGGATTGTTTGGATCTTTTTTAGAGATGTCCCAAACAATCGAAGGCGTGTATAGTTTCGAAGACAAGATGTCCAGAGTTTCCTAATCAGTAGTCTCACATAATCATAGGTATTACTCATTTATCGTTTGACGGCAGTGATCTCTCTTCTAGCGACCACGATTTTATATTATATATTATATTATATATATATTATATTTTATTTTCAATTTATTATGTTTGAGACTCATAACGGACATCTTAAGTTCATCGCATGCTCATTTAGTTTTTTATTTAAATAGGAAAACAATGTTACGTAACGCGTTGTTTAAAATCCCCTCCCGTCTCTGTAACGCTTTACAAGACCCCTCTCCCAAATTGCGTTAAGTAATGCTTGAACGCCCCCTAACCGCTGATATCAAACATTCTTGCGATAAAAACAAAACATTCAAACAATCGTCCGCAAACAATTATTGTGATAACTAATATTAGGTACAATGTCGACTTTTTAATTGCGCTCCAATGTGACTTGTTATTATCCATACCCAAATCAATGTTATCAAAGTTGTACGCAGGTTGTACGCAAAGTTGTATTGAACCTCGTTCTTCGACAAAATTAATGGTACAGTAAACCCAATGTGGTGCAACCTCACAATACGATGTCACAATTTGCCGTCAACTGTGGAATTTCGAATACTCAATTTCAAACATATGTCGATAATTGGAGAGTGTTAACGTAACCAGTGCATCACAATCAATGAGTCGCACCAAAAGTAAGAAGTTACTGGTTGACCCTCAAAAATGCATTTGACTTTGGAATACAGCAGCGTAAGTGTGTAGCTTGAGTTTTGGTAGGGATTGTTTTTTTGTTAGTGCCACCAGTGACTTTGATGTGACTACGTTTTCATCAGCATTAATAGTTCGCACGTAGATACAACATCAAAACATTTGTATGTCTACAACAACAATGTGAACAATTATTTTAATGCGCGAAATATTATTCTTTGTATTTTGTACATATTACGCAAGTGCTTAAGATTGTCTAAAGGCATTTTTTATCTTAAGCCAACCTAAAACCTTGTTAAAGTGTATGATTTTCGATATTTACGAAGCAATCGAGTTCAAAATAAGCAGCAGCAACGAAATATGGAAGCGACGATAGGCAGCAGCGACGATAATTAACCACGTTAAGTAGCAGAAACGACGCTAGGCGAAAGCGACAATAATTAAACACAGCTAAAATAACAACGAACTGTACCAATGAGACGAAACGTCAACCGACCAGTTGACTCTTATCACCTTTCACTTTTAGGACTAGCACTGGTTGCTTACAAATGACTCACAAAGATTACATTATATCCCACGATACTCCAGGTCTTATCACAATTTAGGTACGGATGGAACAACATGTTTGAAGTTCGTTCTATTAGCTGTGTATATGAGAATATGAGTTGGTGGGTGTGGAGAGGGTGTTGTGTCGACCCCTCCGATTTTGAAAACCTTAACAGGTATACTTCTCCTGATCCTCTTAACATGTATACCACATTTCATCTCTGTACCTTTAATGGATGCAAAGATATGACAAATTTTGATAATCGCTATTATGGGGTTGGTTGGGGCAACGCTCCTCCAATTTTGTCAAAATGTAGCCTATATTCTTTTCCATCGTACGGTTTAGCCGTAAGAGATTAACATACATTCATCCATACATACAAACTTTCGCATTTATAATATTAGTAGGATGTGCTATATTTAAATAATTATATAGGATACATTTTGCCTTTCTCAAAATTTATACAACCAAGTGACGCTTCGGCTCCTACCTTGTTAAATATACCTTTTGTTAGTCTTTTTAGTTGTTGAATAAAACCCTTGCTTCATTAACGGCACTTTTAAGACAAAATGAGAAAGAGCCGAAAAAACAGTCGAAAGATTGTCAAAACATGACCAACATGGATTTACTCGATTTCTTATTCCAGTGAATGGCAGTGTATATGACTGCAATTCCTTAATAAAAAGCATATGCCAGTACTCATCAACGTCCTGTTTTAGCTATGGCGGTTAACTTTTTTTTCTCGTAAGCTTGTTTTGTTTGTCGCATCGTTTCCGTGTTAGAGGTCACTGTCGTTTTTAGCAATTCATTGGGTTCAATGATCGCAAAATCGAGTTATGAGCTTAACCAAATCAAATCCAAAAAAAATTATCTGGATGAATGGGAAAATCATAGATATAATTATTTTGAATAGGCTATATTTTATTTTGATAATTTTTTTTTTAAATTAGTTTGACTTTTTTTTCAAATATCTTTTCAACCAGGAGGTTAAAAATTACAAAAAATGTTTTTTTACGTTCTATAATTAATTTCTTGCGCTTTCCACAACTTTTTTTATTTTTTGCAAAAATTTTTGAACAGACCCGTAAAGTCTTTGTCGATTTATGAAATTCGTCATAAGTTTGGCTAAAGCGAATGCTATAACTATACACAGTAAATAATTATATAATAATAATTTATAAGCTAATAAAATGACTTAGACTCATTTTATCAAATCAATTTATATAACTATTTCTCTAAATCTTGGCCCAGAGTTCTCCCATTGGGGATTCCTTTCACAATACTTATTTTTTCATATTACGGATTCTTTTCTCATTTTTTCTCAATTAATGGTTCCCACAAACCAACATCTCAAACAACTTATATGTCCGTTTACTATTTATTCATACATCTATTTCTTTTAATAATTCTAATGAACTTAGTCCCACGATTGGACGCACAATTCAAACCTAGTTCAACCTCGTCTAAAGCTTCTTGCGAAGAGCGCTTGCTTGTTTCGGCTGCTGTTAATATGTGTTTCAGAGTAGACATACTGCGTTCTACTTGCCCACTAGCGTATCTGTAGTAATTAAATGTAAATTTATTTTCTGTGTGGAACAACATTTTTGAAATACCAATCTAGGAAAACACCAAAAAAAAGTTTTATAGACGACTTGAAAGCTTTAATACAACTTTCTCAATTGATTTTAACAGTGAGGTGGAAATAACAAACTTATTAAAAGTGTCGATTTGTACAGTCACATATTCCTTGGGATCAATTTTGCCACTCAATTTTCCAATAATATCTGTGTCGGAATATGTACTTTTGCAATGGGTTGCATTGTAAATTGTATTTTACTTACCGGTGGCTTAGATAATTTGCATGTGATTCAATTATCAAAGAATTTGCGAACTTATTTACACATATCTCATTAAGGGCCGTTTTCTGCTGTTTCTGTTTTTGCCTAGATAGAAATCCACCTAGATTTGTAATTTTATGTACTTAGTTTTCTAAAGTGCACGGAATTATAAGTTCACAAATTTGGTGCAAGGGGACATTGCTACTGTGATAATGCGAGAAAATTAACACATATACATGAGTGCATTTCTACGTAAACAAGCTGCTTTATACACATACATACATATAATCGTATGTATGTGGCTTTACACTTACAGGAAAACGATGCGCACAAACAACCTACAGCTAAACCAACCTAAAGAAAGACCATAGCAATTTCGAGCTGCCTGACACTTGTTGCATCATGGTTAACTACAGACCATATAAAGGGCATAGGTATAACAGGTAGACATCCAGTCTTGCCGTTTCTCTGTATTTTTTTATCCAGCATACCACCTCGCAACACATATATCCTCGTAACATCTTTCACAAGTTTATCGTTATATAGTTTTGAAACTAATGTTATTTACGGGTCTCTTTATTGTTCAGTGAATAGCGAATTATATGTAATTTCATCCTAACTTATATGCTATTCAAAATCATTATAAAGAGATTGACAATGGGTTACGAAAAAGGAAGTCTACACGAATCATTTTATTGTCTCGTACATATTGAACATAAATTGGTGAACTCGTGTTGTCAAATCAACTTTTTTGGTAGAATCTTCAAATGAATATTAATCTGCGAAAACTACAAGTTTATTACCTTGCAAGTAGTGTCTAAAGGGCTTTATATAATTGTATAATGTCAAAGTTCTTCCTATTCGTAGGAATGGTAACGAGATTCTACTTCAAACGTTGGCTTTAATATGTAACAACTTGTGGCTTGTTATCAATTGTACGCAATGAAATTGCACCATATCCATTAGAGCTAGCATCGATATGTGGTGTTAATGATCAATAATTTTAAACACGTCAGTTTGTTAATTATTTTTTGTCGAATTTATTTGCGTGAACATTTTGCGATATTCAAAGAAAATACTGCTTTAGTTAGTATAGGTTAACAATACTGTTTGCAATCATAATGTCGTACATGTAAACATTGAACTATGAATAGACAAGTTGACCTAATGCATTCAATACTGTACACTGAAACATTGAAAATATTTAATTACATGCAATCTAGCAATTTCCTCTGATATAAGTGGTAGCATATTTTTTTTCTGAAATTGTGTTTCCGTTTAATTCTCTATAATCTACACAAAGACGATCTGAATCATTTTTCTTCCTAACAAGAAGCGTTGGACTAACAAACGGAGAACAGCTAAGACAAAACGATATTTGATTCAATGAATTCTTTAATTCTGAATCTAACTTTTTCTTGTTCGTCAGACCTCAGTATGGTCTTTACTCTACTACTTTGCTCTACACTGTTTTACTCGGAGTTTCAGTTGGTGTGGTAGAGGGGGGGTAGGGAGTGAGTTATTACAATATGAACCATATTGAAATGTTGTGTGTTGTTCTTGCGACCTTATTGTTGTACACTGCCATGCACTTGAATAGGGACAAACATTTATAATTGTTTCGTTTTATTTTTCTCTTAATCTACTGTTGCTATTTTAATGGTGTTTACTGTTTTCTGACGAATAGAGTGTAGGCAAATTATGGAAGTAAGAGACGGACCTCGAAAATTTACCGTTATCATTTATTTTCAATTTTGCTTTGCGCATTGCTAGAATGTTGAACTTTTTTGCATGCACTTGAATAGGGACTAATGTGATTTTATCATTCAAAGTAAAACTCCTCGTGAGTAAGTTTATAATTTGGCTAAATTTAAACGTTTTTAATATAAAAAAAATATTATGGGTCGCGGAAAAGCACTAACTGCTGTTGAAAAAGGCAAAATACTTGCGTTTGAGTGTCAAACTCCACGCAGAAGGAAACTGAAACTGAAGGAAACTGACTGTATTTTCGGTAATTAGCGTGTAAAAATATTCCCTGAAGACGATCCTCGATGAGGTTCGAAATATATCGGAAAAAAGAATAAAACATTTAATAAACCTTGTTTTATTTAAACAACTGGACCTTGAGCCTACAAGTCAACAAACCGTATTGAAATGGCTTATTTCCTGAATGTGAATAAGAGGGGCATTAGATGGCGCGCCTTTGGAGCTAATTGGCCATCATATGGTGTGCATGTGAGAGAGGCGGTAATGGGTACCCCCATTAAGGTCTTCAGGAGTCTGAGCATTGATGAGCAGGTAGAGCGAATGAACACCTGAATTACCGGTCTGTCAATAATACCTTGTTTCTCGTCTGTCGAAAGACATACTTGAAAAGGGTTAGGTGGTCGACGCAATAGTTTAACGCTAAGCGTCGTTGGGTGAGGCTCCTACGGAAGCAATTCTTAGTACAAAAGAGTCAGAATGGCGCTGGATTTTTTAACCGGAATAAGGATGACCCCTGGGGTCTTGCTTATAAAATCTGTAGGACCAATAGTAAAGAGGTAAATATCGCTGAACTTAATGTTGGCAACTCTTTTGTTACAACATGGAGGAACTGTACGCAGCTTCTGTTTACTGAGTTCTTTCCCAGGGTGGCTCTCCAGGATACTTCACCTAGTGTGGAGATATCATGTGATCGATGAAAAGTCGAAGTCCCCGAGCCTAGATGGGATCACTGGAGAGATGTGTAAAAGCATCTGGAAGGTTATCCCGGAATATCTGTGTGCCCTATACAGTAGTTGTGTCAGTAAGGGATACTTTCATGATGCTTGCAAGTGTGCTAGCGTAATTGTTCTTTTGAAGTCTCCGGAAAAAGTTCGCAGCAATTCGCGTTCTAATTGTAAGATCATTCTGCTCCCAGTTCTCGGCAAGATTCTTGAGCGGGTACTGGTTGAGCGGTTGAATGTTTTAGATGGAGGACGAATGTCATGTAGACAATTCGGCTTCACATCTGGCAAATCTGTTGAGGACGCTCGGAGGTATAGGTCTGACAGTGTCGAGTCCAGCACGTTCAAGTCTGTCCTTGGCATTTTTGAGGATTTCAAGGGGGGTTTTGACTTTTTGTTGTGGAGCAGTGTTCTTCGGAAACTGCAAGATTTAGGTTGTGATCAACTAGCCTATGCCTATGCAGTGGGGGTGAGTGACTCTGTCCCTGTGGATGTGGTTCGTGGTTGCCCACAAGGCTCCATCTTTGGTCCGTTCATTTGGATCCTTATGTTGGTTTCCCTTTTGAGGCAACTCGAACTAGTTACCAATTGCTGTGCGTATGCGGATTAAGGGTTAATCGCGGCTCGATATTGAGAGTAAAGCGACGCAATATGTGTGGGGCAGCAGTGTCAGTGTGGCAATGGACCAGACTGTGACCATGCTCCTTAATGACAAACTGCTTGGTGTGGTTAACCAGGACAGATTTTTGCCTTTGTAGGCGTGCCATATATGTTGGTTTGTTTGTTGCTTGAGCAATATTCGGATCGTCTAAATGGTACAAACCAGTTATGTCTGCTGCTGGCCGTGCAAAATCTTGTTCTGTCACAGTGTTATGCTGCTTGGCTGTATGACAGTATGTCGCACTGTTTTGATTGAAGCAGTGCACTCTCAAGTTGGCAGGAGAGGTGGGATAGTTGTGTTAAGGGGCGGGTTACTTACGAGTACATCCGTAACGTCATGTTTGTTGTGAATAGGCCTGACTTTGGGTTCAACCTGGGTTTCTGAATGCATTTTTTCATAAATGAGGCCTTCATACTAGTTCTGCTTGCCGTTGTGGGTTTCATGAGGAGAAATGAAACAGGCGATTGTGTTCTTCGTGCTGTCCCATTTTTGCTGTTGGCCCAGGTGCCAGGAGCAAGCAGTCAAAATGCGGGAAAGCTTATGCGACATCTTGACGTGAAGTTGCGTTCTTAAGCGGGTGTTGGGACCCATAGACAGATGTTTTAAATAGGCCACGACTCCACTTACCAAGGAGCGAAGTTGGACGTCCAAATAACGTGACTTCGGTTTGGTACCTTTAAAAGCAAAACTACGGTGGCATTGATTGGCGTTTACCAATCATGTGCTCAGCACCGTGGGCTTAAGCCAATGCGGCAGACGTCCACGTTAAACCTCTTGAACCTTCTATCTTAAAAACTTCAAAAGGCTGTGACTCCAGTAGAATACGCAAACGTTCATCACAATTGCCTTAAGACGTGGGATAACCCACTTCTAATGGTTGCGTGTTTTCCATTTCATCACCCTGTCCCTCAGCCATATTGGTTTTTTCCGTCAAAGCCCACCCAGTCCATAAACCTGACATGTTTTCTCTCTATAAGCTTGAATACTCAAATGAGTTTGCCCATTCCACAATTTGTTCCGCAAGCATAAATTTGCCAATCACATACCCACACACACATGTGCGCCATCATATTTACTGATCCACGCACAATCCTTTTTTGTCTTTTGTTTTATCTCTCTAATACTCACACTTGGTCCCTAATGTCAAAAATCATTTCGTCCGACTCGTGGCGACATACTAAAGACGCAGATGGCACATCAGACATAAAAAATCACAGATCTTTCTGGACAAAATACACTAATAACAGTATCTTCTGAAGATAGTGGTACTTAACATTTATAACTCGAATGCAATTATTCATAATTCTAATTCTTTTACAGTCTTAATTCTCAGCAAATACTGCAAATAATTACGTTATGACAGTTATATAGCAAAGTTATCGTTGTCTCTGATTTGTATTTCAGATTATTATTAAAGCTGTGGATCTACCGTATATTACTCATAACACATCAAATGGACCAATAACATTTGGACCTGTATTCGATAAGCAGTTTTTGACAGATGTTTTTAATCTGCAAGAAGACATCAAAATGTTAAATGCTAACGGAACATTTTTGAAAGATATTTGCTACGCACCGATGATATCCGATGATTCCGTGAAGATTGAAACTAATAATTGTGTAATACAATCAATATGGGGATATTTTCAAGATGATTTAAGCCGACTAGATGAAGAAGATGTAGAAAATGATTATAATGTAAGTGTTTAAATTTTTCTTTTACTTTATTTATTAATATATTTTTATACTCTTCACATGAATTCTGAAAAGTATTATAATTAAATCACATTATTTGCAACGGCTTATGGAAAACATATGAGACACAATAAAGAGTTTGTATTTATATTATAACTTAAAGAAATACAAGGTTATGAAGATCATGTGTAGACTATTTATGCTCGGTTGCACCGAAATAATCTTTCTTATATTTTTCACGCATGACTTTAGTAAATTCATTTTCGCAAGAATTTTTTATAAAAGTAAAGCATATATATTTTTGATAAGTTTAACAAGACTCACCGATCTTATCAAGTCCGGTCATTGGATTGTGCGGCTGTGAGATTGTGAACAAGTTTTAATCAAAATTCTTTTGCGCCGGCACACTTTAAAGATGGTCAATTAGAACACGAAATAAATATTTAGAAGCATGTGTGAAACGTATTTAAGCTTTGGCTAACCCAAATTGATTGTTGAATTGTTGATTGAATCGATTGTTTTTTAATTTCACCTAATTTTTTTTAATTTTTTCTTTATTAGGTTACTTACCTGGATGGATTATATGCGTGTATTAGCAATCCGTACTTGTGTTTAGCTCCATACGGAGGGCCAGTTGATCCAGCTATAGGATTGGGAGGGTTTTTGAAAAACGATGAACAGCTGTCGGGAAACACGAAATTCGAATTAGCAAATGCATTAATATTAACATTTCTAGTCAAAAATCATTACAAAAGGGATGAATTAGGCCCAGCTTTGGAATGGGAAAAAAATTATGTAAATTTTATGCTCAATTATTCAAAATCAAGGAAAAGCATAAATATGGATATATCTTTTACATCAGAAAGATCAATAGAAGATGAGTTAAATCGGGAGTCTCAATCCGATGTGTTAACAATTCTTGTATCTTACCTTATAATGTTTGCATACATTGCCATTTCTCTTGGTCATATACAAAAAGCAAATAGAGCATTGATTGATAGTAAAATTACACTTGGTATAGGTGGGGTGATTATTGTTTTGGCGTCTGTAATATCCTCGATAGGAGTTTATGGATATATAGGTGTCTCAGCTACTCTTATAATTGTCGAAGTCATTCCATTTTTAGTTTTGGCTGTTGGCGTGGACAACATATTCATACTAGTTCAGACTCATCAGAGAAGTTCACGTCGCGTTAACGAGTCGCATGAGGAACATATTGGACGTACATTGGGAACCGTTGGTCCTAGTATGCTCTTAACATCAATCAGCGAAAGCTGTTGTTTTTTCTTGGGAGCCCTCTCAGACATGCCTGCCGTTAGAGCTTTTGCGTTATATGCTGGACTTGCCTTGTTTTTTGATTTTCTACTGCAAATAACTTGTTTTGTAAGTCTTTTGACACTAGACACAAAGCGGCAATCGGATAATCGAATGGATGTCTGTTGTTTTCTTCGTGGCAAAAAGCTAGACAGTCAACCAAATACAGAAGGTTTATTATATAAATTTTTTAAAAGCGCATACGTTCCATTTTTAATGAAAAAGTCAATCCGGATTATGGTTATGATTGGGTTCTTTGGATGGCTTTGTTCTAGTATTGCAATTGCTCCCAGAATAGATATTGGATTAGATCAACAACTTTCCATGCCGGAGGATAGTTTCGTTTTAAAATATTTCCAATCATTAAATAAGTATCTTAGTATTGGACCTCCAGTTTACTTTGTACTTACTGATGGTTTAAATTTTTCTGATATTAATAGCCAGAATTTAGTATGTTCGGGGCAGCATTGTAATGACGACAGTTTTGTTACACAAATTTATTTGGCAAGTCGACAGTCAAATATAACATACATTGCACGGCCCGGCTCCAGTTGGATTGATGATTATTTCGATTGGTCTGCTTCAAGTGGTTGCTGTAAATATAGACAAGGTTCTGACAGTTTTTGTCCACATCAAGGTAAGTAATTAAAATAGATAAAAATTTCTTATATACTTACGTACATACGTACATTATGAACATATTAAACACGCATATGAAAATATATAACACGTGAAGTGGTTTATATCATTTAAAGGTATTGGCACAGCAGTCATATAATATTTTTAAAAAATCTTTTTCTTTTTTTTAAATAAAAAAATTAAATTTCAAGTGCGGATCTCAAATAGATTTTGAACTACAGTCTTCTAAAAAGTAGGCGCTCATCGAATAACAACTGCTCAATTTTATCTTCAAATGAGATTATCATTTTTCAAATTTGCTGCAGTTCTAACTCTAACACAAATCATCCTATCGATTTGATTTTTTTCAGCATAATTTATATTATTTGTTTCTCCGTAAAATAATAAGTCTTGAGCGAAATTTTAAACTTTTTTTCAAATATCATTTTGTTAAATTTTTTTTACAATTCCGGTTTATCATATAGGCAATACAATTCATAGATAATGTAGGCTTCTAATGGTGAAAGAATTTTGAAATCGGTCCATACACATTTTTGCTCTTCATAATATTAATATGACATAAATTTATTTGGCGTATCTCGAAAACGGCTCCATTGATTTGGATGTAACTTAGTATTCATGTTATTGGTTACGCGAACAAAAATTGGAGGGGGCGTTAACCCGCCTCCAATTTAAGCAAAATTCAACATATCTATGAATCGATTTGTGGTACAGGGATGAAATGTGGTATAAATGTTAATGGAATCGATGGAAGTAATTCTGTTGTTTGTTCAATATCGGAGCAGGCGATTCTCCTGCCCCCATGTAAACGATAAACAAAATTCAACATAAATTTCCATCCATTTGAGGTACAGTGATGAAATTTTGTATACATAAATAATATTACATTAAGATGTTAATTGAAAAGACGATTCAGTTGTTGAAGGAAAAACCAATGCTACAAGAAAAAATATGACAGTCAATACCAAAACAGGTAAGATTAGCAAGCAATAACAAACTGGCAGAAGAGTTATTATCAATAATACATTGTTGATAAGAAACGGAATCGTGAATGATCAATACTTTAATGAAACAGTATTTGGCACCACCATGGCAACCATTATATCCAAAAAGAGAGTCTACGATGAACTTTGAAATGTCCGACCGACACAGCTGATGTGTGAGGTAAAATATGTGCCAAATCAAAGACAGCTTGGAAAAGCCGAACAATATGACAAAACTAGAGGTCAAATTCGAAAAATATGTATTTGATCAAAATGAGGTAGATATTTTCAAAGCTTAAGTTGATGGCTTGGAGGTACTCATTGATAGAAACGTAAAAGATCAAGAGGAAAAACATTTAAAGGCTCATCAAGCAAATAACTTTCGGTGGCAGCAGTGAGGAAGAATAGGCGCATTTGCCTTGTCACCTTTAAAAGGGGAAGAGAAAAACAGAAGCTAGAACAAGCAAAGATACACCGAGACCTGAACAAAATTACATTGGTTGAAGAAGAATATGCGTAACTGTGTCGCGTCAGTAATTAGCTCGAGCAACGTCTAAAAGAACAAGACGATGAACAGACAAAACTACATCAAGAACTCAAGAAAATTACTTTTGGTGGCGATACACTGAGTAAAACACTCATGCGTCAATTGCTTAACATATCTATTTAGACAATTATTGGTGCTGGCGTAAAGTCGGAGCAAGATCTTTCATATATTGATATTAGCATTCGCCTGTCGACGAGCTATTATAATAAATAAATAACAACGCCACCGACCAACATCACTTCTCACTGTGTTTTGAGATTAACATCGGCATGCATCGCACTACTTAATAGCACAAAAATAAATAAAGTTTAGCAGAATATTGATTAGATTGTAAACTCAATCAGCGTAAGCTCCATGTGCTATCTGAAGTTCCATGTTAATCTCTCGACTCATCGCAAGTCTGATGTCCATTTTTAGTTGAAGAAAGTCCGGCATCTCAAATGTGCACGCAGTAACTAGGAAACCCATTTGCTCACTGCCGGATATTTCGAAGAAGGCTGCTGAGAAGCATATAAGAGTATTTGCACCGACCCAGCTACTGCCAATGATGAAGCTGCAGAATTAAAGAAAAAGATGCCGTAGGTGAAGCTGACAAACGATGAGACCAAAAAAATGTGTCGAAGGGGAATCTGATGAGACCAAAAAGTTTGATACTAATGCTGCTATTGCTGATGAAGAAGAGAGCTTAGAAACAACAACAAATGACTCACATTTTCGGCCCCTGCTGAATGTTCAGTCATGAGACGTGCCAGCGATAAGATCAATCGCGCATACATGCTATATATTTTTTTTTTAAACGTGGGCACAAACACTTGATTAGTGCCGCATGTTTATTGAGGATCTCCGTCTACTTTCTTAAAGTCCTACAAACTCAGAGATAGCAATTTAAAAGTTCTGAGATGTAGTCCCGCAAACTCAACATTAGCTAAGGGTAGAAAATTAATGAATAAAAAGGCAGTCATGCGCTAAAACGGAGAAGAGTACAATCATTTTCAAATTATCTTGACACAAGAATTGTGGTCAAATAAAACATATTTATAAATTTATAAATCAATAGGAACTTTCAAATTATTTTGGTCACAGTGTACTGAAATCGTTTTAATGACCCAATGTTCATGCACCATTTTGTAGATGCTTGCTATACTATTATCCAAAGATGCCTCATGTCACATGATAATCGTGCTCTATCAGTTCACGCACAGAATCGATGTTTTCTGACGCAAGAACCGATTTTATACGACATTCACAAAATTCGTCCTGAAGAGAACGATTCACGGTTGAATTCATTATACCATATGTACCACGCTGTAGAAAGTGGCCCCCTTGATTAGGGGTTGGTGCGCTGGGCTTAAGACCCGCCACCATAAATATATAACACAAACGGAAACAAAAAGAAAATCTCGGATAGAACCCTATGATCAAAACCCCAGCAAACGGTATAAAGACCACGATTAACGGATATACACCTGGAATGTCCGCACCCTTAATAGGGATGGTGCAAATATCCAGCTGGTTGTTGTCCTCGACAATACAAGGCTGAAATCATTGCAATCCAGGAAATATTATGGATGGGACAAGGCTGCTCCAAAATAGCGTCCTGTGACCTTGGATGCGGTTTCGTGGTAGGTATGAAACTATGTAGTCTCGTCTCAAGATTCACGCCTGTTCACGAGCGCCTAGCTGCGACTCGCATCAATGCTAAATGTTTTAATATAACTCTCTACGATGCCCACAAAAATTCTATGAGCGCTTGGAACTTCTATACAAGCGCTTTCCCAAAAATGATGTCGCGCTTATCCACCGGACTATAACGAGGTCGATTTAGTTATAAAAAAGCTGAAAAATAAAGCGGGAAGCTCTGATGGGCTTACAGCAGATTTCTTCAAGACCGGCGGCGAAGAATTGGTTAGAAGTATGCACCGAATATGGCCGATGAACGCTTACCTAATGAATAGAATCTCAGTGTTTTCTGTCCAATCTTTAAGAGAGGAGATTCTGATGTTTGCGCCAACTACCGCGGAATAAGTCTTCTTTCCATCGGATATAAGATTCTTTCGCGTATTGTGTAATAGGCTGAAGCCATATACAGATTCACTGAAAGGACCATATCAGTGTGGCTTCAATTTGAATCTCTCTACATATTTACGCGAGCTTAGAAATCAGAAAGAGAGCGCACTTTCCATGTTGCTATTCGAGTCAGTTGTTTAAAGTGGATTGTCGTCATCGTTGAACGGTTGTGGTTGTATCCGAGGTTTTTTCCGTTTCTTGAGTGAGTAAGATTTTTACAGTCGGGTCACTAGCCTAACGCAACCTGTTGACTTTTATTTAAGAGAGTTCGCTCTCTCCCCCGACTACATATAAGCCATCACTTATAGAAAGTAAAGAATAATTGACTTTCTAAAGCCGCCCCGCGTAAAGGATATAGTCGCCCTACCGTCAGTGCACACAATTACGGCACTTACACCGGAGTGTTACATGATCAGCTGACGGACTTCTTACTGCAAACTAAAGTACAGATTGAGCGTCCGCATCATAAAAAAAGCATAGCACAATGCAGTAATTGCCAGAAATACGGTCATACTCGCAGTTACTGTACCAGAGACCCGGTTGCGTTAAGTGCGCTGGAAGTCACAAAACTTTGGACTGCAAAACTAAAATTGACCACAACACTATCACGCTATGTGCAAATTATATAAAAAATTGAAAATACAGCGCTTTCCGCCACTAAGATGAAAATCCCCTAAAAACCTTTAGTTCAGAATATTATCTAACTACCCAATCAGGTTTAAGCTACGCTAAAGCGGCAAAATCTGTCTTGCCTTCTCAAACGTCCCTTCAGACATCGTCAACCAGCTCATCACAAATTGCGCCGTGTAGCAGCGCCATGGTAGAACTAAAAATCATGATAAAAGACCTAATTCAGCAAATGACGAACACTATAATTTTCTCAAAATATAAGCCTTAAATATGAATGTTTAGTACTCTCTCTGAGCGCGAGAATATTCCTTATGTAATTTACATGTAAGATTATTTTTTTTTTTTTTAATTTTAATAACTCTGCAACAATTTGTGCATAATATCGCTCAATTTGCTTAGAATTAAGCGTCTATTGCGACTTAATTGTAACTCACAGCGGCTAGGTAGTTCAGGTCACTAAATCCAATTATTTTAAAATTTTTTGTTTATTTTTTAAAAGAGAAAATTTGGTCTGCACTTTAATATTTATATTTTCAGTTTCAATTTTGCGAAGATTATAAAAAGTCAAAATGTTATTTAGTGGGTGGCCATTTTCTTCAGTCCATTTAATGTAAGTAATAGAACAATTAATAACAGTTTATAATTTAATATTCGGTGAAGCCGGGACAATGTCAAAAGTGCTTTCAATTTTGTCCACATCACCTGCAGCTGAAGAGAGGTCCTTTCCGTTTTCAATAAATTGTTTCATCTTTGGAAATAGAGTTTTTTGTTGTAATTTTCATAAAGATAATCAAAAATAATTAATTAATTGCCCGTCAACCGTCTTTCGGTCCATAGTCCAGTGCGCGCTGGCAGTCGTTTTGAATGCCTAGTACGGAGAGATCTCGCCATTCCTGGTCATTCCAACGCGTGTCCGGTCGTCCTCTATTTCGGCGACATACAATTGGACCGAGAGTATCAGCGTCATATAGATCTTGATTTTTGTCTTTCGAGAGAGGAATTTAATTCTCATTTGCATGCTCAGAAAAACAGCATCAGTTTGCAAGCGTGATTCTTTGCCTGATCTCCAGGCTGACGCTGTTGTTGCTGGTTATTTTGGATCCAAGATAGACGAAGTTTTCTATAACACTGTTTTCTCGTCACTGACTGTCCAAGGCGCGATGACGGAGTGCGAGAAGACACCAAGTACTTCGTCTTGTCCTCATTCACCATTAGACCCAAGATCCGAGACTGTTTTTCAATCGCTGGAACGCCTGGCCGACTCGCCGTTAGTGCGTACCGTTGATATCGATGTCATCGGCGTAAGCGAGCAGCATGACTTCGTTTTGGAAAAATCTTGCAATAGAGCATCGCCCTTCCTAAAACTTCTCTTAGTATCATAATGGTCGGAGAGGTTCCCCACCCTGTGTTATATAGCGTCGTCATGCAAAGATGGATAATCTTTGCTTCAGCCTATTACACAATACGCGACAGAATCTTATATCCGATGGAAAGAAGACTTATTCCGCGGTAGTTCGTGCAAACAGCGAGGTCTCTTTTCTTAAAGATAGGACACTGGGATTCCCGTCATTGAGTATGCATTCATCGCACTATATCTTGCATAAAAGTTGGTGCATACTCCTAACCAACTCTTCGCCGCCGGTCTTAAATAACTCAGCTGACAGCCTATCAGAGCCTGCTGCTTTGATATTTGTCAGCTTTTTAATAACTGAATCGACCTCGTTGTAGTCCGGTGGCTCTTCAATAGTTTTTTTGCGTCTGAAAAGGCGTTTCTCTTTTCTCCGTTTCTCTCGATATCGCTCTCTAACAGCTCGCGTTGCTCCCGACTGCAGAGTTCGCTGACAGGAAGCGTTTTTCTCTGCAGTAGCATTGCGACACTCCTCGTCGTACCAAGAATTATTCAAAGGTTTTATATAATCAATGACATCCTTGGCAGCCCCTGTTATCCATGGAGCGGATTATATGTTTCCGCTGCTCACATATATCTTGAAAAGACGGAGAGGTTTCCCCGAGCAGTCGGGAGAGTGTGCTTGAATGACTATGGCGGTCTGTTCTGATTGCAGCTTACCGACGTGCGTATCTTGGCTGCGACAAGATAGTGGTCCGAGTCAATGTTGGAACCACGTAACGTTCGCACGTCCAACACGCTCGATGCTTGCCTTCCGTCAATCAAAACATGAACAATTTGGTTGCGTGTAATTTGGCCTTTCGAGAGAGGAAATTAATTCTCATTTGCATGCTCAGAAAAACAGCATCAGTTTGCAAGCGTGATTCTTTGCCTGATCTCCAGGCTGACGCTGTTGTTGCTGGTTATTTTGGATCCAAGATAGACGAAGTTTTCTATAACACTGTTTTCTCGTCACTGACTGTCCAAGGCGCGATGACGGAGTGCGAGAAGACACCAAGTACTTCGTCTTGTCCTCATTCACCATTAGACCCAAGATCCGAGACTGTTTTTCAATCGCTGGAACGCCTGGCCGACTCGCCGTTAGTGCGTACCGTTGATATCGATGTCATCGGCGTAAGCGAGCAGCATGACTTCGTTTTGGAAAAATCTTGCAATAGAGCATCGCCCTTCCTAAAACTTCTCTTAGTATCATAATGGTCGGAGAGGTTCCCCACCCTGTGTTATATAGCGTCGTCATGCAAAGATGGATAATCTTTGCTTCAGCCTATTACACAATACGCGACAGAATCTTATATCCGATGGAAAGAAGA
This sequence comes from Leucophenga maculata, assembly GCA_035044805.1. NCBI lineage: Eukaryota > Metazoa > Arthropoda > Insecta > Diptera > Drosophilidae > Leucophenga > Leucophenga maculata. The sequence continues at coordinate 68,640 of JAWNNP010000865.1, read as the reverse complement.
CTTATTCCGCGGTAGTTCGTGCAAACAGCGAGGTCTCTTTTCTTAAAGATAGGACACTGGGATTCCCGTCATTGAGTATGCATTCATCGCACTATATCTTGCATAAAAGTTGGTGCATACTCCTAACCAACTCTTCGCCGCCGGTCTTAAATAACTCAGCTGACAGCCTATCAGAGCCTGCTGCTTTGATATTTGTCAGCTTTTTAATAACTGAATCGACCTCGTTGTAGTCCGGTGGCTCTTCAATAGTTTTTTTGCGTCTGAAAAGGCGTTTCTCTTTTCTCCGTTTCTCTCGATATCGCTCTCTAACAGCTCGCGTTGCTCCCGACTGCAGAGTTCGCTGACAGGAAGCGTTTTTCTCTGCAGTAGCATTGCGACACTCCTCGTCGTACCAAGAATTATTCAAAGGTTTTATATAATCAATGACATCCTTGGCAGCCCCTGTTATCCATGGAGCGGATTATATGTTTCCGCTGCTCACATATATCTTGAAAAGACGGAGAGGTTTCCCCGAGCAGTCGGGAGAGTGTGCTTGAATGACTATGGCGGTCTGTTCTGATTGCAGCTTACCGACGTGCGTATCTTGGCTGCGACAAGATAGTGGTCCGAGTCAATGTTGGAACCACGTAACGTTCGCACGTCCAACACGCTCGATGCTTGCCTTCCGTCAATCAAAACATGAACAATTTGGTTGCGTGTAATTTGGCCTGGACTCAGCCATGTAGCCTTGTGGATGTTAAGGTGTGGAAATCTGGTACTACTACCTACAATGTTCCGACCTGCGGCGAAATCGATTAGCCTCTCTCCATTATTGGAGGTAGTGTCGTAAAGGCTAAATTTTCCGACGGTTGGGCCAAATATTCTTTCCTTCCCAATCGTGGCGATGAAATGGCCAATCTCGATTTTGACATCGTGTTTGGGACAGCGCTTGTACAGACATTCCAAGCGCTCAAAGAACTCATCCTTAGCATCGTCGTCTTTCTCTTCCGTCGGGGCGTGCGCATAATTCCGGCTGGAGACGAGTCCACGTAGTTTCCTACCCACCACGAAACCACATCCAAATTCGTGCTTACTCGCATGACAGCTATAGTAGATGTCACAGAATGCCATTTTAGAGCAACCCTGTCCTATCCATTGGATTTCTTGGATTGCGGTGATGTCAACCTTGCCTCTTGGACATCAGCCAGCTGGATATTTGCACCATCCCAATTAAGGGTGCGGACATTCTAGGTGCATGATCCTTATATCATTTGCGGGGGTCGTCATCATAGGGTTCCTTTCGAGCTCTTCTACTAGTTTTAATTGGAGATTTGTTTTTACAGTGGCGGGTCCCAAGCCCAGCGCACCAAACCCTAATTAAGGGAAGTCGCAAATATTAAATATTCAGTCCATTGATCATTAGAAAATGCAACAAATTCAAACACATTTTTATATTTTATATTTCTATACGGCAATGCATTGCATATTCGGAATCTCTTACTGTAACTCGCTTTCCTGGTCCGGAGGATTCCGCATTTGTGACAAAATTGTTCAGCACAAGTTTTTACGTTTAATCTTTGTTATTGTTAATTTGTGCACTTTTAATTCATGGCATAAAGAATTAATAGTAATGTCTTCTTAACTTTCACCACCAAACTGATAGTAAGCAGGAAACTTTCACTGCATTATGTGTGTGAATCTCTGAAGTAATTTCAAAAATGTTTAATTGATAAAAAAGAAACATATAGAAATCTATATTGATAAATAAAAATACCGTACCTCTTTTAATTTTTAACCAATCGTAATGCTTTCTTGCTTATTTTGTTAATAACCAAGGCTATTAAAAAATACTTTAACAAACAAAATAGAATTTAAAAAAGTTTAAAGCTGAGAAAACTTAAAATAGCACAAGATAAGTCTTCAAGTGTAATAATAATAATAGTATATAATAGTTTATATAAACCAACTAAATGAGCAAACATTTACCTTTTTAGGCCCTGTACCGAAGGTACAAGAGCCTATTGGTTTTGTGCAAATTTATGTAACAGGTAGAAATAATAATCGGAGACCCCCCAAAGTTACCCCCATTATGGTCAGGAGCGATAGAGGAGTCGATATAGATATGTCCGGCCGTCCGTCCGTCTGGCCGTCCGTATGAACGAAAGGATCTCGGAAACGGTAACAGATAGAGACTTCGTGTTTTTTGCATTTGACTAGGACTGCTCCGGAATTTTACAAGTTTATTTTAAAATGTTGACCCTCCCCCCCTTTCCCATAAAATCACCCCCAAGGGTAAAATTTCTTCGGCACAAAAAAAAGGAAGTATGCCAGTATAGAGATATCGTCCTTCTTAGCCAAAATCCAAAAAGTTCATCAAATTCGGATAATAAATGACGATTTTATAAGCAATTGAATTTGAGCGACCCCGCCTTTTCGTTTCGTACATAAAAAAATGTTCTAAAGGCACTTAGTCGTGCAGTGAGAAGTGGTCATGTGTTTGGTCTTAAGCTAGGGGAACATTTAATGTGTTTCTTAGGCGACCTGAACTGGTACAGGGTCTCTTACAGTCGGTTACGCCCGACTGAAATTTCCTTACTTGTTATACCTATAATCATCTTTAGAATCGGACTTACAAATGCGGAGCTTTAAATTTTAAAGTGTACAAAGTTAGGTGTACAAAGTTAGGTAAGAACCTAAAAAAATATTTTGAGGGTATATTGAAAATGTTGTACATAGCCAAGGATCTACTCGACTATGCCTATTACCTCCACTAGTCTCATCAAAAGTAAAAAAACACTATAGCAGTGTGTAATCTATATATATAAGAATTAATGTTTGTTCGTTACTTATGCATTCCTAATATATTCATCCAATTACAATAATACTTTGCTCAGTTGTTGTATGTATGTTGTATGTTTTGTCTGGTATGTAGCGAGGATAGCAATCAAGAATTTTTAAAAATTTTATAGCAATATAGCTCTCAGAAGTTTCAAATATTTCATATAATTTTAATACAATAGGCTTAGGTATGTGATGGTGGGTGATTGTGATAGCTGGTAGGATAAGGAATGAGTTACGGAAGGGTGAGTACCCTGGGACAGAAATTGTGATTGAGTAGGTGAGTGTGATAATGGCTATAGAGGCTAACAGCTGTTATTAGGACAACCGATAGTCACTAGATCAGTGGTCGGCAACCACACAGTCATATTTTTGCATTGCGTTAGTGTGCGAATTAACAGAATTATAACAGTATCAACAACGGATGAACAGTAAGTGATTTATTTTGCTTCACCTCAACAGCGACATTACAGCGTAATAGCGCCATTACACCGCCATAACAGCGACAAACAGAAGCATATCATAGAAGCGAAACCACACGAAGATTTATAATGTACGTGTGCAGGCAGCGCTGCGGCAGAGCAAATCCCTATGCGCGAAGCATGGCATGTGCCAGACACTGCACTAGATACATGTGACGTGAAAGGTTGCGTAGCGGACCACCCGGGGTCAATGTAAATTTTGAAGAGCTATGAAAATGCCTGCAGTACCTAACATTAAGGCGCAGATTACGCTCTACACAACAAATATTGTACTGTGCTTTTTTTTCGAAAACGTGACGTGATGGGGCTCGTGTTCAGCACGAAAAATCCGTTCGGAAAAACTATGTCTTATTTTATTCGCAGAAAAAGTTGCGATTTTCAGGGCAGTGAAGATATTATCAACTGTGTGTATATTGATCTTTATACAGCCCAATATCAATATAAAAACTGGACACCTCGAGATATTATTTTTGTATTTTTGCCATGTACAGTCTATCTTGCAGTAACATCAACGCTGATGTTTATAAGCAGACAAGGAAACGAATATTTTTGAATACACAAGCACTTGTAACTTGGTGTGTAATTAAGCGCTTATTGTAAGGATATTACTACTTCACAATTAACTTTACATACACACACAGGCACTTGTAACCAGCATACATATGTGAATGCACTTGCCGCTAAGATCTTTCTTCTTCACCTCAACATCACTTTACCTACCTCAGCTCACATTACGATATCGATTATTTCTATTATACTTTTTAATTTTATTTTATACCAGTATGACGGAAGAGGGTACTACAACCCATATTACTTTCCCGTTTTGTAATCCCTTATGGCTATAACTACAGCTATACCCGTAAAGGTGATTTCTAAGCGACGTATTCAATAGGCGTCGAAATTTTGCAATGTAGATATGATAAACTAAAAATCCAGTCTGAGGCTGAGCGCAGGAACAGACTCGTACGCATGATAAATATTTATGTGTGAGGCATATATATGATGCATGACGAAAAATCATTTCGATTTTGATATTTTGCAAGTCATGCTCGCTCTATCATGCATGAGCGTTTATTGGACAGCATGAAGATCAGTCACTCATTCGACAAAACGTTTTGTAGCGAACAGACACGTGCTATCACACTATGGGCAACGTTCACGCTTGAACATAGATTTCATCTGTATGGACGTTACAGTATCTGAGACTGATAAATCGAAGCATGTCTACAGTGATTTGCTTGTTTGGGTCATAAAACTGCGGTTTCCCAGCGATAGCAGATTAAATACACTAGTGTATGAAAATACTCAGGTGTAATTAGAAATAACATCCACTTAGCCGAAGCAGAATTTGAGCAGCCATAAATCATTAAGCTGCTGATAGATGTACATTACAAACTTACATTGCTATCTGCTGATGAAACAAAGGATCACAGCGAACACACATTGTCATCTATTGATAAGGACAACAGCGGCGTAGCTTCAGATAAACCCCAATGCAATATTTAAGATAATATAAGTAATTATATATAAGCACAAAAACAAGGAAAAATAATCAATTAATACTCATACGGAGTATGTCGCTTAATTGAAACGCATATTCCTTATCATTAAATGTCAGATTGCAAAGAAACTGCTTGAGACTAAAACAGGTCAGAAAAGTTAAATTTTGGCCTTTTTTTTTTTAACGATTTATATATTCACATTTTATTTATAATTTAATATATAAACGGTATTTATTTTTAAATATTAAGTCACTAATTACAAAATTTTTTTCAGTATTTGATGCTTAAAAATGAAACAATATAAGCAATATAAATAATATACCTTTTGGCTAATCCTGGCCCAATGTGTATCAAAAAACGTGTATGAATAAGTCGTATTCCGTCGTCATAGACAAGGTAAATTTTACAAGGTAGGAGCCGAAGCGTCTCTCAGTTGTATAAATTTTGAGAAAGGCAAAATGAGCAAAAAAGAAACGAAATGAGAAAACAAACGAATGCAATGTATCTTCTGCGTTGTTGCAAAAAAAAAAAAAAAATAATAAAAAATTCTTTCAGTTCGAAATACATTCGCACACTCCAATGTATTTGCATATGTATTAGAATAAAAAAACAATCTTGCGTGGAAACAACCTTTCCGTTTGACTGTCGCAAGCGAACTAAAATTTAAATAACTGGAAAGAAGAAGATAAATGTGTGGGCTACTACCTTGTTAAGTATACCTTGTTCATAGACACACTTCAACATTTCGAACTCAAATTAAGGATGAAACCATTGCATGATAATGTACGGTTGAAAGCTTCATGCAAAAAAGATTTAATTTGTTTAACTTTACCTTTCTTTATGAACGCGAAAAAAATAGATTTCTTTGTTTAGGTTTGTGTGCATATATTTTATATACATCCATAAATACATATGTAAGAGTTCGCAGTGCGCTCGCTACCATTTATTCTACCATGCACACACAACCATCCAGCTCAAGCATCAACAACGTTTTGAAATTCGACGGTCCATTGTGGGAAAGTTCTCACTAGTGGCCAAACCTTGTAAAGGCCTTAACAGACGATGCGTCATGATGACGATCAAATAAAATTGTATTATTGAAATAAGCATCTATGCGTTACACAGACATGATTACTCTTTGATCGCGATCAAAGCGTAAAAAATCAAAACGAATTTGATATTTAGTGGTGATTTCCCCTCTATTTTGATCTTGAATGTCGTCTGTATGCAGTGCAGAAATAGTCAATTGGCTTAATCAATTTTGATGTGTAAATGTTCCTCTCTTTTAATGCCACTCTTTCATTTAAATTCGTCTTTTGCGTTTTTTTTTTTCTTGAACTATTTTTTTCACACAAAGCGAGCGCAATTGAGAAAAATGACAAAATCAAACAATCTGATCACTCGTCTGTGACATCGTCTGTACCGTATATTAAGGCTCTAAGTGAACTGAGCTAGTTGTATCATGGTGGTGGATATTTTCTCTCTGAGGCATAAAAATTTCTTTTAATGGTTAGCTTTAGAACGCGAAGAGATTGCGGGAGATTGGGATCGTTTGCTCAAGTTCACATTGTTAGAACAGTTGTTGATTGCCATTCACCTGGGAATGGCCAAGAATGATTCTTGTGTCAAACGGTCCAAGCAACTCACACGTCCGCTAGGATACGTATCTTCTGGGTAGCCTCTGTTCAGAGGTGAGCTAACGTGAGAAGGCGAAGGGGCCCCTCTCCTTTAATAAGGGGTTGGTGCGCTGGGCTTGGGACCCGCCACTTAAAAATATAAACCCCCAATGAATACGAACAGGAAGTCTCGAAAGGAACCCTTTGATGACGACCCCCGCAAACGATATAAGGTTCATGAAATGAGGATATGCACCTGGAATGTCCGCACTCTTAATTGGGATGGTACAAAGATCCAGCTGGTTGATGTCCTCGAAAGATGCAAGAAATCCGATGGATAGGACAGGGTTGCTCTAAAAAAGCATCCTGTGACATCTACTACAGCTGCCATGCGAGTAAACACGAATTTGGATGCGGTTTCGTGGAAACTACGTGACCTCTTCTCTAGGTTCACGCCTGTTGACGAGCATCTAGCCGCGATACGTATCAAGGCTAAATATTTTTATATTAGCCTGATTTGTGCACACGCCCCGACGGAAGAGAAACACGACGATGTTAAAGATGAGTTCTATGAGCTCTTGGAACGTCTGTACGAGAGCTGTCCCAAACACGATGTTAAAATCGTGCTTGGCGATTTCAACGCCAAGATTGGGAAGGAACGAATCTTTGGCCCAACCGTCGGAAAATTTTGCCTTCACGACACTACCTCCAATAATGGAGGTAGTATCGTACACTCGAGGGATTTTAAGAGGAGACTTGAGAAATAAATTAATAAATATATTAGATTTGAATACGTATATCATGCTATATTATATACATATATTCCATATACTCCTGCGACAAACACGAACACAAACTAAAAACATCAAATCAAATATTTTGGTACTTGGTATTAGAATGCAAAGGCTGTGTACGACTTTCGATCGATGGCGTCGCTGCCCCAGCCAGCGTCTACAAAACCTCTCATTCCTGTGACACCTGACGTAATGTCCGCTTTACGATATTGTTGGTTACAAGCCACTTGGTAACCCGGTTCTAGACGAACTGACATTTGTTTGCAAACTTCCATACCATATTGCTTTATCAGATCTTTTATGCTCTTCTGACTTAGCTTGATGTCGCTTGTTTCGCCATCGCGTTGAATTTCAATGCCCAAAAAGTGATGTAATTCACGCTTTCATTTCAATTAGAACTGCCTTCTGCTTACATGCAACGATGATGTCATCAACGTAAACCGCAATCAAAACCAATTTGTCGCCTTTATTTATCATATACAAACAAATTTCGCTTTGGCATATTTCAAATCCAATGCGTTTTAATACCTCATCAAGTTTAACATTCCGTTGTCTGCCAGACTGCAAGACTGTAAGTTTCGGTGTAGTCGATACCAAAACGGTGTTCACACCCCTTCGTTATGAGCCGCGCCTTGTAGCGTTCGATTTTCCTTTTTTCGTTTCGCTTCAATGCAAATACCCATCTGAATTTTTACTCTTTCTGGTAAGTCTACTAAATACCACGTGTCGTGTCGAAGAAATTTCTGCTTCGACAATATTTAGACTTTCTCAGATCCTTAGGAAAACGATTTTTAGCAGGAGGTGACTATAACGCGAAAAAGTTAATATGGGGTCAAGATTAACAAATGCCAAAGGTCGACAACTTCTAGATGCAATAAGAGGAAATATTGCGACTATATTAGTACAGGAGAACCAGCATAATGGCCCTCTGACCTCAAAAAACAACCAGACCTTATTGACTTTTGTGTAACGAAAAATGTATCCCTCAACAAACTGAACATTAAATCTTGCCTTGACTTAACTTCGGACCACTCTCCCATTGTAATAACATACAATTCAAATCCAGAGACGAGGGAAAACCAAAACATTTATAACAAAAAAAACTGACTGGAACATGTTTCGACGAATTATTGAAGAACATATTGTGACAAGTATACCGCTTAGAACAAATACCCAAGTCGACCTATATAAACGACCTAATAATACTCCGATCCTACGAAAGACACAGATAGAAGCTATTCCTGCAAATATTAAACAAAAAATTGCGGAAAAATAAAGTTGCGAAAAATATATCTAAACTAAACAATGCAATAATTCATAGGTCACCACTAAAATTATTTAAGTCCGAAGATAAACAAAAGATCAAATGCGCCTTATGTGGCAATAACCACACTGCAAACTACAAAGGCTGCCTAGTCTATAAATCGCTTCAAGTACAACGATTTCCACCAATGAGAAAGAAAGAACTCCAAACCATACAAACACAAAATGTTTCGACATCTAACTCAATTTTGAATACAGTTCCTAGAATACAAGCTGGCTTAACATATGCAGAAGCAGCTGCATTCAAATCAAATAAGGAACTTGGTAACATTACTAAAAATAGTGAAACCAAATCCAAAACAGATAGCAACGACGATCTTTCAGAACTGAAAACAATGATGAAACAGCTCATCACTCAAATGACAAATATAATGAATCACGTCACCATACTGGTTACCAAATTAGATGGGTCTGTCAAATAAAATCCTTACCATAGCAATCTGGAATGCTAAAGGACTATCGAGAAACTCTTTAGAAATAAGTAGTTTCTTATCCAATAATTCCGTTGACATAATGTTAGTATCAGAAACACATTTTACTGATAAAAGTTACCTATATATTCCAAATTACCATATATACAATACCAACCATCCTGATAATAGGGCACATGGGGGAACTGCGGTGATAATAAGAAATTCATTAAAATGTACAGAACTTAACGGATATAAAGAAGAACATATTCAAGCCACATCAATCCAGATTAATGACTCTATCGGACCAATTACAGTATCAGCTGTATACTGCCCTCCCAGGCACAATAACACTAAAACTCAATATTTTGACTTTCTCAGATCCTTAGGAAAACGATTTTTAGCAGGAGGAGACTATAAAGCGAAAAACTTAGAATGGGGGTCAAGATTAACAAATGCCAAAGGTCGACAACTCCTAGATGCAATAAGAGAAAATAATTGCGACTATATTAGTACAGGAGAACCAACATACTGGCCCTCTGACATCAAAAAACAACCAGACCTTATTGACTTTTGTATAACGATAAATGTATCCCTCAACAAACTGAACATTAAATCTTGCCTTGACTTAACTTCGGACCACTCTCCCATTGTAATAACATACAATTCAAATCCAGAGACGAAGGAAAACCAAAACATTTATAACAAAAAAACTGACTGGAACATGTTTCGACGAATAATTGAAGAACATATTGTAACAAGTATACCGCTTAGAACAAATACCCAAGTCGACTCCGCTATTGCCTACATAAACGACTTAATAATACTCGCAGCAACAGAGTCCACGCCGATCCTACGAAAGACACAGACAGAAGCTATTCCTGCAAATATTAAACAAAAAATTGCGGAAAAAAGAAAACTGCGAAAAATATATCAAATGACAAAACACCCACAAGACAAGGCCAAACTAAACAAAGCCTCCGTTAACCTAAAAATCCTGCTAAAAGATGAAAACGACAAAAAGTTTGAATATTACCTTTCAAACTTAGATGCAAATAGCTCTTCGAATTTTTCACTATGGAAAGCTACGAAAAAACTAAACAACGCAATAATTCATAGGCCACCACTAAAATCTTTAAATGGCACTTGGGCAAAGAGTAATAAAGAAAAAGCAGCAGATACATTGGCAAAACATTTCGAGATAATGTTTACTAATGATATGGATAATCAAAATATTGAACTACCGAATTTATCAAACGCTTCTCCTTGTACAATAAGATTGACTACGGTTTCAGAAGTAAAGAAACAAATGAAGACCCTAAAGGATAAAAAGGCGCCTGGATATGATCTTGTATCAGGCAAACCCGTTAAAGAGCTACCAGATATAGCAATTAGCTATATCAGAAATATTTACAATGCGGCAATTAGGCAAACATATTTTCCTGCCGTGTGGAAAGTCGCACAAATAAATCCCATACCTAAACCCAATAAAGACGCAACAAATACTAGCTCATACAGACCAATAAGTTTATTGCCTCTGTTATCTAAAATATTTGAAAAAATATTATATGATAGAATAGAGCCAATCCTGACACAACAGCAAATTATTCCGGGCCATCAATTTGGGTTTAGAAGAAAACATTCCACTATTCAACAAATACATAGAGTTATGCATAAGATTCTAGATGATTTTGACAGAAAGAAATACTGTGTAGCCGTCTACTTGGACATTGCCAAAGCATTTGATAAAGTATGGCACAGAGGCTTATTATACAAATTACAAGGATGTATACCGCACAAAATGTTTAAACTCTTGGAAAGCTATATTTGCAACAGACACTTTTACGTAAAATATAAAGATGGATATTCTGACGTATTAAAAATGACAGCAGGCGTACCTCAAGGCAGCGTACTGGGCCCATTGCTATATCTCATATATACCGCAGACTTACCGACACCTACAAGCAATGATTGTATGATAGCAACATTTGCAGACGATACAGTATTATTATCGTCTAATTGTGACGAAAAGAAAGCAACACACACACTCCAAGTAATTTTAAACCAAACAATTGACTGGTTTCAAAAATGCATAGAAAAGGCATAGAAGTAAACCAGGAAAAAACTGTCCAAGTAATTTACACAAACAGAAAAACAAAATGTTACCATATAAAAATAAAAAACAACAACATAAAAATTAAACCCTATGCAAAATACTTAGGAATAACAATAGAATCTAAGCTGACATGGAAACCACACATAAAAAACAAACGAAATGAAGTTAGACACAAATTTAAACAATTAAACTGGCTGCTTGGGACAAAATCAAAATTATCGCTCGACAACAAACTTAAAATATATAAAGCAATTATTATGCCAATATGGAAGTATGGCATCGAGATATTGGGTACTGCAAGCAAAACCAACTTGCAACTTATACAAAGGACGCGGCTCGATCCAACAAACATAATGCATAGATACCTATAAGCATATACTACAATAACTGTACACTAGATTTAATCTAACATTAAACTTGTTTCTTATTGCCCATATGCATTTATTAGTAGTAATTCTATGGAAATGAACGATGCGATATTCCGCGAAGAGTGGGGCAGTCGCATGTTGTAAGATTACATAGACCAACGTTTACCAACGTAAATGTATATGTATAAGGGGCAAAATTTTAAAATAAACTTGTGAAATTCCGGAGCAGTCCTAGTCGAATGCAAAAAACACGAAGTCTCTATCTATTACGGTTTCCGAGATCCTTTCGTTCATTCAGACGGACGGACGGACAGACGGACATGGCTATATCGACTCCTCTATCCATCCTGACCATAATGGTGGTAACTTTGGGGGGTCTCCGACAATTAGTTCTTCCTGTTACATACATTTGCACAAAACCAATAGGCTCTTGTACCTTCGGTACAGGGCCTAAAAAAAAGGTAAACATTAAGGGAAATAAAGCAAAAAACAAAACCTTCAATGTTGCTTATTGAATTCTCTTTAAAACTAATATCTCGCTTCACTACAATTTTTCGTGACTCTTGGTCATACAACCTGTACGCTTTAGATGTGTGTGAATCAACCATTAGGTACTTTTTGCCTTTAGCTTCAAATTGGCCGCGACTTATGTATTTTAAAATACATAGAATAAAAAAATAAGAACCGAAATATTTATTATAAACGATTTTCGTTTTTATTCCTTAAGATTCGTCTTAAGACTACTTTTACATTATTCTTGAACGTCGCTTCTAAGCTTCGCTCTGTTTGGAATGAAAAAATGCTTAGTTGACAAAACTGCAACAATGCTATACATTGTTGTTGTTTTGTCAACTTTTGAATATTCGATTGCAACATTCACGTTTTGTTCTTTTGTAAACGGAAATGTTGCAGACGTCAATTCAGCATTGGTTTTTGATTACATGCAAGTTGTGCTAATAAAGCAACTTTGTTGTTAAGATATTTTTGAGCGATAATGCTGATGTCGTCGTTATCAGCATTATGGCTCAATGTGGAGTGGAGATACATAACTCCTCCCCTCTTTGTCTCAGGATACTCCTGGATCCTGTACTTATTTGCAATACTTCTTAATTTGTAAAGAATGTATATTAGTGTAGTACATAAAATTGCTATAGTTATTAGTACAATTGCATCTGTTATTAATTTTTGTTCTTTTATATCTTGGATTTCTTCGATATTTTTAAATTGGCTTAAAGTTTTTTGCTTAAATGATATATTATTAGAGAAATTATACTTTTTCGCAGAAAAGTTTTCGACAATTTTTTGTTTGTATGTGAACCTTCTATTGTTGAAAATTTCGTTATTGATAATAACGGTACAATTATTGTATTCTATAATTATGTTTCCTGATATTGTTTCGTTATTTTCTTTATTGTTACAAATTTGTTTTATTTCGATATTTCTTACATTTTGTACTAGTATTGTGGAATCGTCTATTGCTTCTATTTTGATATCTGTATCTTTTACAAGTTTACAATTATTTAGGAAAACACCATTTTTGCTAGATTTTAGCTCATTAAGAGTTTTATATGGGTCGTACTTATACGTTTTATCGTCTATTTTTACTATTAGTTCGTCTTTCGAATCAATTTTGTAGTAGTCTTTGTTAGTGATAGGTGTTATTAATATGATGTGAGTCTTTATGAAATTAGTTGGAAATTTAATAGCGAATATTAGTGTGTTATTATGGTACATCACCCCATTCGGATGAGTTTTATTTTGTAAAAATCGATTTTAAATTTTTCTATTTCTTCGCTAGTTAGTATAGAAGGATGGAAGATATTATACCTAGCCGAAGCTATAGTGTTTTGGATTTCTTCTACTTTGCTTTGTAGGAATTTTAGTTTGATTAGTTGGTCATGATAGAGGATATCGCTTCTGATATCATTGTTGAATGATTGGATATGGTTAAAGTTTCTTGTTATTTGTACTCTATCGTCTTCTTTTGTTTCTTTTAATGAATTAATGGACATGTTAATGGCATTGTTAATATGTATTTGTTTGTTAATTGTTTCTATTATTTGGTGATTGTTATCATGATTATTTTGAATGTGTTCTAAAATATTTTGTCTGTCGGTATCGTCCATTAAGCCAAATAGCCATTTTTGTCCGCTACCAACTATGTTGATCAATCACCGTTTTTGCCTGTTTTGGGGTATTATAGAATGGATTTTTGCTTTTAGTGTTCTAATTTCCATTTCTAGGTTAATTTTATTTGTTGTTTGGATGTTTTCTTCCATGGCATTTATTAGTTTTTATATTTCTAATGGATCTATTATATGAACTTATAAATGATGGTTTTGAATTGAAATAAGTATCAATATGGATAATTTCGTTTATGGTTTTTGGTGTTTCGGTTATGTGAAATTTATTTTTGTTTGGGTTACGATCATATTTGCCAACAGTGCAAGTATCGCAATTATTTATGATTTTATGAATGTGATCTTTAAGTTTTGGTTGTATATTTTTGATTTCAGTAGTTCATAGGTAGCTATTATGCCACAGTGACCGCTCTCATTTTTACGTTACGGTTATTGTCAAATTCCTTTACGAGAATTTTTTGTATTTTATTATACTCATGACCGTTTAGATATGAATATATTCCTATCTTACCTTTTGTGATTTCTCTTCGGATGATGTTAATGACATTATTATTATTAATGTCTCTACTGTCAATATAAATTTGTTTGTTATTGAATACATTCGTGACGTTTTTATTTTGTTCATCCACTATTATTATTTGAATAGGGAATCTGTTTACTACTGTATCCAATATAGAGATATAGTTATGCAAGTCTTCCTCTTGAGAGTGAACTGTTTGCACTTCTATTGAATCATTATCTTCCTCTGTGATAAGAGGTTCATTTAGGCATAAGTCTTCCTCTTGAGGGTCGACAGCCTGAGCATCTTGTGCTTTGTTTGTATTTAATTCATCATTTCCATGATTTATTTCATCTTCTGCTATTCTACTAAGAAAATCAGCTTGGTTGTTTTTTTTTTCTCTTATATAATCTAAAGTATAATTGTATTCTGCTAGGTTTATTAACCATCGCAGTAACCTTGGGGTTATACCAATATAACCACTTAAGTGGTTGATGGTCACTTTCTAAGTCGAATTCTCTACCGTATACATAGGGACGGAAGTACTTCACTGACCAAACTATTGCGAGTAGTTCTTTCTCTATAACTGCATAGTTTATTTCGTGTTTGTTGAGAGTTATAGAGGCGTATGCTATTGGATGTCCTTCTTGTGAGAGAACGGCTCCAACTGCAAATTTACTTGCATCTGTTGTAATTTTAAATTTTTTCTCGAAGTTGGGATATCGTAATATTGGTGAACTAGTTACGAGATCTTTCAATTTTTCAAATGCCGCAATGTAGCTCGGATCATTTGTGTTTATTTTGTTATCTTTCTTTAGAAAGCGAGTCATTGGATGTGCTATTTTTGAATAGTCTTTAATTCTTAAATTTTCTGTAAAATCCTGTCATACCTAAGAAGGATTTTATTTGTTTTGTGTTTTTAGGTAATTTTAGTTTCTGAATAATAGAAACTTTCTCGGGGTTTGGTTTTACCCCTTGTGTCGCCAGGACATGCCCTTAAAATTGTGTTTCTTTCTTAAGAAAGTCGCACTTATCAATTTGAATTTTTAATTGAGCCTTACGTAAGGCTCGAAGTATGGCTTTTATATTTGCGATATGCTCTTCTAATGAAGTGCTAAATATAAGTATGTCGTCCATGTAGACAACACAAGTTTTATTAATAAAGTCTTTTAGTACTTTATTCATCATCCTTTGGAAGGTTGATGGTGCGTTCTTGAGGCCAAAAGACATTCGAACGAATTCATAGTGCCCTCGTGGGGTTGAGAACGCTGTTTTTGCTCTATCTACCTCTCTAACTAAGATTTGGTAAAATCCCTTAGCTAGGTCAAGTGTGGTAAAATATTGAGCCCGTCCGAATTTGTCTAATATTGTGATTAGATTTGGGATTGGATACTTATCGTCGTTTGTAAATTCGTTCAATTTACGATAATCGATGACTATTCTATATTTCTTTTTTTTCGAATTATGGGGTTTTTTCCACCACCCATAATGGGCTGTTATAAGGTAAATTACTTTCTTTAATTATGTTTTGTTTGAGCATATCTTCTATTTGTCTTTCGATTTCCTCTTCGTAGATTTGAGGATATCTGTATATTTTCGAGTAGAGTGGCTTATCGCTTGAAGTAACTATTTCGTGGTGCACTTCGGTAGTGGCTGACAAAATGTCGCCTTCATTAAAGAATAAGTCTCTAAACTCATTTAGAAGTTGGGTTATCTTATTATGCTCTTCTTGGTTTAAGTGTTTGAAATCGAATTTATTGTCAAACTCCTCTATTGTCTCTAGCATTGAGATGTTTTCCATGTATTTTGAATAGTCGAATTCTTCGAAGTAGATTTTTTTCTCGAAAATCTCCACAAATCGAAGTTCATTATTTATTTTTGCTTTAAAGGGAATTAAAAAGTTTTGGCCAATAATGCCTGAAAACTGATCATTTTTGAAGTCGATCAATTTCCATTAAACGGTGCCTCTTCCACTGAATTCTTTGGGGAAGGGTGTTATTACGGCACTTTGAACTCTATTTACACCGTTAAGGGTTTTATAATAGTGTGGTTTCTGTAATGGAACTGATGGATAAAGTTCTATTAGGGTATTTGGTTTCAGGATGCTAGTTGTAAACCCAGTGTCTATTAAGTACCTGATTTTCTGTTTCCCATTATGAATTGTTACTATGGGTAATGTAGATTTTGAGGCAACATTAAAAAATTTACTTCCTCATTAACCTCTGATTGGGTGTCTTGGAGGGATTCTACCTCCATGTAAGAGGGTCCCTCAAATGATCCCGTATTTTGGGTATCAACGCTCATATATGATGTTCGGGTCTGAGCTGAGTTAGTATTACTAAAGTTTTGATTGTTTTTCGGGTAATCATTTTGGTCATTGTGATTTTTATAAGAATTGTTAGTATTATTATTGTTATTTCGATTGTTGTATGAATTACGGTTCTGGTTATTATTAAGACCAGTATTATTACGGTTTTTCTTATTGTTATGACCGGTATTATTACGGTTTTGGTTATTGTTATTACTGGTGTTATTTTGGTTTTTATTATAACCAACGTTATTTTGGTTTGGGTTATTATTATAACCGGCATTATTTTGGTTTTGGTTATTATTATATCCAGTGTTATTATGGTTGTTGTTGGTATTATTGGGCTTTTTATGTTTATAATGAATAGCTCTGCTATCGTCTAGTAGTTTGAGTTTGGTAAATTTTGAAATTACGTCTTCTAATTTCATGTTTTCGTCAATATTATGGCTTACTAGCCCATCGATTTTTTTCACTTAGTATACAAATTAAATCCCTATCGACGTACATAGATTGATAAGGGGAAAAGATTTTATCTTGGGGGTTTGGGTCTTGTAGAAATTCTTGCGACATCCTAGTCATTTCGCCTCGTAGTTTTTCATTAAGTACTATGTTGGTCCCAAATGAGATTAAGTCATTGTTATTTCCACACAACGCTACGATTTGGTCTACAGATTTTATG
This sequence comes from Leucophenga maculata, assembly GCA_035044805.1. Lineage (NCBI taxonomy): Eukaryota > Metazoa > Arthropoda > Insecta > Diptera > Drosophilidae > Leucophenga > Leucophenga maculata. The sequence continues at coordinate 51,585 of JAWNNP010000865.1, read as the reverse complement.
AACTGCACCAAGTAGCTTGTGTTGTTGAGAGGCTGTTTAGCCCTAAATTGATTAAGAACATCCTTCGGTGTCAGGCCTAGACTGTTGGACATCTGAAGTTGTTGTTGTGGTTGTTGTAGTTGTTGTCGTTGCTGAAGTTGGTCCTGCAGCTGGTTAATTGCTGCCTCCTGTTGTCTTATGCATTCGACCATTTGTTATTCGTTTATTTTTAGTCCACTTTGTCCACTTTTGTAAGAAGAAGAAAAATTTTTTTTTTTTTTTTTTAAATTTATATTTATATTTATATTTTTTTTTTAGTTCACTGTAAAAACTTGTACCAATTTTATTAATATTAGTATTTTTTTAGTATATGTTTATTTAGTATATGTTTCCTCTGGTGTTAACTTTAATAGGCTTTATTAAACTTTTATTTATTAATATACTTTATATTTTTATACACTGTTCACTGTTTATTCTGGTGTTAACTTTAGTAAGCTTTATTGAACTTTTATTTATTAATATACTTTAGTATATTTTTGTACACTGTTCACTGTTTATTCTGGTGTTAACTTTAATAAACTTTATTAAACTTTTATTTATTAATATACTTTAGTATATTTTTATACACTGTTCACTGTTTAGTTTGGTGCTAACTTTAGTAAGTTTTAAACTTTTTTGTACACTGTTCACTGTTTAGTTTGGTGTTAGTTAACTTCGGTTAACTTTATACGAAACTTCACTTTTGTCGCTTAACTTTGGATATTATCTCCACGACTGCGCGACTTATGTATTTTAAAATACATAGAATAAAAAAATAAGAACCGAAATATTTATTATAAACGATTTTCGTTTTTATTCCTTAAGATTCGTCTTAAGACTACTTTTACATTATTCTTGAACGTCGCTTCTAAGCTTCGCTCTGTTTGGAATGAAAAAATGCTTAGTTTACAAAACTGCAACAATGCTTTATACATTGTTGTTGTTTTGTCAACTTTTGAATATTCGATTGCAACATTCACGTTTTGTTCTTTTGTAAACGGAAATGTTGCAGACGTCAATTCAGCATTGGTTTTTGATTACATAAAAGTTGTGCTAATAAATAACGATCGCAGCGGCGACGCTTTCGTTATTTGCTTAGGAAGCAACTTTGTTGTTAAGATATTTTTGAGCGAAAATGCTGATGTCGTCGTTATCAGCATTATGGCTCAATGTGGAGTGGAGATACATAACTCGCGTGCACTTTTGTTTAAAGCTACTGCAGTACAACCGAAAATTGCATATGTTTTAAAGCTGGTTTCCTTTTTACACCAAATTTCGTATGGCGTTTTGTTGCCTAACAACTTTGTAGGACATCTTTTTCGAATATACGTTGCCGTCGATACAGCTTTAGCCCATAAACTCTGATTTGAACCTGCATGCACAATCATACATCGAGCCATCTCAACCAAAGTACGATTTGCTCGTTTGGCTACTCCATTCTGCTGTGGTGTGTGCGGAACGCTTAATTCTCGCCGTATGCCATGTTGCTTCAAATATGCGTCAAACTCGCCGTTTATGTATTCAGTTCCGTTGTCACTACGTAAAACCAAAATCTTGCAATTAATCTGTCCTTCGACTTGCATATGGTATTGCTTGAACTTATCAAGTACCTCATTTTTTGATTTCAAAAAATAAACTAACATACCTTAATTTGTCGTCTATAAACGTTAAGAAATATCTTGATCCTCCAATTGATGATATATTAATTAGTCCGCATACTTCCGAATGAATTACTTCCAAAAGTCTTTCAGATCGCCTTTCTGATTCATGTGGAAATGGCAAAACATGTACTTTACTGATTGATCATACATGTATTACAACACAATTGCACCTCGCACTTGCTCAGCTTCATATCATATTCATTCTCTTAGTTGCTTATAAACCTTATGAACGAACAGATCGCTGCGCTGCCAGCACAAAAACGCGAACGACGCGAAACGAAAAATATTTATCGTGAAAAAATAATAGTTCAAGAAAAATGACAAACTTATATGCTATCAAAAAATCGGACGAAAGTAATTACGAAAGTTGATATGTGCAGATGCGAAGTATGCTTGTACACGGCTGTATATGAAAGTAGCGAAGTTAAACCTTATAAACGAAAAGATCACTGTTCTTCATTTCTAACAAATTCATAAAAATTGTTAAAATAAATATACATAATAATAAGCCGAACCATTTATTTGTATGAAGCAAAAAAAAAAAAATGTTTTAACTAAAAGTTTCATGGTCTAAAAATATTCGTTTTGATTCACAATAAAGAAATGTAAAGTTACAGTCCAATCCGATAAAATTTAGAGGTGGCGACTTGGGGCGAAAGTCGCATATGTGAAATTTTTTGTCAAAAATAAGTTTTAGGCCCTGTACCGAAGGTACTAGAGCCTATTGTTTTTGTGCAAATGTATGTAACTGGTAGAAATATTGGTCGTAGACCCCCAAAGTTACCCCCATTATGGTCAGGAGTGATAGAGGAGTCGATGTTGCCATGTTCGTCTGTCCGATCGTATGAACGAAAGAATCTCGGAAAGGGTAATAGATAGAATTTTACGAGTTTATTTTAAAATTTTGCACCTTCCCCATAAAATTCCCACCAAGGGTAAAAATTTTAAAGTTTCAGGATTTAAAAATGGTTGTGTTAAACGGGAATTGGCTCTTTGGTAGTCAGTTTTTGATTGTAATCTTGCATGAGCTTTACACCTCGCTTTGCCGTGTCAGTATCTACAGTATTTATAATTTTTACAGCAATCAGAAAATCATGCCATTTAGAAGGATCTTGGGTCAGAATCGCTCTTGAAATGTTGAAGCGATTGACAAATTGAACAGCGTTAGGCGTAACGAAGTCAGCTAATTGTTTTGCAACAAACGTTGTCAAATCATTTTCTTTTAATTTAAAGCGCTTTACAGAATTGTCGATGCTGTCCTCATCAATGTCAAATGCCAATAGTTGCTGCACCATCGCTTCCCAACGTAGGAAACGTTATCGTCAAATAACGGAAGTGCGATGCTTTCATCAGCCAAATACAACAAATGATTGCAAGTTTTTTTGAGTACCGCGTTTGAATTTTTTCATCCATTTTCGGGTAGTTGAACATAGCACGTATAAAATTTAAATCGTTTTTTGGAACTTCAACAGCAATCGGTACCCGAAACCAAAGCTGTACATAAAAGCGCACAATAAAGAGGATAAGTGGAGCAAATATTTTTTTCTCTTGTTTTGACAATTTAAATTCTTCTCGGAACAAATATATTTTTAACATGTAAAGCGCCTTGAACATTCAGCGCGCATAATGCATCGGCACAGGCAATCGAAAATGATGTCCTTCGGGAATCGGGCCCAAAAACAATAAATTTAATTCCAATAGTTTCATATAATCAGTACGCGCATGGCTTCTCATCAATTCAGCTTGGTAGAAATCAATTATTCCTTTTTTATATCATTTAAATGTTTAGCTTCTGCTCAATCTTCTGCAAAGAATCTTAAAGCCGTAAAAAGAGGGGAACATTTGTGCCTGATATAGCTCCAGCAACCGAATCGAATGCAGCACGCAAAAATATTTGGTTGGTTTGAAAATCCTTCGAGCAAAACCCCTGTGATACAGAAAATCGAGAGATTTGACAACACTATCAGATGCTACTCTATTCTATTGTCTATTTATTCACGACATGCCAACTTTTTGCAATGAATTCTGTACTAAAATGTAAATGTACATAAAATGTAAATACACATTTATTGTTCACTAAATTAAATAATAAAAATACCACAATCTTTATTTAAATCTTAGTTCACATCTAAAACATAAGAAATTGAATAATTCACTAAAACAAATACTCCGAATTTAAATTTTTGCTTCTAACAAGTCGGTTGGTGTAATAAACTGCAATATTTGACGAGATGTTTACTAAAATACAAAGTAACAAATTACGTCTAACGAAATGTTTATAAAAAATAATGCAAATTAATTCTAAAATTAATTCTGTTCGAATTTCTATCACTACCTGATTTTAACACCATTTATTAAAGCTACAATCTACTAAATCCCTCATGCAAACGTGAAAGATTTCAAACCAACTGAAGAATGTTTCCGTGACACCGGTAATTGGAATTTTATTGAAATGAAATGTTGTGTCATGCCAGTACAATTTTTAGTCTGAATCTGAGGAAGCTATGCTTCACATCCGCACTATTGAATGCGATACATAAAATACATCATATCTTTAACGGTAATGAGTAATAGTAATGAGTAATGGTAACGGTAATTGGAAATGGGGAAAACGTTGCGTATAAGAGAACGCGTGGTCAACTGAAAATCGCAGCATACCATAATAAATCAAATATAGTTAAATCAGACTTAAAAAATTTCATTCTCGGCGATACCTCAACTTTGAAAAGGGATGACAAAGAGGAGGCTTAGCAACGCAAGCCGGGTCCGCTAGTATCTATATATACTTACTTATGTGGCCCTCAACCGTCTGCCGATAATGGCCGCGTCTAGGAAGGCGCGCCAGCCTCCATAATCTTGTACGCGCTGGCGCCAGTCGTTTTGAATGCCAAGTACGGAGAGATCTCTGCATACCCAGTCATTCCATCGAGTGCCCGGTCGTCCTCTATGTCGGCGTCCACAAATCAAGTTTGGACCCCCCATGTAAACCATGCGTGCTGGAGCTCTTTCATCCATTCGAATGAGGTGCCCAGCCCAGTGTAGCCGCTGGAATCTTATGCGCTGGACTATGTCAACCTCATCGAATAGCTCGTACAGCTCGCGGTTCATACGGGTTCATAAACTCGTCGCCGACTCTAATATGACCAAAGATCCTGCGAAGAATCTTCCTCTCGAAGACTTACAACGCTGTCTCGTCCGACTCAATCACGGTCCATGCCTCTGCGCCATACAGTAGGACCGGGAGTATCAGCGTCTTATAGATCTTTATATTCGTCCGTCGAGAGAGGGCTTTACTTCTCATTTGCTTGCTCAGCCCAAAACAGCATCTATTTCCAAGCGTGATTCTTCGCCTGATCTCCAGGCTGACGTTGTTGTTACTGGTTATCTCTGTTCCAAGATAGACGAAGTTTTCTACAACACTGAAGTTGACCGTCCAAGATGCATTGACGGAGTCCGAGAAGACACCAAGTACTTCGTCGTGTCCTCGTTCACCCATGAGCCGAGACTGTTTTTCAATCTCCGAGAACGCCTTGCTGACTCGCCGTTCCTGCGTACCGATGATATCGATGTCATCGGCGTAAGCGAGCAGCATCACTTCCTTTTGGAAGATCGAGCCCGACATACTCTGTATGTACGGGCATTGGCGTAGGATGTATTCCATCAGGAGATTGAAAAAATTGCACGACAGAGCACCGCCCTGCCTCAAAACCTCTCTTGGTATCAAAGGGGTTGGAGAGGTTTTTCCCCACCCTGACAACGCTTTGTGTGTTAGATAGCGTCGCCATGCAAAGACGGACAATCTTTGCCGGGATACATAGTGTAGACAGGGCGTCGAACAACTTCGGTCGTATCGGCGTGTCGAAAGCGGCTTTGTAGTCGACAAATAGGTGGTGAGTGTCTTTGTTGAACTCACGGGTCTTTTCCAAGATTTGGCGTAATGTGAATATTTGGTCACTGGTCGACCTTTTTGGTCTGAAGCGATATCGTCCTATCAGTGAGTCGGTATATGGCTTCAGCCTATTACACAATACGCTCGACAGAGTCTTATATCCAAAGGAATGAGACTTATTCCGCGGTAGTTGGTGCAAACAGCGGGGTCTCCTTTCTTGAAGATAGGACGGTATTTGAAGTACGGGGACGAAATTTACACATGTTAATGGGATCGGGAAAAGTAATCGTGTTAAGTTTGGCCAAAGTCGGAGGGGGCAGTGCCCCACCCCCATACAAGCGATAAACAAAATTCAACATATCTTTGCATCCATCTGAGGTACGGGGACGAAATTTATAACACATCTTAATGGGATCGGGAAAAGTAATCGTGTTATGTTTGGTCAAAATCGGAGCGGCTATGCCCCACCCCCCATACAAGCGATAAACAACATTCAACATATCTTTGCATCCATCTGAGGCACGGGGACGAAATTTATTACACATCTTAATGGGATCGGGAAAAGTAATCGTGTTATGTTTGGTCAAAATCGGAGGGGCTATGCCCACCACCCATACAAGCTATAAACAAAATTTAACATATCTTTGCATCCATCTGAGGTACAGGGACGAAATTTAGTACACATGTTGATGGGATCGGGAAAAGTAATCGTGTTAAGTTTGGTCAAAATCGGAGAGGGCTATACCCACCCCTATACAAGCGATAAAAAAATCAACATATCTTTGCATCTATTTGAAGTACATGGATAAAATTTGGTATACATGTTAATGGTATCGGATGAAGTAATCAAGTTAAGACAAGAGAATAAAGTTTCATAGTTTAAAAGATAAAAAAAGTTTTTTGATTTTTCGGTTTTAAATATTGCTGAAAGAAGTAGAGAAGTGCTTGGAGTCGAGTAGGAGGAGAATATATTGTGTGATGAAAAAAACTTTTACTGGGCACAGCAAAGCGTGCCGGGTACAGAAAGTTCAGTCATACATTTTGATGATGCTGTAGCTGATTGATGCTGTACTAATTTCCCCATTTGAAAGGCTACAAAAAAATTAAGACGAACCACAATGCGGAATGCCCAATTAAAAAAGGCAGATAGTAGCTGGGCAAAAACAGAGTTTGAAAAGTCAACACTTCTAGCTGACTTTTTTCAAAACACATTTAAGAATGACCCACAAAACTGTGAACATATGTCAGAAAACTCAAGCAGTTCAATTCGTAACATTCCAATCCGGTACGTATCTGCTAAGGAAATCAAAATAATTATTGTCAAAATCAAAACAAAGAAATATCCGGGTTATGATATGATAACTGGAAAATTGGTGAAAGAACTTCGAAAGTGAGGTATACTATACCTCCGAAATTTATTTAATGCTATAATAAGAATCAAATATTTTCCAAAGACTTGAAAGGTATCAGAAATCATAGCAATACCTAAGCCTGGCAAAGATACTTCCATTGCAGCTTCCTATCGACCGATTAGTCTTTTGCCGAGTTTGTCAAAGGTGTTTGAAAGAATATTTAATAGCAGACTGCAACCCATACTTGACAATAATTACGTTATACCTGACCACAATTGAACAAATACATAGAATAGTTAACAAAATTTCAACAGACTTTGATGACAAGAAGTATTGTATAGGAGTTTTTCTCGATGTCGAGAAGGCATTTGACAAGGTATGGTACAAGGGATTGTTATTCAACGTATAAAACAATGCGAAATAAAATGTTGTCCTTTATTGGCATCGGCAACGATTGCCACTACCTCTAGCATAATCTCGGCCACCGCGTCGGTTTGCCCTGCTATTGTTCTAAAATTGATTACCGTTTTTATAGTTATTTCCATATCCTGTTTCCAGAATTAAAACACATAATCGAGCTTTGAAATAGTTTAGTTCATGTTGGAAAATTGTCCACTTTTCACAATTAATTTCACTTCTGCATTGCTCTTTGATTTAAGAGCGTCTACTGCTACCTCAGTGGAATACTTTGCAGCTAGTGCTGTGCATACCCCATCGAATAAATATACAATTTCTAGGGACTTCAACGCTTCTATTAGTTAATTTGATAGTAATCAATTGTATTTTAATTTTTTATTATGTTACGCGCAGTTTCCTTAAATTTGGTTTAAGCGAGGTTTACTGCTATAAAAAAAACGTAGCTCTTAAGTTTGAACGTAGAGTACATTATATCTGTATACTTACTTACATAAGTGGTCGTCAACCGTCTGCCGGTAATGGCCGCGTGTAGGAAGGCCCGCCAGCCTCCATAGTCTTGTGCGTGCTGGCGCCAGCCGTTTTAAATGTCAAGTACGGAGAGATCTTTCCATACCTGGTCATTCCCTCGAGTGCCCGGTCGTCCTCTATTTTGGCGTCCAACAATCAAGTTTGGGCCTCCCATGTAACCCATGCGTGCTGGAGCTCTTTCATCCATTCGAATGTGGTACCCAGCCCAGTGCAGCCGCTTGAATTTTATGCTCTGGACTATGTCAACCTCATCGAATAGCTCGTAAAGCTCGCGGTTCATACGGGACCTAAACTCGTGGCCGACTCCAATAGGACCAAAAATCTTGCGAAGAATCTTCCTCTCGAGTACTTTCAACGCTGTCTCATCCGACTCAATCACGGTCCATGCCTATGCGCCATACAATAGGACCGGGAGTATCAGCGTCTTATAGATCTTTATATTCGTCTGTCGAGAGAGGGCTTTACTTCTCATTTGCTTGCTCAGCCCAAAAAAGCATATGTTTGCAAGCGTGATCTTTGCCTGATCTCCAGGCTGACGTTGTTGTTACTGGTTACCTCTGTTCCACGATAGACTGAAGTGGAAATTTTTCATATCACTGACCGTTCAAGACGCGATGACGGAGTGCGAGAAGATACCAAGTCGTGTCCTCGTTCACCGCTAGACCCATGAGCCTAGACCGTTTTTCAATATCCAAGAACGCTTTGCTGACTCGCCGTTCCTGCGTACCCATGATATCGATGTCATCGGCGTAAGCGAGCAGCATCACTTCCTTTTGGAAGATCGAGCCCGCCATACTCGGTATGTACGAGCATTGGCGTAGAATATATTCCACCAGGAGATTGAAAAAATCGCACGACAGAGCGTCGCCCTGCCTGAAACCTCTCTTGGTATCAAAGGGGTCGGAGAGGTTTTTCCCACCCTGACAACTCTTTGCCGGTATACCTAGTGCAGACAGGGCGTCGAAAACTTCGATCGTATCGGCGTGTCGAAAGCGGCTTTTTAATCGACAAATATGTGGTGAGTGTCTTTGTTGAACTCACGGGTCTTCTCCAAGATTTAGCGTAATGTGAATATTTAGTCACTTGTCGACCTTTCTGGTCTGAAGCCACACTGATATCGTCCTATCAGTGAATCCGTATACGACTTCAGCCTATTGCACAATTCTACGCGTCAGAATCTTATATCCGATGGAAAGAAGACTTTTTCCGCGGTAGTTGGCGCAAACAGAGGGGGTCTCCTTTCTTAAAGATAGGACAGAGAACACTGGGATTCCAGTCATTGGGTATTTATTCATCGGACCATATCTTGCATAAAAATTGATGCAAACTCCTAACCAACTCTTCGCCGCCGGTCTTAAATAACTCAGCTGGGAGCCCATTAGAGCCTGCCGCTTTGGAATTTTTTAACTTTTTAATAACTGAATCGACCTGGTTATAGTCCTGTGGCTCTACAATAGTGCCATTGACTGGTGGTTTTTGTGTCATTTCTCTATCAGCGGAATTATGCGCTTCATCATCTCCGAGTAGGTTGGAGAAATGACTCCTCCATAAACTCAGTGATTCCTGTTCATCCGTTACCAGATTTCCATTGTCATCCTTACAGAAAATTATTCCGTTACTCTTGGCTTAAAACCTTCAGTCAGACGCTTGACCTGTTGATAAAATTTTCGTGCTTCATTTCTGTCACATAACATTTCAACATCCTCAAACTCCCGCCTTCCTCCTTTTTCTTGCGTCTGAAAAGGCGTTTCTCTTTTCTCCGTTTTTCTCGATATCGCTCGCTAACAGCTCTCGTTGCTCCCGACTGCAGAGTTCGCTGATAGGAAGCGTTCTTCTCTGCAGTAGCATTGCGACACTCCTCGTCGTACCAAGAATTATTCAAAGGTTTTATATAACCAATGTCATCCTTGGCAGCCCTATCCATGGAGCGGGTGATATGTTTCCACTGATTACATATATCTCGAGAAGACGGAGAGGTTTCTCGGATTAGAGTGTGTTTGAAAAGGCTGCGGCGGTCTGTTCTGATTGCAGCTTGCCGACGTAAGGCTTACATTTGTGCTTAAGCTAAGTATTTTGAAAAGAAGCTCGATGTTGTGGTTTGAGGTTGCAGTATGAGAGCTTACATACATACATGTATATAAATATATGCTCAGTAACAGTCGCGCATGCAATACATGCGGACTCAGCGTTAATGCTGCCCATTGCATACTTTTGTTATCATATTACTTTTGCACTTAAAATGTGCTTACTTAAGCATTGGAACAAAGTGTTACAATGTGTCTGGTTTGCAAGACATTGTATTTAATATGCCACAACACTACATCTCCCTCCTTTTGAAAAATAACGTAATGTAATGAAGTTATTTTATAAAAAAAATTAATTTATATTATTATTTTGTAAAAAAAATATTTAGATATAAGATAATTGTGTTATTTGATAAAATTATAAAGACTTTATATGTACATTCTTAAAGTAACTTTTTTTTTTTTGTAATAGAATTTTTTTTTTTTTTTTGTATATAATTATATAGTGTATAATTGTAATATAAATTGTAATTAAAAACATATTTTTTTCTTTTAATGTCTTATATATATCCATTTTATTCAAAGAAAAAATTTATATGTTGAAAATTTTCAATCTGTTTTTGTGGATATTTTGTTCTTTGCCATTTATATTTTTTATAATGATAATATTCTTTTCTAACATCTTAACTACTGTGTAAGGGCCTAAATAGCTATTGTCTAATTTATGTCCTACTTAATTTTTTAAAAGTACTCTATCTGATGGTGTGCAGTAGATGTTATGTTTTTAATGCCTAAGTATTTACATAAATCATCTATTATTGAATGTTTATATTCTGTTCCCATGTCCGTAATGAACGTCTTCATTGTACCGTACTTCAGAATGAAATTTTCAAATATAGCTTTAGCTACTGTTTTTGCACTTTTATCTTTAATTGGTATGGCTACAAGGTATTTTGTTAAGTCACATATTAAGGTGACTGCATATTAATTTCCTTGTTCTGATTTTGGTAGCGGACCGATCGTGTCCACTATTACTCTATCAAAGGCCATTGATGGTGTTTCTGTTATAGTTAAAGGAGTTTTAGTGTGTTTAGTCACTTTGGCTTTCTGGCATTTTGGACATTTTTTGATATATTTGGAAACATCTCGAGTCATGTTTTTCCAATAATAATTTCGTTTTATTTTTGCTAGCGTTTTCGTAATGCCTGTATGTCCTCCTTGTATTGGATCGTCATGGAATGTAGACAATATACCTTCTATTTCTTTACTATTTATATTGGTCACCGGCTGGAGTAGCGCTACTCTTAAATTCTTCAATATTTTATTGCCCATTTTCTTGAAAAATTCAATTGAAACTTGTTCAAAGATTTTTTCACTCGGTGCCATTTTTAGTTGGCTGATACTATACATACTGGCTTCTTTTTCAAGCCTTTGGAAAAATTGATTTAAATCAAAAACTCCATTGGTATAAAGATCATCAACATTAATTCTTGCTATTATCTTTTTTCCACGTTTCAAAAAACATGTACTTATACATAAATGCAAGGTCACTACTTTTTTAACATCTTCATTATGAATGACGTTGTATATATTGGGCTTGGAAGGTTTTTCAAAATTTTGCCTTGGCAAATTTTCTTGTTTATTTCCTGCGCAGGAATTTGTTTGTCTACTTTGTTGTCTCGTAGTGACTTTTAAGACATTGTTTTGTATATTTTTTAATTCATTGCTGGTTATTCTTATAACGCATTCCACGAAATTGTCTTTGCCCTTAAGGTACTCAAGCATCATTCTGGTAGTTTTGAACTTGGGTTAACCATTGAAAATAGATAGTTATTTCTATGGTCTGTTTTTACTGTAAATGTCTACCATATATATATGGTCTGAAGTGGCCCAGATCTGCTCGCTCATGGTGTTTTTATTACTTTCACCTTTTGAAAAGAGCGAGAAGCGTATGCTACGGCTAATTGTTTATCACCATATGTTTGGGCTTGTTTGCTTGCATCAGTGATTATGCAAAATTCTTTGCTAAAATCATGATATTGGAGTAAAGTTGGATTCATTAGTGCTTTTTTGAGATGCTCGAAGGCATGCTGACAATCAGCTGGCCATTCGAATTTTACATCTTTCTTACATAATCTTGTTATGTGACGAGAATGGTCGGCAAAATTTTTTACGAAACATCTATAGTAGTTACAAAATGCAACAAATCTTCTAGCGCTGTCTCCGTCTGAGGGGACTGGGTATTTTTCAATGACATCGTATTTTGTATCAGCTGGTAAAATACCTTGATCAGTACACTTGTGTCCGAGGAAGGTCACTTCGTGCATAAAGAATGAGCACTTATCTGGGTTTAATTTAAGGTTGTTCTTTCTGCACAGATCAAAAACCTTTGTGAGATTTTTAGTCATATGTTTTTCAGAACAGCCTGTGACAATTAAGTCATCCATATATAGGAATGCTTGAGATGGTTCAAGACCACTAAATGCAATTGTCATCATTCTTTGAAAAGAATTAGGCGCTATTTTTAAGCCATAAGGTAATCGTGTGAAACGATAAGAGCCATTGCTCGTAGAAAAAGACGTTATATTTCTTGAATTTTCTTCAAGTTCTATTTGATGGAATCCAGACATTAAATCTAGTCACGAGAAAAATTTTGCTCGACCTAATTGATCAAGAAAATCATATATTCTTGGAAGCGGGAATTTATCCGCTAATAATTTTTTATTAATTTGACGATAGTCTATTACTAAACGCCATCTTTTCTCCTTTGAATCCGGTAAGGATTTCTTTGGTACTAATAGTAATGGGCTATTATATTCAGACACAGAGGGTTCTACTATTTTATCTTCGACCAGTCTAGTTTCTTATTTAGCTATTTCAGCTTGTTGTGAATGAGGAGTTCTATAGTTTTAAATGTAACTTGGTTCGTCATCTTTCAATCTTAATTTTTGCTTGTAAAAATTATTAGTTGTGATTGGTTCTGTTTCCAATCCAAAAATATCTGTATATTTTGAACATAATTCTGTCATTATATTCTTATTCGGTGGTGGAAAGTTCTTCTTTAACTTAGTGAGAATTGATTCTGCTCTTTGAGAGTGTTGTGAGTCTGCTATTTGATAATTGGATAATAGTTCAAAATATATTTCCTTTATGTTTAAAATTTTATTGCAGTTGGTTGTGTTTAAAATTCGTACATATGCGGTTTTTGAATCTAACATTGTATTACAGATAAATATACCATCTCCTATCTCCTGATTAGATATTAGGATATGGTATTTAGCGTGAATTTTTCTGATTACTTCGCAACGAGATGGTACAATTACCTCGTTGTTGTTGATGCTATGGAAAATTGGTATTTGTATAGAATGTGCTATATTATTAGGTCTCAAAATGAAACAGTCACTTTCTGTAGTGAAATCTAATTGGCAATTAAATTTTTTAATGAAATCTATTCCAATTATTCCGTCTCCAGGGATCGGAAAATCGTTTTTTACTATATGAAAATTATGTGGTATAATGAAATCAGAAGTTCGCATTTCGAGAAATGCTAAACCTAATGAGCTTAAAGATCCTTCCCCAATTCCTGTAATTTGGGTTATATTATTATAATCAATATCTAAGAATTGATCAGAATTTTCTTTTATGACTGATATGTCAGCTCCTGTATCTATTTTGTATGCTGATAAATATATTTAGATTAAGATTGATAGTGTGAACTGTGGTTTTTATTAATTTTGAGTGTTTAAGGGCGCCTATTGGTTTTCCGACGCGCTTTGGGCGTGTCTTACATTACCATCTTGCCTGTAATTGGTTGAGGTGTGTTGCTGGTTATTGTAGTTGTTACCTCCGTTTTGACGGTTGTTTCCTCTAATTAATTTCCACGTCCTCTTCCATAATTATTACCATTATTTTGGCCATTATTGCGATTATAATTGTCTTGGTTATAACCACGACCATTTCCTCTACCGCGGTAATGGGAGTACAGAATGGAACTTGCGTTGCCTGTCATTTCTGTACTACAATGTATATACTTGCTTATAGCTTCATTCATTGTTTTGAATGTGCCTGCTTCTAATATTGTTTTTAGCTTGCCATGTTCACAATTTTTGATCATGACTCCAATAGCTTCATTGGTGCTCAATTTCAATCCCTCATATACGAAGATTCAAGTAATTTTCGTAAATTATCAATTTCGTTTGCAAATTGTGTGGCCGTTTTTCCTTTTTGGTAAACATTTGCCATCTTTGCTTTTACTACGTCAGATGTTTCACCAACAATTGTATCTTGCAATTTCTTAATAATTGCTTCGATTGTAGTCTCATCTTGGACTTTATAGAGGGTTGTACCAATTATCTTTGATTTGATTACTTCTATTGCAATTGCTTCATAAGGTCCCTTTGTTAGGTTGACCAATTTAATTGCTGTAATGAATCTTTGAAGATGGATTTTCTTTCCATCAAATTCTGGTACTGCATGTGAAATTTCTTTTATGTATGCCCTTTGGGCGGCTGATTCATCTTCCATCATAATAGGTTTTTGTTCTATTACACTGGAGTTTTCATCAGAATCATAAAAATCTGTATCTGACAATTCAGGTAGTGTTAATACAGCTGGAATTGTTAGATTATTTAAATCTTTTTCTTCTATTTCAGTGTCTGATTTGCTTATCAATTCAAACTCTTCCGGCTTTGTTAATGCGAGTTGTTCTTTTTCTGTCGATTCAGGTTGTTTACCTGTTTCGATTGTTAAAGGAGTGTTAAGAACTGTTGGAATTGATATATCCAAGTTAAATTTCCTTTTTATAGATATTAAATTTGAACGAATCCTGATTAAAACCTTTGATACTGCTGACCAGTGTTTAGGGTTTAACTTTTCCCTATTTTCATGTATTATAGTACGTGCTTCATTAAAACACTCTACTAATATTGTCGCATGTTTACTAACAGTTATACCTTGAATAGGTCTGTTTTGCGTTGGGCACTTATATGACTTATCAAATTTGTTTTTAATGTCATTAATTGTTGTACTTATATGCCTCCATTCCATAATATATTCGTTCTCTTTTTTTTTAAATTTTGTCCAGGTTATCTGATCTGCTAAGGTATCTCTTTTTAATTCTCTTGGTATGTATATTATACACTTTGAGGATTACTAACAAAAGTGATACAATTGCAAGAACCAATAGTAGTAGTGCGGTCGGATTTTCGACCTTAGACTTCGTGGAGCACATTGTTCAAATATGTTAATAATTGAAAAAACAATTTTATATATTTTTTTTATGGTTTTTTTTTTAAATTATTATATTTCTATTGTGTGGACATGCAAGTGTATTCGCATTTCGCTTCATAAAGCGGTCCTTCACAATTCTCGAGGCATTTCGGAATGTCTTCCTCAGCCGAGTATTTGTATTGTTTGGTTCTGTAGAGATGCAATTTTTCATTTGTTTTTAGGAATTCCTCGTTTAATTCTACGCTTTTATCCCAATTTATTGGGTTGTCTATATTATATATTTGACTATATAACTCCTGAATTTTATTATTTAGGTGTTTGTGCTGACCACCTCCTTTCTTGTTTTTAGCAATTCTTTTACTGTCTCTGAACTATTCTTGCGCAATTATTGATGGTATTCATTGTATAAATAAAATGATTATGAAACTGGTTATGGTATCAGGACGGTAGAATATATTCTTTTGAACACTTTCTCATCAGCAATGTATTGAAATTTATACAAACATATACAAACTTTAAACTAAATTTGACAGCTAAACTTAACGAAAATAGTTATTTCTGACAAGATAAAAAACTGTAGCTTTAAACTGTTTGTTGACACCTTTTAGCGTGTAGACTTTAGGTTGATTTTTCATTCACTTCTAAAGTGAATTTACACAATTTACATCTGCCTATTGAAGCTATAGACCCGCAAAATACTCGCTTGGTCTTTACAAAAATGTATATTTACAATTAATTTTGAGTATTGTACAATTAAATTTAAAAATTTTATCGATGCGTGTTCTTTGTAACGCATGTCGGTTCATACCTGCTGTTGCTCGTTGGTGGTGCCGCTGCCGTTGTTCTCGCCGTTGACGTTGTTCATACTGCTGCTGTTGCTTTTACTGCTGTTGCTCGTTGGTGGAGCCGCTGCCGTTGTTCTCGCCATTGACGTTCATATCCCTCGACGCAACACTCATAGGATTCATCAGAGCATTGTTTTTTTTTTATAGTTCCGAGAGGGAACTTTTGCTTTGTGTTAGTTTTTAAATTTTTTCTATGCAAAACTATTTTTATGTTTGTTGCATTGAATTATGTAATTAGTATGCAGCTTATTTAATTCATTCATTGTTTTGTTTTAGTTTTTATACATTTTTTGGATTATTATTCGTCGTATGATATTTTTTTTGTAATGATTATTTGTTTATTAGTTATACACATTTCACAGAACAACGTTTTAGTTGCAACAAGTGTTTAAATAGTTTGTTTTTTATGTAGTTGCTGCTGCTGATGTCCGGGGCCTATGGGCTCAGGCGTAACAGGCTTTGTTATAGTTATAGTTATTTTGCATGTGATTATTTGTAAATTATTTGCACATTTCGCAAAAAAAAAAAAGTGACTTTAGTTCAAATCGGTTAAAAATCAATCCGTAATAGTACACTCATCATTCATGCACTCTCTCACTTCCTATAAATGATCGACATTTTGAAAGTACCTTCTCCTTCAAGAAAACACTTACATTTGCACACTTACGCAGAAACCGTTCATGCGATTGCATTTTCGACTCATGATCACGGTCGCCATGTATTATAAAGAACGTGTCGATCATAGTATAATCCGTATTCATCGTTTTGTGGTTCACTTTATTTCTAATTCTTAATTCTAATTTACAATTGTGCTTAAACTAAGTATCTTTGAAAAGAAGTTCGATGTTGTGGTTTGAGGTTGCAGTATGAGAGCGTTGTTTACATACATACATGTATGTAAATATATGCTCAGCAACAGTCGCGCATGCAAAACATGCGGACTCAGCGTTAATGCTGCCCATCGCATATTTGTGTGCTCATATTACTTTTGCACTTGAAATATGTTTGCGTAAGCATTGAAACAAAGTGTTACAATATGTTTGGTATGCAAGACATTGTATTTAATATGCCACAATACTACACTGGACTCAGCCATGTAGCCTTGTGGATGTTAATGTGTTGAAATGTGGTACTACTAACTACCATGTTCCGACCTGCGGCAAAATCGATTAGCCTCTCTCCATTATTTAAGGTTGTGTCGTGAAGGCTAAATTTTCCGACGGTTGGGCCAAAGATTCCTTCCTTCCTAATCTTGGCGTTGAAGTCGCCAAGAACAATTTTGACATCGTGTTTGGGACAGTGCTCGTACAGACGTTCCAAGCGCTCATAGAACTCATCTTAAGCATCGTCGTCTTTCTCTTCCGTCGGGGCGTGCGCACAAATCAGGCTAATATAAAAATATTTAGCCTTGATGCGTATCGCGGCTAGACGCTCGTCAACAGGCATGAACCTGGAGACGAGGCCACGTAATTCCGTACTCACCACGAAACCACTCGCATGGCAGCTGTAGTAGATGGCACAGGATGGTTTTTTAGAGCAACCTTGTCCTATCCATCGAATTTCTTGGATTGCGGTGATGTCAGCTTTGCATCTTTCGAGGAAATCAACCAGCTGGATATTTGCACCATCCCATTAATGGCGCGGACATTCCAGGTGAATATCCTTTAATCATGATCCTCATATCGTTTGCGGTGGTCGTCATCATAGAATTCCTTCCGAGGCTTCTTAGTCGTGTTCATTGGAGGTTTGTTTTTTGAAAGTGACGGGTTCCAAGCCCAGCGTACCAACCCCTTATTAAAGGAGAGGGGGCCCCTTCGCCTTCTCACGTTAGCTCACCTCTGACTGGTGCTCAGAAACTACCCAGGAGATACGTGTCCTAACGGACGTGTAAGATGCTTGGACCATTTGTAACAAGAATTATTGTTGGCCATTCCCATGTGAGTGGCAGTCAACAACTTTTCTCACAATGTTAACTTGAGCAAACGAGTCCCAATCTCCAATTATATGTGTTATATATGTAAGAAAAGACTAAATGTTGTAACGTTCAAATATAATAAAATTGTCTTATCTCCTTCCAACCTGTACATTTATATTGAACAGAGTTGGCATTTATACAAATTGTTCCAAAATATAATTACAAAATATTGGTTCTCAGTTGACTTATAAGGTTGAGCCATCTCTCCTTCACTACGGCCTATGTATATAAACACGCATGGCAGAAAGAGAAGAAACATTTCTTTTGTTTGAATTTACCTTTCTGTAGAGCGTGAAAAAGAAGGTTTGCTTTGTTTTCGTTTGCGTGCTTATATTTTATATACACACATACATACATACATATACACATACATACATATGTAAGAGTCCGCAGCGCGCACGCTAGCATTTATTCTAGCGTGCTCATAACCATACTCTTTAAGCATCAACAACGTTATTAAACTAGACGTGAGAATTTGAGTAAGCTCTGACTAGTGGCCTAACCTTGTAAGTGAACTGAGGTTGTGTGTTATAAAAGTTATATATGAACAGAATTGGTAACACTGCTTTAGTTATTGTGAGGTGTTAATGCAGTTCTTTTCTTCATCTTCTTGAAAAAAAAGCGATCTCATATATTCCTATTGCTCTTTCACATGCTGTAATATAGAATAAAATGAAAATATGTATTTGGTATAGTAACATTTAATTTATATGTAGCTATATTATTTTTAGAATATAGTTAAAAAGTAATCATATTGAAGGAGAGGTCTGCATACTTTAAATTTCTTATTTTTAACGCACCCTCTGATTTTAAACAAACTGAACCGAACTACTTTCCTGCACGGTTAGGCTTCCTATAACGATCATACAAAGAAGTACAGATGCAATATTCAGTTTTATATATATAAATGAATAATTAATACGGCTGTTATGATAATTAATAATCTTTCAATATAGGGTGCTGTTTAATTTTGGCAATTTCCTTAGCAATAATGCAATTTTTATTAGCAGTTTTGCTTGTTTAGTGCCCATTTTGTTACAAAAGATTTTTGCACTTTTTGGCAGAGCTAGCAAGTCTCTCTCTTTTGCATATTGACAGCAAAAGCGACAGCTCACAGACACGATTCGAAACTGTCTTCAAAACACACTCAAACATTGTTTTTGCTCGGCTCTTCGCTCAACCAAGGAGCGGCTTGGCTCGCTGTCTCTGCTCATGGGTTTACTCAAGACACTTTGCTTCGTAAATAATTGACAAATGGTCTTTTGCGCATGTAAGTTATTGCGTGTGTGGATAAGTAAACAGCTAGTATCCCTTTCTCTTCCATGTTTTGCCTGCAATGAAATATTTAAGGCAACAACTACAAAAAAGACCTTTTCCACGGGCACTTTGCTTGTTTCGCTCAGCTACTGACTGTCAGTACCTGAGCGAGGAACGAGTCTGTTCGTTTTAAGCGGTCAGTAAGAGACCGATTCGAGTGTTATGCTCAACTTGAGAGCAAGGACACCAACGAAACGAAAAAAATGTTGCTGTTGAGACCGTGAGCGTCTCCTTTAATTTTTTTGGTCCTTTGAGTGAGCAGACCGCGCAGAAAAATTTGGTTGAGCATATTTTGCGAGCTCTCCTTTTTTTTTTTTTTTTTTTGTATCTCCTTAATATATTATTTGTAAAAACTTAAAGTATTACTCCTAGTTGGAGCATAGGGCGAAAACATATGATCTCCAACGACTTCTTAGTTAGCTCTACGTAGCCCTGGACCCGATTTCGGATTGGACAGTGCGAATCCATGTTTTGCTTTGGACGACCTCTCTGACGGTGCGTGCGTGAGCGCCATACTTTGTCGAGTTTACGAAAAGCAATCCGCGCTTTGCTTATACGCGCAGCTGAGTCTATCGCGGCACCCCCATCCGCTGTAATATAACTGCCAAGATAGGGGAACTTCTCAACATTTTCGATGGTGACCATGGTGCTGTTGCTGAGTTCGACCGTCAGTGGCGCTGCTGATGTTGTTTGCAGACGCATCAACTTCGTTTTTGATGAACTTATATTCAGACCTATTGCACGAGCATTAGCTTCCAGACTCCGAAGTTTCGCTGCAGCACCGCTATGCGTGTGCATCATGAAGCAGAAGTCCACCGATTGTTCCACAATTATGCGTATGGTATGAATGTGGTCTACACAAGACCGATTTGGTCGGAACACATTCTGTTCTCGCCGTAATTGGGTGTTTAAAGTTGGCGAGATTCTAGCTAAGATAATGAAGGTCAGTACCTTTTGGATGGAGTTTAAAAGAGTTGTACCACGCAAATTTCTGCACTGACTCTGGTCTCCCTTTTTGGGGATAGTGACGATCACCCCCTCCTTCCAGTCACCTGGGATGGTCGTAGACATCCATGCTGCACGAATAATGCGGTGTAGTTCGACCGGTAAACCATCTGTCCAGCAGCTTTGTTGTTTTTCAGTTTGCTTAAGGCCAGGGCTATTTCGTCCCCAGTAGATGGATCAGAAGAAATACCTCTGTTGGGGTTTCCACGCTGCTCGGTGTTGGGTTTTGGTGGAGTTTTTGAATCAGTGTCATGGATTGTAAAGAACTCCTTCCAGCGTGTCAGTTGGTCTTCGACTGACGATAAACTGGACCCGTCACTAGCCTTGATAGGTGGAATATTTGACTTAACGTTTCCTAGTTCCTTTACCGCTATGTAGACACCGCGTAGGTTGTTGCATAAGCCCTCTTATCTGAACGGACTGACTTTCTAATACGCCTTTGCACTTCGTTATATGATCCACGAAGGTTGCCGCGATCGTGTTTTGCACATGCATTTAGCTGTGCTTTCAATAGCCTGTGCTTCTCAAACAGAGTCCAGGTGGTGTTACTTATCCACGGCTTTCGTCTGAAGTGCGGCAAGCCGACCGTTTTCTCCGCAGCTTGAAAGCACGCTGTTGGTAAGGAACTATGACGCGAGAGCGCAGAAGATAATTCTTCGTGGTACCGTTGGAGCATGGCTGGGGTTTTCAGACCATCCAAGTTGAAGTCCTGTTTGCGTTGCTATTGCTTTCTGATTTCTTCTGGACGTAGACGTAAACGTCCAACAATCAGATTGTGGTCACTGTACATATCAGCTTCTCTATACGTACGCACATATACGTATACATTTGGTGGGTAGCGCACAGATCGAGAAGCCGGTCTCCGTTGTTGTTCCTTGCGGACGCCAGCGCATGTCGACCCATGAACCTCTCGATGTTAATGTGTTGTTATCGCCGATCTTTACATTAAAGTCCCCTAGTGCAACAATTATATCGCCACTAGGGACAGAGTTGAATGTAAAGTCGAGAAGGTTATAAAACTCGTCTTTAAAATCATCTGTGTCTGGTTTGGTAGGTGCATGTTCCTAATCTAGTCAGTTCTTTAAAGCGAATTGTCGTCATCGTTGAACGGTTGTTGTTGTACACCAGGCTTGTTTCCGTTTCTTGAGTGAGTTTTATTTTTACGGTCGGGTCACTAGCCCAACGCAACCTGTTTAATGTCTGAGGAAGGACATATTGACTTTTATTTAAACGAGTTCGCTCTCTCCGCTCGACTACAGATTAGCCAGCACTTATAGCAAGTAAAGAATAATTGACTTTCTAAAAGGCTGTTTCTAGCCGCCCCCACGTAGAGGATATAGTCGCACTACCGTCAGTGCTCACAATTACGGCACGTACACCGGAGTGTTCCATGTTATTCCCCTTGTGTGCCTGATCGGCTGACGGCCGGCTCTGCTTTTTGGGCATTTCATTTATTATTCACCGCACCGTGCACAAGCACTGCACAGTTTATTTTTGCCCATAATTGTTTGTAAATTCTTAGGATTGTATATACATTTTTGTATCCAACACTACCGGACAATATCAAGCTTTAGTCAATTCCACGCACACTACAGGCACTATATTGGAATTTCCCGCTTATTTGCAATACGAATCTCTCGACACTAAACCAGTGCTCCGCCCAAAATACAAACGCACTTTGGATTTGCGTTTGTATGTGAGACAACAGACACAAAGTCGTTTTTTCTACGATTTTTTTTCTTGCTTGACACTGAACAACATTTTATTACCAACATTTTACGTTTTTGCTTTTTTTTTTTAGATTTAAAAAAATTTTTTTTTTTAGACCTTTTTCAATTGTTTTTACAATGTAATTTGTCACTGAATATGCATTTCACTGAAGCTAAGCTCCGAACGCAATGATTCAATTCTATAAACTTACAAGGTCATTGTTGGAGATGAATGTTGCAGCTCATAAAGCTATTGATCTAACTAACAAGATTTATTATCAAATGCTCAACCGTTCGATAGTGCCCTTGGCTGCAGCATTTTGAAAGTTTCAACTAAACATTGATAAAGGAAAAGTTCCAGTTGATACTGGCACAAAATCTATTTCATTTTCATTGAACTAAAAACAGCACCTGTCGAGTTAATAACACGGTACCGAGTACGATATGATATCGGCGATCCTTCATTAACTTCTCATCTTGGTAAACAATCTTATTTTTTGTTTAAGCAAACAATCTTCTTTTATCTGTCAATTATATTCTTATATAATTATAAAATTACCGTAATTACTGACATAATAGTTGTACATGAATATCATGAATAACAATATTAATTATACTAGTCGTACTTATTCTAAAAACCAAATTAAGATATACATAGTAATGCGTATTAAGTAAATTTTTGTAAAAACACTTTTTTACTTAATGATTCTCTTACTAAGACACCAAATGTGACATACTAATGCGTATATAGTTATATGTTTTTCTTAAAAAAAAAACTTTTTTTTAAATCTTTAATTTTTTTTTTTTCAGATACAACTTGTATTAACTGCAATATTAGTTATACAAAATTGCATAGGCCAAGTGAGATCGATTTTGGAAAGTATTTATCATATTTTCTAATGGACAATCCTGACGATTCCTGCGCCAAAGCTGGACATGCTGCTTATAGTGGCGCAGTCCGATACAGTACTAATAAAGCGAACATGTTTAGAGTCCAGTCAACTTATTCCATGGCTTACCACTCAATATTGAGAACGTCAGCGGACTACTATCTGGCATTGCAGTCGGCACGCAAAATTTCAGCAAACATAACACATATGATACAGGGACGCCTAATGTCTCAAGGTGTTTCAATGGACGATGCGCTCAAAGTGAAAGTGTTCCCATATTCGGTATTTTATGTATTTTACGAACAATATCTGACAATGTGGCCAGACACATTGCAGAGTATGGGAGTGTCTGTGCTGTCTATCTTTATAGTAACATTTATTTTAATGGGATTTGACATTCATTCTTCATTAGTCGTAGTAATTACCATTACAATGATAGTTATCAATTTAGGTGGTGTTATGTACTATTGGAATATATCACTAAATGCGGTTTCTTTGGTTAACTTAGTAATGGCAGTAGGCATATCCGTGGAATTTTGTTCCCATCTCGTCCATAGCTTCGCTATTTCAACCGAAAGTTCGCGGTTACGTAGATCAGCCGATAGTTTAACTAAAATGGGAAGCTCAATTTTTTCTGGAATAACTCTTACTAAATTTGCCGGAATTCTTGTCCTAGCTTTTGCAAAAAGTCAAATCTTTCAAGTGTTTTACTTTCGGATGTATTTAGGTATAGTTCTAATTGGCGCAGCACATGGTCTTATATTTTTACCAGTTCTTCTAAGTTATATAGGTAAGTAATTATTTTTATAAACATAAATATAGTAAAGTTATTCAACATAACGGTAAACACTGAAAAGAAAAAATATTGTAATATTAATTTGTTGTCTTAAATTTCGTGGCTTAACAGAAAATTTTACACCGAAAATAAAAAAAAAATGCTAAGCTGTACTTGGATGCAACCATTTTTATATATATATATATATGTATTTATTTACAATCTGTCCGAGGACAATAAGTAAATGTGACAATAATTTTGTAATTTACATAACAGTATTAGCTTATCTCCAGTGAGAAAAGCTAATATATATGAGCTACTTATCTATTAGTTTATACATTAAATACAGTGCAAATGTGAAATTTACAAATAATATTGTTATTATTATTTAATAGCTTAAAGTCTATCTGGAAGATCCAGTATGTGAAAAACTTTAAAGCTAAGGTGTTGCTATGACCTAGTAGTCTGTTAATATATATTTTACTGAATGCAGCTATTTCCTCTTTAACCAATGGAATTTTCAAATCTTTATGGATTTCCGTATTTGTAATAAACCAGAATGCGTTGACAATATTTCTAAGCGTTTTGTTTTGATACCTCTGTATGATCTCAATATTTGAGTTACTCGTAGTACCTCCAAAGTTGCAGAGCGTATGTCCAGACAAGCTTAAGTACAGTTTTATACAGTCTTTGTTTTCTAAGCTGAGCTTAGATTTTCTACCAATAAGCCAACACATTTTTTTGGTCTTTACATTAAGCTGTGTTACCTTAGCTTTGATATGGTTTTTCCATACATGACGGCGATCAGGATGGAGTTTAAGGTATTTAACAGAGTCGCTTTGGGGTATTTCAGAACCATTTAAGCATACTGGCGGGCAGTTTCCTTTTCTTAGTGAAAATGTTGGATTTTTGTGAATAAACTTTTTTTCCATTTTGTTAGACAGTTCTTTAATAAGATCAGTTCGTCCTGCAAATATTAGGAATCCTCTGTTGGAGAACTGCTGGTTCCAACAATAGCTGTATCGTCGGCGTATGTAGCCACACATACCTCAGTTGAGACAGGCATATCGGCTGTACAAAGAGTGTAGAGTACGGGACCCAAAGCACTCCCTTGAGGAACACCTGCGTTGATAAGCCGAATTGATGATGCTTCGCTTTGCTGCTGGACATAGAAATATCTATTGCTTAAGTATGATTTAAGCAATAGAAAGTATGGTGCTGGAAGCCAATGCTTGCTGTATGTCTAGAAAAACTGCGGTGCAATATTGCTTGCTTTCCAATGCATTGGTTATTTCATTTACTATCCGGTGGCATTGTTCATTAGTTCCGTGCCCTCTCCTAAACCCAAACTGATGTTCCGGTATAATTACAAGTTAGTCCAGCACTGGTAACATTCTAAGCAATAGTATTTTTCAAATACTAGCAAACTAATCGAACGGTATGACGATAGACAGTTTTCTGGTTTATTTGGCTTTGGTATCATTATAACCTCTGCACACTTCCATTGAGTTGAAAAATGGTCTAACCTAAGAATTGCATTATAAATATAAGTTAAATATCGGATACAGTTTTGTTTAGTCCTCCAACCAGTCTCGAAACGCGGAAATATTTGTTTTGCATGATATAACTTTAAATGTTGTATTTATAAATTGAACTGCAGAACGATAAGTCATGATGATAGCAAAATGATCTGAGCTTAAATCATAGCTGTCTGTAATATGCGAATGATATTTGGGTATGCCATTGTATACAATAAAATCCATCAGGTCTGGTATTTTCCGAGGATCAGCTGGCCAGTATGAAGGTTTTCCTATTGAGAGAGTTGAATTATTGTTAAATACACACTTATACAGCTCACTTCCTTTCGGATTTATCAACCTCGAGCCCGACCAAGGATGTTTATAGTTGTAATCACCACCAGCAATAAATTTTGTCCCAAGATTAATAAAAAAGCCTTTGTAGTTGGTTTTTGTTATTGAAAACCTTGGAGGAAAATCTACTGCCGATATTGCTAAGTGCGTATGTATACATTTGATCTGAATAGTAGAAGCTTGAATAGATTTTGATCGTACACTTTCCATTAATTTATATTTAAGTCCACTTTCGACAATAATTGCAGCTTCTCCATGGGCTTTGTTCGCTGGGTGATCTGCGGTGATCACTCCATATCCGTGTATTTTAAAATGTGATCTGTTAGTAAAGTGTATTTCTGAGATCAACGTCTATATTAATTGATTTGATAGATATAGAAATTTCATTACCATGAATGGACTTTCCAATTAGCATTCCATACTCCAATTCGTAAGTCTACTTGCATAGTTTGTTAACATGTAACATAATCATATTGAGAAGATTGTTTGTTGTTTCAACTTGGTTTTCCAATAACTTTTTAATTCTCTATAACGCAGTTTCTTGTGTTGGTGTTGAGAATTTAAGAATTTGAGCATAGGTTACATGGTTTTCAGAAAAAGTATTGTTGAGTCTGGTAGGCGGGTAAAAATTCTATTGGTTTCTAGTGTCAACTTGTCGAGAAGGGTTTATAGATGTTTTGCTAGCTATTAATTCTTGGTAAACTTTACACCTCTTGTAGATAGCTGCATGGTTTCCTGAGCAGTTCACTTTGCTGGCACATTTTAGGACAGGTATTTGTTGGATGACTAAGCGAACATTTTACACACTTGTATTTTATGGAGCAGTATGTTTTTGTATGCCAATATTCTTGGCAAGGAAAACACTGAATAACATAATTATTTTTTCTTGGCGGTTCTAATTGAACGATTGCATTACCTTATGTGTCTTATTGTGTAAATTTCCGGGTTTTTGTTGTCTGGTTCCAGGTCGATGGAGAACATGCTCAGTGGGTCACGGCTTCTGATGTTACTTTCACCTCTAACCTTAAACCCTAGTGCCTCTAGTTCACTTTTTATCTCTTCACAAGGGGTAGATGAATGTAGATTTTTCACAGCTACTCTAAATGCTCTTCTCTTGCTTTAGTTGGAATGTTTTAAATTGAATTTTAATAAGTTTCCTATTCTCAACAGTGTTACTGTTTAAACATATTTAAACATATTGTTCCCGCTGCTTCTGCTACGCCACTTGTATTATTGTCAAGTACCAAGAGACCACATTGGCCTTCCACAATATATTTTAATATACTTTCCTGCTGCTTGTGCGTGAAATAATAAATACGATGTACGATAAGATGTGAGCAGAGCATGAGAGAGCATGCGCGTCTAACGATTAAATTTACGATCCATAAATTATGTACTTGGATGACAAATGATCAATGCAGCGCACACATCTTTAATATACAAAGATGTGTCAATAAACTCATAAAACCGTACTAGCTATGTAATAAAAATATAAACATACACGCAATATACAATATAATACATACATACATATATATACTACATAAATACAGTCCAACTAGCTCTTAAGAATTGTATATAAGTGAAGGATTAATAAAAATAAGACGAGTTCTTTAACGGAATCCAATGTGTGTGCATTCAGTTACATACCATCTGCCTGTAACGGCCACTCGTTGTTATAGGTCTTCCGGCTAAGGTTCAACGTAATCCAGGAATGGACTCGACCCAGGAGAGACTGGAGTAACAAAAAAATTTATAGTTTTATGAACATGCATCCATCTAAAAAGGGCTGATTTCTTACGAATTATTGATGTACTCAAAGCGAAAAACGGAAAAGAAAATGAATATACTAGAGATTTTCGTTGTCATTTATCTCAAGTGACCCTCCCTACAAATAGTTGCACCATCTATACTCAAATGCATCTTCCATGTTAGTTTGCAATCTAATTAGATACCCAAGTATTTGGCGGATTTTTCAATGGATATGTAAACAAGGTTTATTAGGCCCTGTACCGAAGGTACAAGAGCCTATTGGTTTGGTGCAAATGTATGTAACAGGTAGAATTAATGGTCGGAGATCCCCCAAAGTTACCCCCATTATGATCAGGAGTGATAGAGGAGTCGATATAGACATGTTCGTTTGTCCGTCTGTATGAACGAAAAGATCTCGGAAACGGTAATAGATAGAGACTTCGTGTTTTTTGGATTCAACTAGGATTGCTCCGGAATTTCACATGTTTATTTTAAAATTTTAGCTACAGTTAGATCATTATGGGCGTACAAAAGGATATTGTCGTCTTGCAATCATGTAAGATGGCTTATCCGGTTGAGATATATATATTGGTAAAGAGCACATATAGAAGAGGTCTCAAAACGCTCCCTTGGGGTACACCTGCATTTATATGCCTTATTGAAGAGTAAGTATCTTTGAATTTTACGTAGAAGTGCCTGTCCGATATGTAGCTTTTTAGCAGAAGGTAGAAATCGTGCGGAAGGAGGGATTTTAGTTTGATTAGCAATCTCTTGTGCCAAACCTTGTCGAATGCCTTTTCCACGTCGATTAAATCGTGGGTCTGTATGAAGCTGCATTAGTAGCATCTTTGCCAGGCTTTCGAATTGCTACCTTCCAAGTATTTGGGAAATACTTTAGTCTTATTATAGCATTGAACAAATTACGAAGATAAAACATAGTGTGCAATGAAGCTTCTTTAAGTAGTACTCCTGTTATCATATCGTAACCAGGCGATTTTTTCATTTTAATAATATCAATAATTTTTCTGATATCTTTGACATTAACAAATCGAATTGGAGTATTATTGTTTAACTGTTTGAACGTCCCAATATACGGTCGCTGTTTTGTGGGTCGTTCGTGAAGACGTTTTGATAATAGTCTGCTAAAACTGTCGATTTTTCCAGTTCAGTTTTGGTCCATGTTCCATCTGTCTTTTTTAAAGGAGGAATGTGAGTTCTTTTTTTTTTTATTTTTTTTGTAGCTTTCCAAAGACAATAATTTGTGTCTATGCTAGGGGTCAAATTTGTTAGAAAAATTTCTATATTTTTGTTTTGTTTTTGCGAAGACATCTTGTAGCTTCCCAAATTTTGCGAAGTTTTCACTTCGCTGCAATTTGATTGCGTGTAGCAGCGGGTGTAAATTGCGCATACTTTGTTCTTGTTATAGACGGGGTTGCAATAAGCGCCGCCAAGGCTACCGTATCGTTAAAATATATTATCGTTAAAATATATTATATGTCGTCTGGAGATTTCAATGGAACGTCTAGTCGTAAATGAGTTTCTAGAAATTCTCTGTAAGCTTATATTGTTTCGAGTTGCGCAGGGTGGGCGTATGCTTGTTTGTTTTGAAGGTAGTAAGATACTCAAGTTGGATAGGAAAGTGATCAGAAGACAACTCGAATCTAGATTTAATATCGAAATTTTCAAATTTTTGTTTTTGATAACACAAAAGTCGATAAGATCTGGCACTTTGTTTGGGTCTGTTGGCCAGTAAGACGGTTCACCAGTTAAAAGGTGCGTGCAGTTATTGACATGTACCGATTTTAGCAGAATTTCACCTTTTTTGTTTGTCAGCCGTGCTTAGCGTTAAAGTCGCCTCTGCAGCTATAAATTTTAGTCCCAGAGTTTTAAAAAAGTTGCTATATTGAGTCTTAGAAATTTTGTGTCCAGGAGGACTATATAAAGCTGTAATGGATAGGGGTCCTTTTTGGTCATGCAATTGAATAGAAGTAGCTTGTATAAATTCGTAGCTATACTTTTCAACTTCCGTGCATTTAATGTTATTTTTAATTACTATTGCTGAACCCAGTACCCTCCGGATGATTTATACTGTACACGGTATATCCTGTAATTTTTTAAATAGTGTTTTATAGTGAAATTTGTTTCAGAAATCAGTGCCATATCGATACAATTTTCATATAAAAACTGTTTTAATTCAAGAGCGTGCTGCATTAAACCATTAGCATTCCAGAAAACGATTCTTAAGTTGTCTGGGTTCATGTCTACGTGTTTAGTTTTGAGACAAGGAGCGTGACTACATTTAAAATGGCCGACATTTGTTGCATTAGTTGCTTCATCATATTTTTTAATTCCAGCAAGTCGTTCTGTTCGTTAGTTTCTACAGAATGATTTGTCGATAGAGTATGTTGAGGAGTGGACATAGTTTGAGGTATGCTTTTTTGGATATAGATTACAGAAGTATTGACTGGGTTTTTTTGAGAAATAGATGTAAGCTCTGGGAAGTCGAAAGTTTTTGAATTTGAGTTTGATTTAGCCATTTCAGCAAAACTGATAGCTGGAGTAAGTAATACACTTGAGCTTGACGTAGAAGCAACCTGTGTATTATCATTTGAATGACAGACTGCGTCTCTAGTACAGGAATTTTTAGTATGACCGTACTTTTGGCAGTTCGTTCACTGAGAAACAGTACGTTTAGCATGGGGGGGGGGGGGGGGGTTGGTGTTTCAAAGGAAACTCTTGTTTGAAGAAGATGTGTTGTATTGTAAATATCTTTGTTGATATTGTCGGATTTAAGTTCAATGGAAAATAGCGGCAGCGGAGTTTTTGTTGTTCTTTGCTGTATGTTATAAATATTTTGAACTACATGACCCAGTTCTTTGAGTTCTGATTTTATGTCTTTGACGTCGGCAGATGGATGCATATTCCTAAGAACAATTTTAAAGTTTTTGTCTTCCTTTGCTTTAAAGGTGTAGAATTTAGTTTTCTTTTGACGTAGCATGTTAATAATGGTTCTATAAGAAGTTGATTCTGTGGCCTGAACTCTAACTTAATTTTTGGATAAGGTTTTTAGTTCAAAGTTTTGCTGAACTACTTCAGTCAGAGCTAAGCTTAAAGTTTTAATAAGACCTACATCTTGCACATATATGGGAGGAGGTTTGTTAACTTTTCGTAGGGTATTTCCAGTAGTGTTAATATTTTCGCCACCACCGTTGATCGGTTCGTCATTCTTGTCGACAGAGTATGCTAGGAGTTCGAAACGGTTCGATGTGACGGGTTTGTCTAGCCAGTATTGTTGCAACTTAGTTTGTTTCGCACTTTTTGCTTTTTTGTTAGAGTTTTTCAAATGTTGTTGTTGTTGGTTTGGTGATTGTCGTTGTTTTTTTGAATTTAACTGTGAGTTAGTGTATTTGTGCAAATTGTCGGTGTTGTTGATTAAACTGTTAGAAGTTCTTACTATTATTGTAGCTGTTTCTGATGACTCATTAGATGTAGTATCCTTTATATTGTTGCTGTTGTTGTTTTTGAAGACTCGTTTGGTGTAGTTGTACTCTGGTTATTATTGTTGGTTTTGTTATCTGTTGAGTCCGAGTTAGGTATGATTAGAGAAGCAGCCAATGATGACGCAGATGACGTGATTAAGGCAGCAGAAGTATGTATATATAGCAATGTATATACTGACGTTGTTGTTGTAATTGAAGCCACTGATGTAGCGAAAGCACTTTGCGTTGTTTTTGTGTTCGAAGTTACGGTTGTTGGGTACACTGAAGGAAGAGGAGTCGTCGGGGTTTTGCACTGAGAGCTCCATGGTAAGGTAGTTGTGAGGGAGAGAGGGTGAGAGTTTGAAGCCTCCTCTGATGTTCCAACAGACAAGTTGGAGTTGATGTTGATAGCATTATTTTTGTAGGTACTCGGCGAGATAAAAGAGAAATATGCTTTTCTCGATGCCATAGAACTTTGGGCTTTGCTGCCCATTTATATTGTTTATTACACTATAAATTCGATGATTAAATGTTTTTCTTTTTATTAAAAATAAAAGAAAAAACGTCAAAACCAAAAAGACTATTTTTATTTAATTAATTAAAGATTCACTTTCTCTGATTAGATAGCGGCTATAAGCACGTCTTTGTCGAACGACAGTTGAAAGCAAATTAAATTGAATTAACAACTTTCGAGTAAAGGTCGGTGAAGTTGAGTTCGTTCGTTTTCTGTTTTTTGGCATCTGCCAAGAAAAAGTGGTATCATCATCGTCAATTTGCACTTGATTTGAAACTACTGTTGTGTTAATGTAAATTGTTTTTGTTCTCTTATTTGTTTTCATTATGATATTAAACACAAATGCTCTTTTAAAATAGTGCACGTCCGATCTCATTGAGAATAGGTTTGCAACTGAATGCAAAGATATATTAAATTTTGTTGATCGCTTATTATGAGTGGTAGAACTGCAAAGATATTCGTTTATCGTTTGAGTGGGCGGCGGGACTTATCATCTTCCCGACAGTAGGTGTAGGATTGAGATTGTGGATGAGATTGTATTATGTCTTAGACATCCACCAGGTCGAAAGATTTTCCCTGTTCAACCGTAGCCTTGAAGAATTGTTCGCCTGATTTCTATCTCCCTGTTACACTTCTCCAATGTCCAATGTTACCGAAGAAAGCGTTTATCTGACTACCTATATCGCAACCTTCTGCAGAGTTCTACCGACTTTCATATATTTCTTTGGATTCTATACTCTTCAATATTGTCATTATTGACTCCATTTAATATATCTTTGATGATAATTGCGAATGACTTGGACCAGCTTTATTCATTTGCAGTTGTTCTCTGGTACTGTTTACAAAAAGTATGTGTGTTTCTACACCGCCTCCTCTTACGGTTAGTAATCGACGATGAAGATGAATAATCAAGTGATATATCTGCAAGTAGTATAAATTAATTACAGCTTCTAGTGCTAGAGCGCTTAAGTGACAACAGTTTGTGTCAACTTCTAATTCGCAAGCATAACGCGATTGTTTCGAGTAAGTTAAGGGCCAAGCACAATTGCGCAAAAGACTTTCTTTTTAGAAAATTGTTTATGTTTGTTGTGTGTTATACTCTTTAAACAGAGTGTATATTTAACTTTTATATTTTTAAATATTTTCTGAGCTAATTCAAATGTCATTTATCGTTAGCGGAATTTAATTGATTACTTCCAAAGTAAACTAGATATCTTCAATCGGATTTCTTTAACTGCTAAGGAAAAAATCGAAGAATTTTTTTAAGCTATTTTTTTTTTTTTACTTGTAGTTTTATTTTTTTTTTTAGTTTAAGTTTTAATATTTTTATTTTTTTTTTTTAATCAGAATAATCATTACATATTTCATATTATTACATTTATTATTATTATTAATACATATTATTTGGAACAGGGACAAATTTTAATCACAATCTTTAAAATTCGACAGAGGAAAAGGAAAGTGGTTTATTAAAAGCGGAGGAAGTCAAAGACTTTGTGTGTGTATGACTGCAATAAATGATAGTTCTTATCTCTTTGGTTAAGTCCTTGACTTCCTCATAAAAATGTGTGAAGCGCAAGACGCACTTAATTGTCATTAACAAACGTCATAACCGTGAGCAATTTGCGTGCAGTAAGCACACTGTTAGCTTACAGAGTGAGCCAAATGAAGAAAATGTTAAAGCATTTGGCTCACACGTGAGTTTTGGGACATTCGTGAGCGTGTTTTCGCTTCTCTGCTCGTAACATCCTTGTTTTGAGTTTTTTTTCTTCCATGTATTATACATCTGTCAAACAACATTTAGTACATTTTATAATAGTGATTAAGGAATAAAATTAATTTTCAAAAGAACAATTTCTTTAAATTATTTGTCAACTAAAAAAAAAAAATATACTGTACATAATAATATGCATCCACTCCAAGCAGCTAATACTTACGGCTGCCCCACTCTTCATGAGATACCGTAACGTTCACTGCCAGATATATAGCATAATCATCTTACATTACATTTGAAAGTGGTGTTTACAATTTATTTCTACTTATGATTAGTTTAATAGATCTACTGGTCTGATCCTCTTAAGACGCCGTCTGGTTGTCAGTTCCACAATGGGTAAGTTGTTTATCTCAATGTTTGAGTGAGCTAAAATTCGATGATGATGCTTTGTGCTTACTGCCACTATTTCCTCTTTAATAGTGGGTGTTTTAAGATCTCTGTGTAAGTCTGCGTTGGAAATGTACCAGTCTGCTCCTGATATCTGCCGAAGAATTTTTGATTGCTGCCGTTGGATAATATTTACATTTGATACTTTTGATGTACCCCATATCTGTAGACCATATGTCCAAATAGGTTTTATTACGCATTTATATAATAATAGTTTGTTGTACATCGATAGCTTAGTGTTTTTTTTCATAAGCCAGTACATTTGTCGGTACTTTTCTTTTATTTGATTTTGTTTTTTCTTAATATGTAGCTTCCAAGTCAGTTTACTGTCTAGATGAATTCCTAAATACATTGCCGATTTTTCGATAGGTATGTCAAGATTATTTATTTTTAGAGGAATGGGCAAGAAAGCGCGTCTAGTTGTAAAAATTACTTGAGTTGTTTTATTTTCATTAATTTTGATTGCCCACTTATTGAACCAGGTAATGGTTGTATCTAGTATTCTTTGAAGATTTTCGGAAGCAATTGTTAAATCTTTATGAGCATAAAATAAGATTGTATCATCTGCAAAAGTTGCAATCATAGAACATAATTCGTCCGGTTGAGGTATATCATGTGTATAGAGTACATATAGAAGAGGTCCTAGTACACTCCCTTGAGGGATGCCTGCCTTTATATGCCTTATTGAAGATATAGCATCTTTGAACTTTACATAAAAGTGCCTATCTGATATGTAACTTTTTAGTAATACATAAAAATCATAAGGGAGAAGGGATCTTAGTTTATATAAGAGTCCCTTATGCCATACTTTGTCAAAAGCCTTTTCAACATCTAAAAAAATACCTACACAGTATTTCTTATTTTCAAAGTCTGTAGAAATTTTATTCACAACTCTATGTATTTGTTCAATAGTTGAATGGCGTTTTCTAAATCCGAATTGATGATCGGGTATAATATAATTGTTGTCAAGTATGGATTGTAGCCTATTTTGAAATAAACGTTCAAAAACTTTAGACAAAATGGGCAAAAGACTTATTGGTCTATAAGACGCTGGACAAGTAGCATCTTTGCCAGGTTTCGGTATTGCTATGATCTCGGCCACTTTCCATGTCTTAGGAAAATATTTTAGTCTTATCACAGCGTTAAATAAATTTCGGATGTAGCATAGAGCACTCAAAGGAAGTTCTTTGAGCAGTCGTCCTGTTATCATATCGTAACCGGGTGATTTTTTTACTTTTGTTTTGTCAATAATATTTTTTATCTCTTTGACAGTTACATATCGAATTGAAATATTACTGACTGAACTGCTTGAAATTTCAGGTGCGAGAACGCAGTTTTGAGGGTCGTTAGTAAAAACTTCTTCATAAAAGCCAGCTAAAACCGAAGCCTTGTCAAGTTCTGTTTTTGCCCAAGTACCATCTTCCTTTTTCAATGGAGGATTGTGATTTGTAGTTGTGTTTAATTGTTTAGTGACCCTCCAAAGGGAATAGTTTGTGTCTAGGGTTGGAGTCAAATTAATTAAATATTTTTCAATATTTTTGTTAGCGTTTTGCTTTAAAGATTCTTTTAATTCCTTAATTGCTCGATTAAGTCTTTTTTTGTCCTCTGGACATCTAGTAACTTGCCAGATTTTTCGAAGTTTTCTCTTGTTTTCAATTTTCTGCCGAATTGAGGCAGGTGTATAATGAGAAACCTGTTTATGAAGTAAAGATGGAGAAGAATTGAGCGCTGCTTCAGCTACAGTGTCATTGAAGTATATCACGGCACTTTCTATGTCATCTGGAGATTTTAATAAAATGTCCGATCGTAAATTTGTATGTAAAAACTCTTTGTAAGCTACCCAATCGGTTTTTGCATTACAAAGTGTTGGCGTGGAATTATTTGTTACAAATGTTGTACTATATACTATACATCACTAAAAATCGAAAAAACATTGAAAAAAAAACTGTCAAACCTTTATAATATTAAATAAAATGAACAAAAGAAATATTTTAATAAAGTTAATATTTGGTAGCGTGACCTTTGTTAGCCAGAACAGCTGCACACCGTCTTGGCATTGAATTTACTAAATCTTGGCACCTTTTCATAGTAATACTGGCCCAACCTTCTTTTACAGCGGCCCATAGTTGTTCATTGTTGGTTGGCTTTGCTGCAGAAACTCTAGTTTTGACGTCCGTCCAAAGATTTTCGATTGGATTAAGATCCGGCGACTGTGCAGGCCAGCTCATTACATTAACATTGCGATCGGTGAACCACTTTTTCGCTTTTTTGCTGGTATGTTTTGGATCATTATCCTGTTGGAAGACCCAAATTAACGGCATTGATTCCTCAGCAAACGGCATCATCACTTGTTTCTTCATGAGTTAGAGCATTGCGAATCATTTTATTAGAGCAGCCAACTATTTCGCCCACTTCCTTGTATGTTTTGCCCTGTGATATGAGCCTTTTTATTATCTCGCGTTTTTCAGAACCACAATGTTTTGCACGACCCATATTGACGAAAAAAAATTATTTAAACTCCAAATTTTTTATTAAATTGGTTTTAAAATTAAACAAAACTTTAAAATATGTTCACTTTTTATATTAAAGATAATTAGCGCCTTCTCTTCTTGACTATAATGCGAATAGTGCTATTTTTTTTTTCGCATGTTTTTGCATTTTTCTCATAAATTTATTACTGTAAACAAATGCAGTTATATTTTTGTACAAAGTGTTGTTGCTTCCAGAAAGCGAACACATTGTATAGTTGTAAAGAACACTGAGTTTGAAAAATTGTTGCCTAGTTTTAAATTTATTCCACATTTGCTTAAGTTTTCAACATCAGTGCTATTATTTTTTTCGCAACTGTAAGTCCACTTCAAATAAAATCAACACGCGCGTTAATTTAAATATACGTAGTTTATTCGTAGCCTAGCAATCGAAGAGTGACTGCGCAGCTGCCTTAAAAATAGTTATAAGCACAAAAGTAATAAAAAGGAACAGAACAGTTAAAATTTAGATAATTGCAACAATAAATATTATGCGTTATGTTGCAGTATTTATCTATTTTGCATTGGAATAAGTAAAAAGCAAAAACAATTGAAACAAAAGCGAAATAAGAAATATAACAATATTGAGTTTTAACTGTTGCTGCATCAAAAATAAAGGGTGCTTCAATACTATAAATTATTTGATGATTGCTGCTGCGAACATACTCCCCCCGTTGAATGGCTTAGGTCTTCAACAGAATTGGTATCCACCGGAAGCACAGCAATCTTAGTTACGGCTCTTTTTACAGACCCGCTTGCAGTCCGAACGATTGCAACTCTGACGACTCCATCATCGCCACTGATTACATGTTCGACACGGCCCATACACCATTTCATAGGCGGTAAATTGTCATCTTTGAGAAGCACCATAGCTCCTCGTTGCAAGTTTGTAGTAGAAGTTCGCCATTTGCATCTCTCCTGCAGCAATGATAGATACGACGCGCTCCACTTTTCCCAAAATGATTGCTGCATCTGACAAATTCGTTGCCATCGGCTGAGACGATTTATGTTTAGATGCGTTAAATTGGGCTCATTAACAGCTACAAATGGCCCACCAATCAGGAAGTGAGCTGGAGTAAGCACGTCGAGATCGTCTGGATGTTCTGTAATGGAACAAAGAGGACGTGAGTTTAAAATTGCAGAGATCTCACAAACTAAAGTGCGAAGCTCATCGAAAGTTAATATAGCAACGCCAACAGTACGGTAGAAATGAAGCTTTGCGGATTTGACCGCAGCCTCCCATAGGCCACCAAAATGTGGTGAACGAGGTGGAATAAATTTCCAATCTATTTGGTTCTCGAGACAATTTTCAGCCACTGCTTGAATATGGCTTTGATTCATAAATAATTTTCGCAGCTCATCCAATTCATTTTTTGCTCCGACAAAATTGGTAGCATTATCAGACCAAATTGTACGCGGTTTGCCTCTAATGCTGATAAAACGTTTGAGCGCTGCGATAAAAGATGGTGTCGATAAATCTTGCACGACCTCTAGGTGAGTAGCCTTTGTCGTGAAACAAACAAAAATGCATACGTAGCATTTAATAGGTGGCCGCTTGCGAACATCAGATTTGTAATTAAATGGACCACAGTAATCAATGCCGGTTGTGTAGAATGTTCTGGCTGGTTGCACGCGGTCAGCTGGAAGATAACCCATAATCTGATTAATAATCCTTGGTTTGAGACGGTAGCATCTTATGCATTTGTTGACAACTTTAGAAATTGTTTTCCGACCTCCAATAGGCCAAAACTGTTGACGGATTGATGCTAGTAAGCTCTGCGGTCCTGCATGCAGCAGCTTGAGATGGTAAAATTCAATAAGTGCTGTTGTAACTGGATGTTGTTTAGGTAACAAAAGCGGGTGCTTTGCCTCGAAAGTTAAATTCGAATTTTGTAAACGTCCTCCAACGCGTAGTGAACCAAAATCGTCGATAAACGGATTAAGGGAAATCAGTTTGCTAGACGAAGATATCTGAGACTTTCCTTTCAGTGCCTTGTATTCTGCTGCGAAGTGTACCTGCTGAATATGTCTAATAAGAAGCAGCGTACCAAATTTTACGTCATCGACAGTGAGTGAGCCGGTTGACGGAGCAGTCAGCTTAGTTCTAAATTTAAGAAATTTATAAACATAAGCAAATACGCGTTGTAGCTTGCCGAAAGAATTTTGAAATTTGCAGCCGAATGTTTCATCAATTTGAATTGCTGCAACCAAAACGTGACGCCGTCTTTCAGGAAGATCAGTCAAGAAATCCATATTTCTTGGCCAGTGTGAAACATCAGATTGAAGAAAAGCAGGTCCATTTGCCCAAAGATCATTGTTTAACATCTCTTTTGGAGTACAGCCCCGTGAAAGGATATCCGCAGGATTTTGCTCACTTGGAACATGATGCCATGTCATGTTCGAAGTATACGTTTGAATCTGTGCTACTCGATTAGAGACGAATATGTTGAAGTTAGCAGGAGTCGATCGCAACCATGACAATACAACCATTGAGTCCGACCAGCAATGACATTCGCATGGTAACTGACTGTTTTCCAAAATGTTTGAAACCAATTCAGCTAACAGCAATGCAGCAGACAACTCGAGCTTTGGAACAGTAAGCGATTTTAGCGGTGCGACTCTGGACTTAGCACATAAAAGTTGTGTTTTGATAGCTCCTTGGTATTCGCATCGTGTGTAAACGCAAACACCAAAAGCTGATAAGCTCGCATCACAAAAAGCATGGATTTGTAAACGGGCTTTTGAAACGAGTACGAAGCGTGGGAATTTAAAACTGCTAACGATGGATAATTGACTGCACAAATCCAACCATATGGACTGCAACGGCTGTGGCAGGCTTTCATCCCAGAGTAACTTTTCCTTCCATAAGGCTTGCATGAAAATTTTTAATTTCGTGATGACTGGCGAAATTAAACCAAGTGGGTCATAAAAACGGGCTATGACTGAAAGAATCGAGCGTTTAGTGATTTTTTCTGCAACTAAAAGTGGTGTGAAGCAAAACAACAAATTATCTGAAGTTGGGTCCCAGACAAGGCCGAGTGCCTTGGTGACGTCGGTGCCATCATGGAATTTTAAAAATTGCTCGCGATCACAATCAGCTTCACCTTCCAATGCTTTGGCTTCATTTGAACACCATTTGCGTATTGGAAAGTTTCCTCGTTGAAGTAACTGCTTGACCTGTTGTCTGATACCTATGACCTCTTCAACATTGTCGCCGCCAGAAATTAAATCATCCACATAAAAGTCTCGCCGAATGATTTTAGCGCCAATTGGATACGATTCCTCTTCATCTAATGAGAGCTGGTGCATAGCTCGAATAGCTAAAAATGCAGCTGGCCTTGTTCCATATGTTACGGTTTCCAGTTTGAAGGTTTTAATTTCCTCTGATGGGTCGTTACGCCAAAGTATGCATTGCAGCTGGTCATCAGGCCTTTCCATTTTCACACAGCGGTACATTTTGCATATATCACCGCACAATGCAATTTTGAAGAATCTGAAGCGCAGCAATGTATGAAAGAGTTTCGGTTGTATGGTTGGCCCTGCTAACAACAAATCATTGAGTGAATAGCCAGAAGAACTTTTAGCAGATCCATCAAAAACCACACGAAGTTTTGTAGTTGTACTGTCTTGCTTTCGCACACAGTGATGCGGTAAAAAATAAACTGGTTCATCCGGTTGTAAAAAGGCCAACGACATATGACCAAGGTCCAAATACTCCTGCATGAAAGCCGTATATAAAAGCTTTGTGGGTTCATCCCCATTGAGCTTTCTTTCAAGTGACTTGAATCTGCGTAGAGCACGGTCATATGAGTTACCAAGAGAGTCAAAGTTTGATTTCGGTGGAAGTTTTACTGAATATGCCCCTGATGGTAACCGACTGAAATGTTGAACAAAGTGTTGTTCACAAAGAGTGTCCTCTTCAGACATAGCTGTAGTCGAATCAAAACAATTTTCAATTTCCCAGAACCGTTTGATAATATTTTCAAGATTTTCATCACTATCTTGCCGTAATGGTTTTCTGAAGGCTGCTAGAGCTGTGGAGTGACA
This sequence comes from Leucophenga maculata, assembly GCA_035044805.1. Taxonomy (NCBI): domain Eukaryota; kingdom Metazoa; phylum Arthropoda; class Insecta; order Diptera; family Drosophilidae; genus Leucophenga; species Leucophenga maculata. The sequence goes on along the minus strand of JAWNNP010000865.1, from coordinate 11,599 downwards.
ATTGTTGTACGATATGCCTCCAGATACCACCCAACCCAGTTTGGTTTCTTGCAGTGTTGGTAAATGATCAGCAATCCTAACCTGCCCAGTGCAGATTAGATCATAAAATAATTCAGCGCCGATCAAAAGGTCAATACGACGCGATTTAAAAAACAGTGGATCAGCCAAATTAAGGTTGTTAGGCATGTTCCAGCCTTCGATGCTAACGTCAAAGTTCGGTTGATAGTCAGTTATGCTTGGAGTGATTAGTGCTGCGAACGATGTTGAAAACTGACCATCCTGTGCCTGGGCAAAAATATCAACGCACTTTTCTGCAGTAAGACTCGCTTCTCCGATACCAGATATGGAAACTGGTGAACGAAGCGAGAAGTTGGTTTGCGAAACGAGTTGTGACGAAATTTAGTTGAGATGCGGAGTCTAATATCGCTCGAAGGGAACAAGTGTCAGCACGATTTTTTATGAGGACGATTGCTGTAGCTAATAGCACACAATTATTTGACGGATTTTTCGAGGCATTAGGTGGAGGGCTTGCAACTACTGACGCTACTAGAGCAGATTGTGATGCTGCTGATAGGCTGCTTGTAGGTGGGTCTACGGAAATTGGCGCTGTTGCGCTCTCTCTATTATTATTAATATGTAGCAAAGAGTTATGTCTTCCTTGACAATGTCTACAGTTGCCAGATTTGCATTGTTTTACAGAATGCCCTGTGCGAAGGCAATTAAAACATAATTGGAATTTCTTTGCTTTTTTTAGACGCAAATTTGGGGAAAGATTTAAGAATCGAGAGCAGCCGGAAATAAAATGCTCTTTTGAATCGCAAAAAATACAAAGTGATATGGATTTGGCACTAGATGCTGCCACAAGAACATTTGCTTTCGATTTAAAATGTGAATTTGTGTTTCCAACCTGCTTGCTTGGTGTTTGTGTTACCATAGCATTTTCCAAATTTTCCGCCATACGACATCTTTTTTCCAGAAACGAAGAAAGTTCAATCCATGTAGGCAGTGTTTGTGTAGCCAAATTCTCTTCCCATTTTTCCAATGTGCGTAGATCCAGTTTACGCGTTACCAGATGAATAAGCAAGCCATTGTAAATTTCCTCTGTAGTAGCTAGCGTTTGTAGTGCTCGAAGATGCGCATTTATCTGATCGCTTAATTTGCGCAAGCCACCTGCTGTACCCTTCTCGACACCTTCTAGCCCGAAAATCGCCTTTATGTGTGCCTGAAAATGAAGCAATTTATTATCGAATCTTTTTTTTAGTAATTCTAACGCCTTATCATAATTTTGTTCACTTGGCTCGAGCGAGCGAACAGTATTCAACGCAGCTCCACTTAAACTGGTAATTAGGTACTGCATCTTTTCAAGTTTGCACATTTCCACATCGTTGTCTATGGCCGATGAAAACGTGCTGAAGAATGATGGCCAGTCAAGATATGAACCACTAAAAACAGGTATCTTTAGCTCCGGCAGTCTTGATCGGCGGCGTGGCTGCTGTACCATAGCGTCATCCCATGAGAAATGCCTCACGGTTGATGAATGAGCACCACTTGCTTTGTTTTTAGAGTTTAGTTCACGATTTAATTTTGCTTCGACTTCAATAAACACTTGGCAAAAATTGTCTTCCAAATCATAATTAAATTCTTTATGTCCAAACGTTTTAAACTAGTACGCGCATTTTCAAAATTTAATTGTATGCGTTCAATATATTTTAGCCGTGCAGATAGCTCCGCGTCATCTAATTTAATTAATTGTTCGACCGTAAGAAAATTATTAAATGCCACCAACTGTCGTTGAAACGCATCGCACTCTTCCTTGTAAAAAGCAATATCATCTGCTTTATTAGTTGCAGGCGAACTAGATGTTTTTGCTTTGTTAGGCATTTTAAATGTTTTATTGTTTTTTTTTTTTATTTATAAAAATTAACTTTATTTGCCCACAGTATGTGCACCGAACAATTAGCTGATTTTATATACAATATTTGCGCGCCGAAAAAGTATGTGCTTATGTACATATATGTATCGACACTATATGTATGCACTTTATGCCGCAAATATTAAAAATCACTGTATATTATGTACATTTATGCGCGCCGAAAGAGTTGCGGTAGTGTACTTATGTATATACGTGCGAGTATATATATACAAAGTCAAAGTCACAAAACTACACTTATACTTTATTTGCGCCGAAAATGTTAAAACGGTTTTATATAGGTACATATATATATATATAATGCGAATATATATGTATCTAATTGCGCCCAATCAAAGTCACTGCACTGTAGTTTTTATTATTATTTGTTTGTATTATTATTTGTGCGCCGAATAATGTTTGTACGGTTTTGTATTGCACCACAAATTTCACGAAACGCACCGATCAAAATGACACTTTTACTAGGCTACGAAATCACGTCGGGGTCACCAAATGTTTTGAGGTCTAAACTTTAGGTTTAAACCTATATGGACAATATTTATAAATTTATATGTAAAATATATAAGTCCACTTCAAATAAAATCAACACGCGCGTTCATTTAAATATACGTAGTTTATTCGTAGCCTAGCAATCGAAGAGTGACTGCGCAGCTGCCTTAAAAATAGTTATAAGCACAAAAGTAATAAAAAGGAACAGAACAGTTAAAATTTAGATAATTGCAACAATAAATATTATGCGTTATGTTGCAGTATTTATCTATTTTGCATTGGAATAAGTAAAAAGCAAAAACAATTGAAACAAAAGCGAAATAAGAAATATAACAATATTGAGTTTTAACTGTTGCTGCATCAAAAATAAAGGGTGCTTCAATACTATAAATTATTTGATGATTGCTGCTGCGAACAATCCTCATAAGAATATATTTCACCATGAAAAGTGAAACCCTATTGTACAATGAAGATAATAAAGGGTCAGAAGAAACCAATAGTGCATTTATTATGTCTTCCATTGTATTTTTTCTGGAATTTTTTTTTGTGTTGTTCTCGCGAATGTTTCGAGTGTGTTTTGCATATTTCCTAAAGAAGCCATATTCAAATAGGGTGCCATTAATAAGAAAGCTATTACGAAATTAATATCATTCATATTTTTAGGACTTGCGCTATAGATTCCGCATGATTGCGAAGAGGATTTTGGTATGCACCTAAATGTTTTGCCATCAAGCATGGAAATTTAAATTGATGACTAATTCTAAAAGTGTATACATATGGGCATTTCGAAAGAAATGTGAACCGAAGCCAAAAAAAGAACAAATTGAAAATTTGTCTCTACGTTATAAGTTGGACGAAAAATTGAAAGAATTGAAAATAAATATATTGTATACATATATTTAAAATCATTTATAATCACATTTTTACGCATATCTAATTAGATAAAAATAAATAAATAAATATAAAAAGTATGATGGAACAAAATGTCTCATGCGATATGTCGCGTGCGACAGTGATAAAAAATTAAATAAAAAATAAACTACTTAATATTTTTGAATCAAATAAAAAACATTATTAAGATACATCAATGCAAACCATTTTAAAATTGGTCGCATTAAAATATTACTTCAGGTTTCGCTGAAATCGGTGTTTGAACTGTTTGCCTTGAAAGCGACTTCTTTTTTGTCGCACGGGAATACCTGGGTTTTTGGAATTATTTAGAAAACGAACATTTGCCCACAGTCAACTTTAACATAAATTATAGAGCTAATCAAGAGCTAAAGAACTAAAAGTTTCGCATTTTGTCGAAAAATAATGTTTTGGCATATGTTCTCTTTTTCAATTTGAATGCGTCCGAATGTCGAATTCGACATTGGAGAAATGCCCATATGTAGAAATAATACTTAAAATTTGGCTCTTTATGTTTTATGTTTATGTCAATTCTGCCGTTTTCTTTTTTGAACATTATTTTGATTGGTCGATGGTATGATATTCATATAGAAAAAAAAGGTGATTGTTTTTCCATAAAATGGCCAGTCCTTTCTGCACTATCAGTAAATATTGATCAATCATGTTTCTATCGCAGTCATTAAATTTTTGTCTATATGTGGAATGAACCCTGCTATCATCAAAACCTCATTTGTAGGCAGCAGTTAATTGGGTGACATTATTATTGTTATTTTAGTTTTCAAAACATTCTGGGCGTGCTTCTAATATCCTATCAACGGTATGGTTCGCTGAGCTTTTTAGTAAGATAGCATTTCCTTTTCGCAAAACGAAATTTTTCAAAGCACGGATATATATAGTCGTTTTGGCTTTTTGCGACTTTTTTAGACAAATTCCAAGGTATGTTCAACATCTACAAAAACTGACTGTGTTTTCATCGGAAAATTTTGGCGGATGCCGCAATGGGGTGTTCAAAGTTTTCATAACCTTGCTGCTAAGCTCATCCTCGGCATTTTGCATTGATATTACGTTTGAAGCACTGAGCTTTCTAGTTTAATATAGACTGCTACTTGCAGCTGCCAATAATGCATCGGATGGTACTTTTACAGCAAGCCCTGACAATTTATTTATTTGCATTTTCCGGCAACATTCTGCGATTTAATTTTCTTAGGACAAGCCAACTAGCAAAACATCGCAACTTTTTCCCAATCTCGCACTACACCTTTTGGGTAAATTCATATTTTCTATTACGAGAAATTTTTTTTGTAGGCACAGTCTCTATGTGCCATACTAAAAAATACCACAAGTTGAAGGCTAGCACGTAATAGCAGTTCATATCGGACATTTAGGACGCACAATGAGTCACACTTCCAAAAAAAATTTACATTAGAGTGATCACAGGTGACCGTGGTTATTTCTTCTCCACAAAAAATAGGTGTACGATACTGTGTGGGCGTTGTTATTACACTTAATTACAACTACGTTTTATAAGTATAACACATATAGACCGGTCACAAACATTGATTATCTATGTAATACATTCCTTGATGATAATATTAAACCAAACTTCTAAAACAGTTTAATATTATTTACAAAATTCACATTGATTAAAACTTAATGCGCGCAACAAATAACAATTTGGCAAAGCACTTGCTGAAACAATTGTTGTGTCAGCAGTGTGCAGCGCTTTTAAAGAGCTTTTTAAACTCGAATGAAAGCTTTTGTTGTCGTTTGGCGGAAAAAAAAAAAATGCTTTTTCAAATTTGAAAATTTTATTTGAATGCCGCTAGCGAGGCCCAATTGCCCACTGATGAAATCAGTTTTCTTGGTTTGGAAAGACTGACGAACACAGTCAGTCAGTCAGAGGGTTGGTTTTGCAGGGTTCCACTCAATAGTGGAACCCGTTTGCTTCGAATCCGATACAAACGTTTTAAGTTTTTCCTGCCAATTGCCAACTTGCAAACAAGCGGAGCTAATAAACACGTATATATATATATCTGTGCTTTATGTACGTTCTGTAATTTTTTTTGTTTACGTATAGAAAACAACAAAAAAACTAATATCTTTTGCGGCGGACTCGAAGTTAGGTTTTTCATGCAATTTGGTAGAATTTTTTATGTTTCAAACACTGATTGGATGGCTTTAACAGTATATTCAGGCTATTTAAAACGTTTACCCTGCAAATGTTATTGGATGTGCGGGAACACAAAGAAGTCGTTGGGCATAAACTCGGGAATACTTGGGGGAAGTCGCATCAATTCCATGATTTAAATGTGCAAAAATTCTTCACTGCGCTCTTGTCATGGTGAATGTTTATCCGTCGGCAGATGATTGCCCGTTTCTCCAAAACCTGTGGCACAAATGGTTGTATATCATTCAGAATTGCTCTAATGAAAGAATTGCGACAAGAAAAGTTTTTCCAAAAAAACCGAGTATTCCGTCCAAAATAAATGTTCAAAACAAAATCGCAAAATTTTTTCAAAATTTGTTTGCCTGCATTCGTATTTATTGTTTTATTAATTTGTAAGATTTTTTTGTTAACAAATACTAGCTGTAGTCGGCACGTTTTGCTGCGCCTTGTAAAAAATATTGATATAAATATTGTCTATACACATAGTGGGCATTATTCCTGAACTGCCCCAACTTTTTAATGGTGGTGGCTACATTGATAAATTCAAAAGCTCATAACTTTTTTTCTATTCAAGCAAATTAAACTTCTAAAATCGATTCTGAAAGGTAATTCTATGTTCTTTTATAATATTTTAATTAATTATTGTTTTCTTTTTGAGGCCTTCGGGCATTTTTAATTTTTTTTCTTTTGTTTTTTTATTTGAAAGCCCATCTTTTTTACTACAAAAACCTATAAGGACAAAATTGAGAACATAACACTTACCGAGTTAAATAAGCGCAAGGTGCTTGCGTGGTCGCGTCTTTTCAAATTTCGACGCGACCTTGTGCTCATTTAACTCGATTTAATAAGTTTAATTTGCTTTAATTAAAAAAAAGTTATGAGCTTTTGAATTTATCGATGTAGCCACCACCATTGAAAAGTTGGGGGAGTTCAGGAATAATGCCCCATATGTATGTGTGTACATATGTATGTTTTTTATGAACTCTTTTTTTTTATTGGATTTGAATATACATTTCCTGGTCCCAATAACATTAATACTAAATTTCATGCAAATGGATGCGAAGACATGACGAAATTCGTTTATCGCTTATGTGAAGGTCGAGGCACCGCCCAACCAATTTTGACTAAACTTAATATGTACTTGTATCAAATTTCATCGCTGTACCTCTAATAGACGCAGAGATAAGACGAATTATGTTTATCGTTTGTTTGGGGCGGGGTAACGACCAAACTTATCATGAGATCTCACACCAAACACGATTCACCTCCTGGCCTAACTGAAGTTCGTCTGTGAATTTTAATCGGATTGATGGTTTGGTTTCCTATAAGGAACATAGATAGATAGATAGATAGATAGATTATAGATAGATAGATAGATAGATAGATAGATAAATAGATAGATAGATAGATAGATAGAAAGGTAGATAGATAGATAGATGGATAGAGAGATGGATAAAGATATGGATAAAAAATGGATAAAGAGATGGATAAAGAGATAGATAAAAAGATGGATAAAGAGATGGATAAAGAGTTGGATAAAGAGATGGATGAAGAGATGGATAAAGAGATGGATAAAGAGATGGATAAAGAGATGGATAAAGAAATGGATAAATATGTGGATAAAGAGATGGATGAAGAGATAGATAAAGAGATAGAAAGATAGATACAACATTCGTTTATATATATATATAAATATATTTTGTGCTACATAAAGAGTGCACAACTATAAACTCTTTTTTCAGTGTGCAATATACTGTTAAAACTAAAAAAGAAAAACGGTTAGACCACTGATAATAAGTGCATCCTCCTCTATTGTATGTATCATACAAATAATTATATGCACTGTTATGAGTATAAGGATTCCAATTTTGTGAATGTACGAAGTTTTAGCGATATGTTCTTGGTATTCGACGAACATTTTATTCTCATTTGCGTTCGTTGCACCGTTACTTTAAAAATATGCTCACGTATTCGATTCTGCTCAGTTAATAATTACACAAACATATTTGCAAATTACTTGTGCGTAATTGTTACTGTTCATAACGGCGTTTGAAAAAGTTTAGTCTCAAAAATTTTAAGGAAATATGATACAGTCAATCATCAATATCCAATGCAAAAGCCGGATACAAGGCCGTGGGTGATTCGATAAGTAGCGGACAAATTAACGGAAGAGAGTTTGAGACAACTGGTCAAATTAAATAGGCAATATCTCGAAAACAGGCGAATAGCAATAATCCATCCTTAAATATGTAGTTGTTGATTCTATAACATCTCGTCTTAATTCAGTTTTAATGAATAATGGAAACAATATTTCACTAGCAATGATCCAACACATTTTTCTTGCATTCCATAGTGATGTAATTCAATAGTCTTCGTTGTATTGTTTTTAGTTCTTACAATCCACCGCTCATTTAGCTCGTAATAAGATTCCATCACTCTTTAGAGCTATTTTTAGCCTTACTTTTTTAATGACCGAAGTGACAGATGTTGTCTGTTCTTCTATGTCTCGACATATTTTGTTGAGTATGTAAGCGATTTTCATGGTGAGTAGACATGCAGCGGAAGATATTTCCTTTTGATTTTGTGCTAACAGCTGATAATTCATTCAAACTTAACTTAGTAAATGAGCTACTTGAACAACAAAAGAACAACAATCATTTTAAAACTTGATTCCTACAATATTGTTCAGCAGATTCACTTCGATAGTGTGCTTATATTATAGGTGAGGCACATTACTGTTTTTATTTTTTTTAAATTATTTTAGGACTGGATTTAACTTAACTTTTGTTTAAGTCATATTGAATTATAAAAAATGTTGTAAGTGCTGAAATGTTAAGAAATAGACTTAGTTTTCTGTGTGCAGAATGTTTTGTAATATATAGTAGTTGGTTCAGGTTTTCGTTTTATTTATTTGATTTTAAAGTAATTCTAAATTTTTTAATTATTCTCATACTATTTATTTTCAGGCGCGCCAATGAATTCTGTAAAGCTCGAAAATATTCGTCGACAAGCTGCGTGTAAAGAGCAAGAGATATCTCTTTCAGGTGCTAGATAATTTTTGAAAAGCACCATTAAAAAACATATATTACGATATACTTGATGTGGCCTTCAATAATATTGATAAAGTTACAATCTTATTATAAACTACCCTAAATTAAAAATTGTGCATTCCAAACTGTTAAATATTATTTTGTAGTGGTGATTAAGTTCTGTAAAAGAAATCCATTTTATCCAACTGATCTGACTGGAACCTAAACAAAGATCTGATTAGCCCCTGCTTACTTATTAAATAGGCGATTATATTAATTATTGTAATATTCTGTATTATTTCGTTAAAATTTTATTGAACAAAATATTGTATTAGATTCCTTAAAAAAAATACCTAAAACCAATAATTAGAAAATAAGATATAAGATTTATATGTACGAGTATAAATGTACATCACAAACGCTTTATAAATTTTTTCGAAATGGTCGTTTTAAATTTTTTGTATTTTGGAAGTACAACTTTTTTGTTTGCTAAGCCTGACTACATTAAACACGAAATTAAGTATTTAGGATCGTGTGTAAGAAGTATTAAAGCTTTGGTTGTACCAAAGATAAGTGTTTTTCCCTTTTTTATCAAAAGAATATTTGCATAAGTTAACTTTTATTTACAAAAACGAATGTTTAAATTGTCAATATCAGTTACTTTCAATACATGTGGAGAAGCGTTTAAGTGATGGTTCCAAAGTCATCAGTTTATTTTATTTATATGGGCATTGTTATAGTAGATATGGCATTGTTATAGTAAATATGTTTATAAAGACAAAAAAAAAAATATTTTGTACACTATACTGCAAAAATCTGTATTACAAAACTCGAATAAAATTTTATTTGCGCACATTATGTGGTATGTAATTCTTTTCATCGTATAATTGTAGTTTAAGGTTCGAGTCAAAATATAGTTATATGTTAGAGTATCGTGGATGTTCAAGTCCTAATCAAGTTAGGCCAATGTTTGCCCGGAGCGGTTAGCCAGGAGCGGCTGTTGCTCGTACGCGGCACTCGCGGGGTTAGTCGGAACGTGGAGCGGTTAGCCAGGAGTGGCTATTGCTCGAACGCGGCACTCGCGGGGTTATTCGGATCGCAGAGCTATTAGCCAGAAGCGGCTGTTGCTTGAACACTTCACTTTTACTGCGGAACACTCGTTTTACCCGTGGTACTTACTGGACTGCTGTCCGAAATTGACTGACCGAATTTGCATTGCGTCGCGCCTTTTATACCATGTGCCGGTCATGTTTTTCCGTCTATCGGTTTTGAATCGGAAAGTATGATCGATTTGAACAGCTGTTTTAAACAGCTGTCCTATCAATGAGGCCATCTGTTGATGCAATGGTCATGGCTTCGGGCACTTATTCTCGATCTGGGTCATGGTGTGGTCGCCTGCTAAAAATGTATTAGTTGCTAATGTTGCGTTTAAACTAAGTTACCTTCATGGTATAATTAACAAAATATAAACAGAACTACACATTTCATAAATCAAAAAATAATATTTATATCTAAGTTGTGCTAGGACTATTTAGTTTCGCCGTATGGTCCTGGTTCGTTACAGAAATTTCATAGGGGATAATCGTTGTGGTGGTGTAGCAACTCGAAAAAATAGATGATGTTGGTTTATTTAAGTTCAATTTATTAAATAAAATTATGTGTTAATAGTAGGGGATGACCCTTCCAAACCCAGTGCGTGTATTGATGACCGTTGTGCCTCTAGCCGTTGACCGTGTTAGTGTAGGGTCCATGCACGAGCGATGGTTTAGTGTGGAAACAAGTTACTTGTATTGGGGGTGGGGCATAGCTCCCACCGATTTTCACCAAACTAAACACGATTACTTTTTCCAATCCCATTAACATGTGTAACATGTGTCCCTGTACCTCAGATGGATGCAAAGATAATGTTGTGAAATTCAGCGCGGCCGAGCGGTTGACCTTGAATATTGGGGTTTATTTTAAATTTCAATTAAATTTAAAAAAATTAGGTTTTACGCTCGCCCGACTGACTACTGCCGTTTTTTTAGCAGTTGGTTAATGAGCTAATAATAATGATGACTAATAGCTAAGAATTATTAAGCTGCCAATAATTATTAGCTGGGCAAATGCTTGTTTAAGTTGCAATGAAACTCAAATTGTTATCAGTCGTTACTTTTCTTTTTATTGGATTTTTGTATTCGATTTAAACTAACGATTCAAGCGGCAACTGTTCAGCTCAAAATACAGTCTGCAACTGTCCGCGTTGAATATTCGTTTTTTTCCGTTTTGTCTCTGCCAGCGCATTGACCCGCGTTCAACTGCTTCATTCCCTCTCTACTCATTTTCCGCGCGCTTTTCCCTCAATCCAGTTGCCGCAGCTGTCATGCGCTCTCTGTTGTCCCTGCTGCTTGTACAACGCACCGCATACGCGCTCTCCCTCTCTCACCCAAGCGTGTTGTCAGCTGTACTGTGATATACAGTCCAACCACAACATCGCTGGGCCTGACAGTACTGTCCCAACTAATTAAGCAGTGCACGACCGCACTGACGATTTGGGGTATCCGTGCACTACCGATCGCAACATTGCCCCCTCCTCAAGACTCGTGACTCCTGGCCGAGATAGTCTCCTATAGGAGGCTCAAACTTAGCGTGCACGGACCGGGTTGTGCGTTTACCTGGCAACCGAACCTCATACACCAAGTCGGATATACGCCTCACCACTGGGGCAGGTCCGACCCAAACCGACTGTAGCTTAGGGGATCGTCCTACTCGTCGCCTAGGTGCGTAAAGCCATTTATCGTCTCCAACCGCAAACTCCGCTGCATTCGAACGCAAATCATAACGTTGTTTCGTGTTCGATGCGACTCTCGCCAAGTTCTCCCAAGCTTCAGTGTGTATCAATCGCAGACGGTCGCGCAACCCGGCGACATAGCCAGGTTATGACAAGGATTCCGTTGGAGGTGGTGCAAACAAAAGCTCTCCAGGAAGGCGCATCTCTCGGCCTAAGGTCAGCAACGCCGGTGAAAATTTTGTAGCTTCATGTGGAGCCGACCTAGAAGCTAGCATAACCAGAGGTAGCAGTTGATCCCAATTGCG